>CM051271.1:6966082-7201082 GCA_027921565.1 Artemia sinica | reverse complement strand
AGAAAATAATGAACAAAAAAGGCAATTTTCCCATTGAAAATACAACTGCAGACTAGGCAAGTCATTTTGACATATGTGATATTTCTGACCAGTCCCTTACTTCTGTTCCTAAGATGTCCTGTAACTCTATTTCTTTATCTCCCCAGCATTCTTAATGCTGTTATTAAAGTTCTTGTATAGATTACTTGGCTTTCCTTTTATACTTTTTTTTTACTTTATTATGCTTTTATACTTTACTCTATAAATACTATATTTCACTTTTTTACTTTGGCTTTCCTTTTGTAATTTTCCTTCTATATTTCCTTTTATTAGTAGAATTTTACACAGTGTCAGAAGCTGCAGTTTTAGAACAAGGAATTAGCTGTGCCCACTCTTAACAACAGAATAAACTCTGCCAAATTTAAACAGAATTGAACAAACATTGCAATTATGTGAATTTGATGTTTCAAGGCATACTGAATGGGAAGAAAAAAAAAGTAATGGATACAGCACTAGACCCTTAAATTCCAAACCAGTGGTGATCTCCGTCTCAAGGCCCTTCAGCCAGGAAGTGCAATGGGGGGGGTCAGCCATCCTGTGCTTTTGCACACCCTTCCTGTTTACCTTTCCCAGATTTCTCAAGGTATCCATTATAGAGCTGGGTCAACTCTGGTGGAGCTTACAGTCACATCACTGACCCCCATACCAAACCAAATAATTGATACACTAGGATTCAAACCCTTGCCCTTCTGACAAAGAATGGGAAGACAGGTGAATTAAAGTGTTTCAAACCTATTTGTCCGGTAGTGATGTAATTCTATCAAAATCCTGGTGGGGTGGGGCAAAGTTGGAGCCAATTTTCCCAAATCAAGAAGAAATACAGCACTAGATCCTTAAAGTCCAAACCAGTGGTGATCTCCATCTCAAAGCCCTTCAGCCAGCAAGCGCAATGGGGGGGGGGGGGGGGGGGGGGGGGGGGGGGGGGGTCAGCCATCCTGTACTTTCAAACACCCTTCCTGCTTATCTTTCCCAGATTTCTCAAGGTATCCATTATAGAGCTGGGTCAACTCTGGTGGAGCTTACAGTCACATCACTGACCCCCATCCCAAACCAAATAATTGATACACTAGGATTCAAACCCTTGCCCTTCTGACAAAGAATGGGAAGACAGGTGAATTAAAGTGTTCAAACCTTGTCCGGTAGTGATGTAATTCTGTCAAAATCCTGGTGGGGTGGGGCAAAGTTGGAGCCAATTTTCCCAAATCAAGAAGAAATACAGCACTAGATCCTTAAAGTCCAAACCGGTGGTGATCTCCATCTCAAGGCCCTTCAGCCAGCAAGCGCAATGGGGGGGGGGGGGGTGGGGGGGGGGGGGGTCAGCCATCCTGTGCTTTCAAACACCCTTCCTGCTTACCTTTCCCTGATTTCTCCAGGTACCCATTATAGACCTGTGTCAACTCTGGCTGAGCTTACAGAGTCACGCCACTGGCCCCCATCCCAAACCAAATAATTGGATACACTAGGATTCAAACCCTCGCCCTTCAGACAAAGAAAGGAAGACAGGTGAATTAAAGTGTTCAAACCTATTTGTCTGGTAGTGGTGTAATTCTATCAAAATCTTGGTGAGGTGGGGCAAAGTTGGAGCCGATTTTCCCAAATCAAGAAAAAATGACAGTGAAAAATTAAAAATGAGCCATATAGTACCGTTAGGGCAAAGGTATACTAAATAAAACTGGCTTGTTTCTCTGGATGCTTGAATTATGCAGGCTTATCTTAGTTTTGACAAGTTTTTTTGCAGAAACTAAGTTTCAGCTGGAGGGGGGGGGGGGGGCAAAGTGAGGTCGGGGGCGTGGACAAAACTATGTCTGGAGGGGCAGTTGACCCCTCGCCCCATAGCAAATTACGCTCCTGTTGTCTGGATTGGTCAACAGAATAGAGATATATTCAGCACATCTACAGTGAGACAAGAAGACAGCAACAAACTCAAATTAGATTTTTTTTTTCACAAATATGTTGGACCCTGGCCCATTTGATCCCTCACTTGAATACTACATGACGCATACACATAGCTAAAGCTTGTTGTAAAGAACTTTTTACTAGTTAGGATGATACTGGGCAAAAAAAAACAACTAACTTATAGTGACCAGACAAGATAGACTGATAGACAAATGTAGAACAGACTATATAGGTCAAATGTAAGACCAATAATAAAACAAATAATAAAGCTAAGATAGATAGAAAAATGGCCCAAATAGAAATGAGGTAATTCAAATTAACTGTTAACAGTACATGCATTTCTAAGTTAGTTCTACATGGCAATTTTATGGAAAGGCAGCAAAACCCGTGCAAGATAGTTTTTCTTCGTAGAAGACTTGTATAGACCCAAAATGTGCAGAGCAAGGGTCAAGTATTCAACTTCGATAGATTTTAGCATTCATTTCCCAAAGTACTCTAAAATAACTAATTTCCAGGTAATTTTGTTAGAAAAGAGGAAGGGAGAGGAGAAGGTCAGACAGCTTTGTAAAATATAGTTGATAGACTTAAAAATAGATAGAATTAAAATAAAATTATTTTTGGAGTGATTTGGTCTCAAGGGGGGTGCTACCATTTTCGACTAACCGTCACAAGCACTAAACGTCATAACATCTAACCATCAGAACCACTAACTGTCATAACATCTAAAAAGAATTTACAAGTTTATATAATAGTAATAAGTATATAATAGTTTAGAAACAAATTCCGGATATATATTTGCACATCAGGTGGGTGGGGATAAAGCATAGCATATATTAAATACGTAACCTAACCTAGGTACCTTTTCCCCCTAAACCCTAAAAAACTAAAGTTTTAAAATTTTAGATGTTATGACGGTTAGTGGTTCTGACGGATTTTTTTTTGTCGATGTTATGACGGATTTTGTCGATTTCCTGACGTTAGTGCTCCTGAACTTTATGACGCCTTCCCGTCTCAAGGCACTTGATACACTTCTAACTTAGTAAAAAACGTTTTTTTTTTTTTTATTTTAAAAGAAATATCTCTAATTATAACGCTTAATACAGTATAATACTCAACTTTTGACTATATAACAGTGCATTATAATTATAACGCTATCAAACAGTGCAAGACAGTTTTTCTTGGTAGAAGACTTGTATAGACCCAAAATTTGCAGAGCAAGGGTCAAGTGTCCAAACTTCGATAGATTTTAGCATTCATTTCCCAAAGTACTCTAAAATAACTAATTTTCAGGTAATTTTGTAAGAAAGAGGAAGGGAGTCGAGAAGGCCAGACAGCTTTGTAGAAATATAGTTGATAGAATTAAAAATACATTCCTGTTTTTGCATGATCATATTTACATTTTGTTCATGCCTTTTTTTTATTATTTAATAGCTTGTTCCTGGTAAATTATATGGAAATAAAAGGGTAGTATTGGAATAAACTTAAATATTTGGGATGGTGGCATTACAGCTGGTCTGAAGAAACCCTCATCTCTTTGTTCTCACCTGCCAAGGAACTCTAACATTGGGCATTTTCCAAAAAAAAACATTTATATTAAATATTTAATAAATTTACCACATATTTGGCTTTCATACATCTATTCTTAATCTGTCATACACAAAATACAGCAATACAAAAGTATATACCTCAAAATTTGCAATATTTACATGCAAATTTGATGAAAATCACATCCCCCAAGCAATGACAAACATTAATTCCTTATCTCGGACTTTTAACCAGTGGGGAATTAGCAAGCCATTGGGGGCACTTCATAGAATTTTCATCCAAAGTTTCTTTGGATAGAAATTATATCTGCAAGGTGCTTTGTAAACCTGATTATTCCCATCAGTTTTCTACTTCTGATTTACTGATGCTGATATACTGAAAAGAGTAGGAAGAGTGAATGAGTTTTGGTTTATGATGAAAGATTGTGTGACACTGATCAAGCCACAATAGTGGCTTAATAAAGCGTCACACGTTCTTACCATTTTCTATGTTTAGTTGATAATGTCATTTAAAAAAGGTGGTAAGTACAGTAAGTATGATGTAATTATTAGTTGAAAATAAAACCCATCTCATCTCACCTCAGCTGAATGGTATAATTATAATGCAGCTAAGTTCTCTTCACCAGATACCATACTTGAGTCAAAAGTTGAGTATTATCTTGAAGAGTTGTTAAATAGGCCTCAGTATCCACTTGTAACATTGTGGTTATGGCATCTGTATTTGAATCAGCAATTAAGAGGCTGAAGCCCAAATTGTTTTTCAGTATTCATGGGATTTGCGGTTTGTATATCAAACATGGTGCCCCCCACCCTTGTGCAATATCTAACATTGCTAACAAAAGATGATCCTTACCCTAGGTATTGTCCCTTGGTCATTCTGTATTGGTGATGTCATGCATATTCCCAAGAAGAGTAACACTACTACTCAATGTACTTTGTTTTGGCCTTTTACTGTTTCAACACCTCTGAGCAAACTATTTGAATTATTTGTTATAGATAAGTTTAAGACCAAGTGCTGCGCTCCCCCTCATCAGTTTGGCTTTCAGCATGAACACGGTTGCCCTAAGGCACTTTCTACTGTTCCCAACTTTTTCATTGAATCCAATACTTCAGGTTTGCCCCTATTCCTTGGAGGACTGGATGTCAGTCAAGCGTTTGACTCCCTTATGCACCCTCTTGCTGCTGAAAGGGGTTTAAATTGTTGCACCATTAAGGCTTTTGTGATATGTATTCTTACTGTCAAATCTGTTTTAAAATCCCTTTTTCAAAATCTAAGGAGCCACTTCTCCAGGCTCAAAGAATCCCTGTCTTAAGATGAGCCAACCACTTAAGAGGTGCAACTTCTTCTCCTGCTCTATTTAAAAACTATGTTTTTCATCCCCCAAAAAATGTTATTCTTCCTGCATTCCCAATGGTATCAATGCTTCTCTTCTCATGTGCTGGTGACTATCCTTAATCAGCCAAACAACAGAACGACTTCCTCAAAATTTTAAAATACTGCCAGATTTTGTAACCATCCATGGTCACTAAATTCTAGGATAGTTCAGAGGTTTGAAGCGGCTGATCCTGAGGAGGCAGTATCTTTGATAAATAAGAAACATAATGCAAAGATATTTAACCATCCTTGGTAACTACTACCAGGGTCATCTTGTATGGGGGAGGCCCCCCCCCCCCAATGTTTTCTGTCAGTCAATAAAAAAAGAACGATTTTTCTGATGCCACTAAAATTCTTTGTTTTGTTCAATAAAGACCAAAAATATACTGACATGTCATCTACAAAACTTTGAACTTGGTTGGTAAACACAGCAGTTTTACCTACTCCTGCCATGATTTTACTGATGGTGCAACAATTTTCCATTTGGTTAAATAAACAGCATTGAAATAGTGACATGATATGTACCAAAATCTGAGTCTCGGTTGGTTAAATGCAGTGGTTTTACCAACTCATGCAGTGATTTTACTTATTGTAATTGAAATGGACATTACACTAATTTTTGACAAAAACAGGTGGTGCAAATGACCAGCCAGTTGGTAAAATCTCTTGCTCCCCCCCCCCCCCCTCCAGACATTTTGGCTAGTAACAACCCTGCCTACTACCAATGTGTTGTGTGTAGTTAAGAGTTGTAAGTTTGTGCATATTTCATTTGTGACTTTGTTATCATTTGTTGTTCATGTTAACACAGTGTATAACCTAATTATTTGACATTAAGTTTATTATTTTTATAGTTTCTCTTTTCCCCCATTGTTGAAGTGTTTACTGTATAGTGGGTTTTTCAATAAATAATAACTAGCATGCCCCTCAGCCTTACAATTTTCCTAACCAATAAATATTGCATAAGTAATTCCTTTTGCATTAAGGATAGTAAAGTTAAGAAAGTTTAAGATAATGGTTCATGCTCAGTGAAGCCATTTTGTTGAAAAGAATAACAAACTAACAAAAGCCCAATTTGGGTTCAGAAAAGGAATATATATAGACATAATAGTTCTTAATCTGGTTGACATGACTAACATTGCATTTGAAACTGGACTAATACTAGGAGCTGGGTTTTGAACATGGAAAAAGTATTTCATATAGTTGAAAAATCAAAGCTTATCTGAGATTCTTGACTTGATTGGAACCTAAGGCTCAAGTTTGGAATGGATTTCACTGCAACTATGGAGCTGATACCATGTGGTTTAGAAATCCAAGTTTTTAACAAATGGTGTGGGGAAATGCCTTCTACCACCTGACTATCCCAACAATAGCCCTATAATAAATGTTTGTACAGGACTAAAAAAAAACTCAATCAACAGAATCTCTACTTTATATAATGCAGCATGCTTTTAGTAATTGGATTATCATAATTATTTTCATTACTATATGGACTCATAAATCATTTTAAAATGATATTATTGGATAGTAAGGAGCTCTGCCCTTTATTGGCTTTATTAGCCTGTTGTAACAAAACAAGTTGATACACATTATACTTTTGATAACATTATAAAACACATTAAAGTTGACAGCTGGACAAAGTGATTTTTATGTAACTGGTTAAAGAACCAAAAATTGGCCATCTTATATTGCTAAGTCTATGGAAGTGCTTATTCTGAATTAATTATTCATAAAATATGTAGCAGCACAGTTGTCCCAATCCTGGGACTACATATGCATGCACTATTCCACCTGATGGGGGGGGGCTGTACTAAGTGATTCAAAAGTTAAGATAGTTTGTTCTTTCCTGAAGTCTTCAACAGGACATTTTTCTTCTAACAATAACAAAGAAAAGTCATTATTTAGCAAACAAGCTATGTGGTTAAATTCAAAAACATTACAGAATGCATAAATAAACAATGCACACACATGAAAAAATACAACTAAATAGTGGACTAAGTTTTACTAAGGCTGTCAGTAATAAGTTGCTGCAAACTGCTGCAAAAACCTTGTATCCCTGGCCATGGAGCCTTTCAAGGGGTATTAAGAGTATTGTGTTTCAAGTCTGTATTTATTGGTGAATAAACTTACTTATAACAACAGCATACTGTAAACAAGCTCTTGGGTGTGTGATGGTGAGTTTAATAAGCTCAGCTTTTTTGCCAGCTTTACCATTAATACTGAAATGCATATTCCCCTTCTTCTTCTCTCAACTTCCATGCCCATCATAGGAGGCTATATCTTGTAGTTGAACTACACACTATTCCAACAGCCTGTGCATTGCATCATTCAGTTGCATGTGCTTTGAAAATGATGTCTTAGCAAATCAAAAAATACATCTTTAAATTGCCATTGCTAAGACCTTATACAGGAAAATTACAACCTCCCTCATTGAACAACAAGACAAAAAAAAACACATACAAAATTTGTTTATATCCATTTTTGTTATGTTTTTACAAGTCCAACAAACATTTCAGGGGGGGGGGGGGCAAACCCCCTAGCCCCCCCCCCCTGTGGGTACAGCCTTGGCTTCATGCATTGAATACCACTGATATTCAATATTCTGTGTATGAGCACCTGTCACAGGGTCTGCAAAATTTAAAGAATAGTTCATGGTATGGTGATTAAAACCTTGATTGTTCAAGGTTTAATATAAGGCTCTCCAGCAATACAATATTACAGTGGTGCAATTTGGTAGAAAAAGTATAAAACACTGAAAGAAGTGAAGATCAAGGTTGGCTGAATACAAAATGTGTTAACTGATTATTCTGCATATAAAGAGGTAAGAATTGTTTTCTTAATTTGTTTCCATCTTTCTAGGTATCTATCTTGGCAAATACCCATTGTTTTAGTCAAGGGATTGCTCTCTTGGAAATCATGTAAACCTGGTGGTGTGTGCTGTGTGGGGGACCAGTGCCAAGATTTTTTGGAACTGTGCAGCACACATGGCATTCAAAGACATAGACCAGGTGCAAGGAAGTCTGTGCCTTGGTATAAGCCTAGGACCCTAGTTGAACATAAGGAAACATGCCCTGAAAACAATGTTTACTTCATAATATTCAGAATTATTAGAGTTAACACATTTTGCATGGGAGAACCTTTATCTTCTTTCTTTTTCACTTCTTTCATTGTTGTACAATTTTTTAAACAAATTCAAGTAAAATAAACAAGGAATCAACCACATTTTTTTCCATTTTCAATTTCTCTATATATCTAATCAAACACCATCAGTGCCATCTAGTTATTTCTTACATCACTTGTCAATAAACAAACAGTGATAAATTAGGTTAGGCAAAATTAGGTTAAATGGTTCTTGGGTGTTTGTTTATAGGCCTAAACCTTCTTCAATACCATACTTAGAGAATAGACACAAATATTTAGAAATGGGATAGAAAAACTGGAAATACAAGGAAATAAGTAAAGATAAACATTCTCTTCATGCAAAATGTATCAACTCTGACTATTCTGCATATTATGAAGTAAGAATTGTTTTCTTAAGATGTTTCCTTCTGTTCAGCTAGGGTCCTAGGCTTTTACCCAGTGCCTTTTTGGTTTTAGAGTTGGTAAATATTTTGCTGTCCATAGGTTATTATTAAATTACAAATATAGTGAACATACCACTTGATGTCTTTTATTAAGCTCTTTTTCAAATATAATAATCACTTTTTCTGCAAATGCATTTCACCCCCACCCCTATGTATACCAATTCAGGGTATATATTTGCACATTACGGGGGGATAAAGATTAAACTAACCTTTCATTTGCATCAAAAATAAACTTTACCCCAACCCCTAATTTGTAATTATATACCATGAATTGGTATATATATAGGGGTGGGGTAAAGTTCATTTGCAGCAAAAGTGATTAATACTTGGAAAGAGCATAAAAAAAGGCATTGAGTAGACCAGTGTGTTCACCTTTTTTTGTAAGTCAATAACATGAACAGTGAAATATTTATCGTAGGGTCTTCATTTACTTTTTTATATAGCCTATATTCCTAGCCTAGGGCTACAGTGAACACTGTTAGAGCTTTTTGAAGTTTATTTTATTGTAATTCCACAGTTGCCAATGCTTTTTCTTTGCCTTTGTCCGCTACAGAATAAGTCAAACAAGCCGTCATACCACCTAAAGGATGCAAGGACAAGGACAGCTGTGCCTGTGCTACTTGTAATATTAGATTGGCGATGCCAAAACTAATTAACTGTAATAAGTGTGAAAGGCGACTTGGTGCTACCTTTCAAAAGCTAAGTACTAGGGAACACGTCCTACTCAATAAAATGACGTCCATAAAAGGAAAGCCTACAATTTGTGAAGTAAGCCAAACTGACACTCAAGCTAATCCAGCTGCTGCTACCATGGATGATGTAATCACAACTCTTATGAACGCAATCTCGGTCTTACAAATGAGTTTATCCAAAAAAATGGGCAGATTATTTGAGGGACTGAACAGCAACATAAAAACTATTAAAACAACGTTTCAAATTGTTGATCTTTTAGTACAATCGATGGGCAACGTCATTGAAACAAAACAAATTGTTTATGATACTGTAAAGTCCGAAATAAGCTCCCTAAGAACAAAAATGAGCTACCAAGTGCAATCAGACTAAAGAAAATTAGTGAGGGATGAAATAAACAGAGGGTAGCATATAACCTAAATAACATAGATAGCCTAGTTGAACTAAAATAGGTTAATTGCTTATGGTATTCCTATAACTACGAATTATAACATACAAGTTCGTAACTATTTTAGAGGCCCAGCATGGCCTGACATTTGTTTCTTTCTCGAATGTGTACCTTCCATGCTCCCTATTGCCAGTGTATTGATTCAAAAAACTCCACCGCTAATTTTTACTGTACCTTCAGTGCTTATTAAACATACCATCATCAAAAAGTTAACCCAGCTAATATCAGAAATCCCGTTTCTATAGTAATATGTTAAGAGAAGACAAAACTAGGTATGGGGCACTTATAGAAGAATTCAGAGCCAGAACTACTACTCGGGGAAAGGGCCTCGCTATCCGTAATGGAGAAATTGTCCCAAAAACAGTGCAGCGGGTGCTACGAAAACTCACACCCCAACACCAATGCGAATGTGAAGCTACCTTGTGTTTTAAATAGCTGTGATGATGATGAAAGTATGTGTCTCCATGCTAAACTACATCTTCCTAGTTCGGAACGCATGTCGCCTCATATATTTCAATGAGCATGTTCCCGCACCAATGACGATTCTCTTTGCCGAGCCATAGATTCTACCCATGCAGAACACGAGGAATAAGGATTAGATACCAGTGACTGCTCACAAGTAAAAGAAAGTCTTTTGGACTGATTTGGGGCGTATTGAACCAGCATAGGTGAACTTACTAGCAAAGTAATGAACTAAAAAGTTAGTTTATGGTATAAAGTAATAATCGGCTCTATTTATTAAAGTTTGCCATAAGAATACCCAGAGCAGAATAGAGGATACGCACATTCAAATGTACGGTTACCAAATCATATCTAACCTCTCCTAAAAAAATATAAGTGCGGAGTCTTAGCCTATGTAAAAGCTGCATATATTGTCCAGAAAACAAAAAAATAATCTAGCTGACCATCTTAAGAGACCATTTGATTTGATATTGTGGACCAAGGCCAAAACACGATTGGATATGTATACCGTACTCCCTCAGCTCCTTTTTTTATTGATACCGAGTATGCAATCTCAAATATGTTTCACAAAGCCACAGGAAATTTCAAAAATGACTTTCTTATCACAGTTGACATTAATTTCTCTAATCTCTCGTGGAAGGAATTCATGGCGTCTCTGCTTTCCTAGCAGTCGATCAACTCAAGTGTTTTTGCCCCCACCAGCAACCAATATTACTTGCCCCAGTCCTTGTCAATAATATCGAACTGATCAAAAGGATAAATTATCTCCCACCTATTGTTAAAAGTGACCACATTACCATTGAATTAGTTACTCACTGACAGAAAGCCAGAAACCAGCATAAACAAAGATATTTATAGACTTTGGGGCGATTAAGGCCAAATTGAGGCACATCAATTGAGAGTCGACGCTCCAAGGTAGAATCAATGAGCATTGGAAGAAATTCTAAGCAATAGTCATAGACACTCGGGAACGGAATACAACTGAAAAATATGTCCCCATACTTAAGACCTTACCGTATATGACGGTAAGTCAGTTGACTGTGATAAGCCAGTTGACTATGAAAAATGTGTCAAAGCCCAAATAAACCAAAAAACCTCATAAAATAACTGTACCTTAATTTCGAGACAAAATTCGCTGACCAAAGTATGTTGAAACCCACGAAATTCTGGAACTATGTATTTAGCAGAGACCCCAACCAAAGATTCATAAAACGTTTAATAAAAGGTGACGGAAGCGAAGTCTCAGTCACCCAAATTATAGCTGATTCTCTGAATCAGCAATTCGCATCAGTTTTCACCGAGCCAGATAAAGCCTTCACTTCCTACAAAAAGCACATCATCCTAAAACAAAGAAGTTGTAGAACTGTTACTGCATCTATGGTCAAAAACAACTCAAAAGCCAGGGTACAAATAAGATTGCTAGTCCCGACGACATTCATCTCCGCCTGCTACAAGAAGCTGCTCATGAAATTACCCATGTACTACTATATCATCGCTGTACTTTTTCAACGGCTCCTTGATACTAAGAATGCCCCCCCCCCCACCAAAGGAAACTAGCCTATATTACACCTATCAAAGGCAGCGCAATAGCGTTTCTAAATAAAGAGCGATGATGGCACAATGTATATTTTATTTCATTTTTTTAAGACCAGGGCACTTCGTACAGAGGAGTTGTCAAAGAAACTTCGGAGAGGAATCATTTGATTGAAAATTCAAAGAGCTAGTGCCCTTTTTAATAGTCAAAAGTGATTCGATGGCAACCAGACTCCCCCCCACGCCTTTCATTTGTCCAAACACATTCAATCAAAATTTTAAGATAGCCATTTTTTCAACGTAGTTGAAATGTTTGGAAATTGAGTCTTCAAGGATAAAAACCCCTTTCCCCACAGTCCTTAGGGCAAGGGTTATAAGTTTTGGCAAGGGAGCATATAAGATTTTTGTAGAAAGGATGGTCATAAAAACTATGGAAGGGGATCATTAGATTGGTAATCAGACGTTCTAGTTTCCTTTTTAAGAGTCAAAGTGATTAGGGGGCGGATACCCCCCCCCCCTCACACACACACACACACACACACACACACACACACACACACACAAACACTTCATATTCTCCCGAAATGCATCTGATAAAACTTTTGAGGCAGCCATTTGTTTAAAAAATAGTCCAAATAGCACATAAAAAGAACTTTTGGGTTGACCCCCCCCCCCAGAGTCTGGGGGCAAGGGAGGTCAGTTTTACCCCAGGGACACACAAATTTCTTATGAAAGGAGTCGTCGTCTGAACTTTCAAGGAGGCTCATTTGATCGGGAAATGTATAGCTCTAGATCACCTTTAAGGTTCAAAAGCTATTTAGGGAAACTCCTCCCTCTCCTCCTCCCTGGCATTTTCTTTTCTCCAAGTGCATCTGATCAAAATTGCGGGATAGCCATTTTGTTCACAATAGTCCAAAGAGCATATAACAATATCTTTAAGGTGGACACAAAGCTCAGGAGCAAGGGTTGTAATTTATGCCCCTGGGCACAGAAGGTTTCTATGGAACGAGGGGGCTTATAACTTCGGATTGGATGAGGCTTATTTCATTGGAAGTCTGAAGCTCTAGTGCCCTTTTTAAGAGTCAAAAGTTAATGGAGGGCAACCACCTCCCCCTCCGCAAGCCTATCATTCCCCACAACTCGGCGGACCAAAATTTTAAGAGAGCTATTTTTGAAAGATCCAGTGATTTGTTGAAATAACCAGTAACTATGTCTTTAGGGATGTCAACCTCTCCACACTCTTCAAAGCTTTACATATAGTATACACTATTGAGAAAGCTATATATTTTGAACTTTACCTTCTAAAAGGACGAAGGGTATTCAGGTGACCAGTTGCGTAGAAAGGGGGTGCGGGGAGAGGGGGGGGGGGGGGTGGACCACCCCGGGTTCCAGCCCTGGAGGCGTCACAAAAATTGGTCTAAAAGGACTTATGATCAATTAATGCCCGCCGTGCAAAAAGTGGGGTAGCAAAGTAAGAGTGCTACTTGGCATTTTTCAAATTTGCTGGCAGATTTTGTCTGAAAATACCATTTTTATATATAAAAATAATTTTTTCTCAAAGAAAAGACGTCAAAACACAAGTTTTGCAATACTATATCATGTCGTCAAACATTCGCTTGTGACTCGTGGGAAAGAATTTCATTTGAACACGTTTACGCTCAGTGTAATTCTGAGCATCAAGGCAAAGAAAGTTATTTTAGACAGCTGGACCTTGAGTTCAATTTTTTTTTTCTTTTGATATTCTGTTTGATTTTCAAGGGTCTGAAAATACAAGAGAAATTGAAAAATTATTCTAAAATGAAGAAGGGAAATGGAAGAAGAACTAAAAATATCGATAAGGCTACTACGATCAAATCTGCTGCTACTACTACTACTGCTGCTATTAGAAGAGAGGGTATTAAGGTGAAAAATTTGGAATTTATTGAAACAGTATGGAACTAAGTCGAAACACACTATGCCCCAACGGAGGTTGTCAAGACGGCGTACCAGAAATGCTTCAGGAACGATTGATGGCACTAAGTTGAAACTTTCAGATTGTATTGAAGGAGATGTTGAAGAAACTAAAGGTGCTATGCGCCAACTGCTACTATTGCTACTGCAGCTATTGCTACTACGCAATCTAAGAGCATTAAGGTGAAGCTTTTAAAGGAATATTTAGGTGGATGTTTAACTAAATAAAAACAAACTATGAGCATGTGGATTTTTAAAAAGGTGACAAAGCATTATCTCAAGAATGGCTACAATATTAAGTTAGACCTTTAAATGTTAAGTTGTGGTGGATTTTGAACTAGCTATAAGGTACTATGTTTATACTATGAATATTACCGCTACAGTTACTGAAACTAACGACACTAAGGGTATTAAGGTGAAACTGTTAGGGAACTTTTAGGGGAGTTTCAATTAAACGAAAAAACTATGTGCATGCAGGTTTTCAAAAGGGCTTATACGCAATATCATAGGCAGTGCGGTTCTACAATAGCTAGAAATATCATTGAAACTTTTAAAAGAGCTAACTCGATTCAAAATTAAAAGTTGTAGGTCACCTTTTAAGAGTAAAAAGACATTGGAGGGCAAGCAACCCTTCTCCCGAGCCCATTTACTTTCAAAACACATCCAGTCAAAATTATGGGACAGCCATTTTGTTCAGCATAGTAGAACGGCCCAGCAACTATATCTATAATGATATTGGTTAAGTCAATCCCCCACAATTATTTAGTTAACCCATTATGCTTCAAAACGAAATTTTGCTTTAAAACTAAATCAAAAGACACTATTTGCATGGTTGCCAATATGACAACTTAGCAATATATTCAGAACGACTGGGAGTATTAAGTTGAAACTTTCGGGGCTATTACTATAACTACTTCTGCTCTAATAATTTAAATAAATCAAAAGAGCGTAAGTGTATCCAGGTTGTCAATGTTTCGGGAATGACATTAAGTTTTATGTTTCAGGTCAACTTGAGAAGGTATACAATTAAATTAAACAATACTATTTGTGTTCAGATTAAAAATTGTTCAACAAGTTTCTCCATCACACAAATAGCAAGCCAGACTATGGATTTCTTATAAAAAACGGAAAATATAAAAAAAATCCATGAAAAAGACTATGTCAATAAAAAATAAACATAAATTAATTTAAAAAACTTCTTCCACAAAACAAGTTTTTCAAAGAAAAGAAAAGAGCTCCATCACGTTAAAAATCAGCAAAAATAAATTCAAATAATCTTCGAAGCGTAAAAATAGCAAAAATCACCATCAATAAATAAATGAAACCCATTTCGAACAGATATTACAATAAATAACCGAATCAAACTCAAAACGGGTAAAAATTAACATAAGCAGGGCTGACAACCCCCGTCCCTTATCAATAACAGAATATAATTTGCACTTTACTAAAAACAAAACGTATTTTAAATGTTTTCACTGTTTTTGCTTTAATAAACAAAAAATTATAAGACTTCAAAGAATAAATATCAGTATATGTATATTAAATTGATAGTCCACGGTCATTTTTTTTTTTTTAGTAAAATGCAAATAATGTTCTGAACTTGATAAGGTATGGGGGTTTTCAGCACTAATTGTGTTACTTTTTGCTCATTTTGAGTATGGCTCGGCTATTTATTGCAATTTCTGTTCGTTCTGAGTTTCATTGATGGTGATTTATGGTAGTTTTACGCTTGGAATATTATTTCAATTTATTTTCGCTCATTTTTGGCTCAATGGAGCTCTGCTTTTCTTTGAAAAACTTGTTTTCTGGAAAAAGTTTTTTTAATAAATCTTTATAAAAGGAGGTAGACCCAAATCAAAAAATTATAGACGTATCAGTCTCACATTTGCTGTCGTGAAAGTTCTTGAGAACATTGTTAATGACGCACTATTTCAACACCTTCATAATAACGATATCAACTCTCACAAGTAACACGGCTTTCTCCCAGAAAAATCTGTAGAAACCAACCTTCTAGATACTTACGAACAGGTTATCCAGCAACTGGAGAAAGGCCTTCGTGTCGATTCACTTCTTATATACCTAGTCAAATTTTTTGACAAGGTCCTACAAGATCAACTTCGTTCTAAGTTAATAGCAGCTGAAATCCACCAAGAATTAGTAGATTGACTAATGTACTTCCTGGCTGATAGTTCTCAAAATGTACGACTCTTCATATGAGACGGCAAATGCACCTAATTGTAGTCTTGCAAGGCAAACTTGCCCAGGGAAGGGGTCTCAGACCTACACTGTTTTTCGTTATATTATTGACATGGTACCCCGAGTCAGCAACCCCTAAACCCTCCACACTGATGATTCAAAGCTATTCAATGTATTCGATAAAACATCAATACAATCTGACCTTAGTTACATTAGAGACATGGGAAGACAGGTGGCTTCTGTTTTTTAATACATTCAAATGTGTCACCGTTCATTTTGGTCATAATAATCCTAAGTACCAACATGCTATGAATGATAACCAGGCTTCGTCCACCATTCCACTCAAGACTTGGACTATTGGTACAGACCTGGGAGTCACTACAAATAACATTCTAAGGTTACACGAACTCTTTGCACAACGCGTCTCCAGGGTAAATTCAAGAGCATGTCTAAAAGTCCTGTGGTCTTGTTCTATCCTGGATAAGTTGTTGGATTTTCGTTGGAAATTCCTTCGGACTAAGATAATTGGTTGGATAATCTGATGAACTTAGCTAACCGAAAATCCAATGAAAGTGTATGACTCTGTGCTGGATTCTTAGAAGAAAAAAAATATTTAATAAACCTGTGACTTCTAGTTTATTTTTTGTGTTAAAATACTACATGGAAGTATTTGAAAATCCTCAATCGCGTCTTTCCCTAAATTGTAATCGAGGATTTCATAGGTAGGGCAATAGCGCTGCCAAAGTAAAGAACGATGATGGCGCAATGATGTATCTTTTTTTTTGGGGGGGGGGGGGGGGGTTAGGTTTTCCACTAGAGCACTTCATATAGAAGGAGTTGTCATAGAAACTTCTAAAGGGGCTCATTCGATTGGAAATTAAGAGGGCTAGTGCCCTTTTTAATAGTCGAAGTGCTTGGAGGGCAAATGGCCCCCATGTCCATCGTTTCCCCGAACACTTCCGATATTAAAATATTAAGATAGCCATTTTGTTCAACGTAGTTGAAAGGTCTGTAAATTTTGTCTTTGAGGATGATAACCCCCCACAGCCCTCAGATCAAGGGTTGTAAGCTATACCCTGGGCCCATATAAGGTTTATATAGAAAGCGTGGTCGTAGAAACTTCGGAGAGGGATCATAGAATTGGTAATCAGAAGCTCTAATGGCCTTTTTAAGAGCCGAAATGATTGGAGGGCAGCTATCTCCCCCCCCCCCCCCCCCCCCCCAAAAAAAAAAACGTCGTATTTTTCTGAAATGCATCTAATAGAAATTTTTAGACAGCCATTTTATTCAAAGTAGTCCAAATGTCATAAAACAAGGCTTTTTGGATTGAAACAGGCCCCCAGAGGTTGGGGCCAAGGGTTGTAAGCTATGCCCAATGGGCATTTAAGGTTTTCTTGGAAGGGATGGCTGTATAAACTTTAGAGGACGCTCATTTGGTTGAAAATTGGAAGTTCTAGTTCCCTTTCAAGAGTCAAAAGCTATGGAGGGAAGCTAGTCCCCCCTCCAACTGCACCTCTTTTCCCCAAACGCATCTGATTGAAATTGTGAGACAACGATTTTGTTCAAAATAGTCCAGAGAACATATAACAATGCCTCTAGGGTTAACTTCCCCCCAGGATTAGGTTGTAAGTTATGCCCTTGAAGCATATAAGGTTTTTATGGAATGGGTGTTCGTATAAACTTCAAATGGGTTCATTTGATTTGAAATTAGAAGCTATAGTGCCCTTTTTAAGAGTGAAAAGTGATTTGAGAGCAACCAGCACACCCCCCCCCATCAATCATTTCTCGTAACACATCCAATTAAAATTTGGAGATAGCAATTTTGTAAATCATAGTTGAAGGGTCAAGAAATTATGTCTTTAAGGAAGACAACCCCCCTCCCGCAGCTCTCAGGGTAAGGGTTGTAAGTTATTCCCTGGGGGAATGTAAGGTTATTATGGAAAGGGTGATCTTACCTACTTCAGAGGGGACTCTTTGTATTGGTAATTGGAATTTCTAGTGCCGTTTTTAAGAGTCAAAGTGATCAGAGGATAGCTAAAGTTTTTATGGAAGGGATGGTTGTTTAACTTTAGAAGAGGCTCATTTGGTAGAATTTTGGAAGTTCTAGTTCCGTTTTAAGAGTCAAAAGTGATGGAGGGCAGTAAGAAGCCCCCCCCCCCCCCTGCCGACAACCCTTTTTCCACCAGACCCATCTTACTGAAATTGTAAGATAATTTTGTTCAGAATAGTCCAGAGAACACATAATTGTAAGATAATTTTGTTCAGAATAGTCCAGAGGACACATAACAAAGCCTCTGGGGTTAACACAACCCCCCAGCACACTGGGAATAGGGTTGTAAGTTATGCCCTGGGGGCATATAAGGTTTCATGGAATGGGTGATCATATAAATTTCACATGGGCTCACTTGATATGAAATCAGAAGTATAATCCTCTTTTTAAGAGTCGAAAGTAATTTCAGAGTAACCAGTCCCCCCCCTCATGCTCATCATTTCCCCACACATATCCAATCAAAATTGGAGGTAGTAATTTTGTTCATCGTAGTTGAAGGGGCCAGAAATTATGTCTGTGAGGAAGAACCTCCCTAGTCGTATATACCTTGGAGGGGACTCATTGGATCGGTAATCAGAAGTTCTAGTGCTCGTTTTGAGAGTTAAAGTGATCAGAGCTCAGCTACCCTTCCCACACGTCATGTTTTCGCGACGTGCATCCAATAAACTTTTGAGACAATTATTTCACTCAAAATAGTCCAAAGATCATACAACATGGCTTTTGGGGTTTATTCAAACCACCAGGGCCTGGGGTGAGAGTTCTAAGTTATACCCCAGGGGTATTTAAGGTTCTTATGGAAGGAATGGTTGTATAAACTTTAAAGGTGGCTCATTTGGTTGAAATTGAAAGTTCTAGTTCCTTTTTAGGAGTAAAAAGTGATGGAAATCAACTACCCCTCTTTTCACCAAACGTATCTGATTGAAATTATGAGATGGTCATTTTGTTAAAAATAGTCCAAAGAACATACATCAATGCCTCCAGGGTTGACAAACCCTCGAGAGCCTTGGGGCAAGGGCTTTGAGTTATGCCCTGGGGGCGGATAAGGTTTTTATGGAATGTAGGGTCGTAGAAACTTTAGATGCCATCATTTGATTTGAAATTGGAAGTTATAGTGTTCAGTCTCGATCCAGAGTCCATTGTGTAAGGACTTCTTTTTGGATTTAACCTCTTTTTTAACTGACAAAAGATTATAGTCTCTTCCCGACCTACAGGTAATATATTGAAAATAATTAATTCAGTATACCAAAGGATTAAAATTTGAACAGATGGATTATTTTAGTTTTGCTACTTGATTGAGAATTCCCTTGGGAAATGGATATTATTACTGATAGCCCATACCGGGTAGATCTATCTGTTTTTCAATACATGTTATTAGCTATTGTGAATTCGCAGGAAGACATTTTAAGTGGTTATAAATGGCTCAATAATGGCTCTATTGGAAGTACCAGTGCCTTACCTAGCCTAGCCAGTTGCGTTTTTGGTTGAAGATTTTAATTGTTGAATTACACTCTGAGTCCCGTTAGTATCTGGCTTATCTCTGCTTATATCTTGAAAAAAAAACTTTGAATATCTTGAATAACTTTGAATACAAATGTAAATATCAAGTTCTTCTGACCCGAATGCACAGAAAGAGCCGGCAGAGGTACAGTTCAATGTAGGAAATGCAATCA
Source organism: Artemia sinica (assembly GCA_027921565.1). Lineage (NCBI taxonomy): Eukaryota > Metazoa > Arthropoda > Branchiopoda > Anostraca > Artemiidae > Artemia > Artemia sinica. The sequence goes on along the minus strand of CM051271.1, from coordinate 7,181,648 downwards.
GTGGCTGCGCCACGAATGTGCTGATATTACACTGCAACAAAGGTTAGAAAACGCTATTTGGCGGTGTTTGAACTATTACCCCAGCTCTCCTCAAGCTCCACCACCAGTTATCCTAGTTGAGACAAGTCCCAGCAAGCCCTTAACACCAGACTTCACTGAAGAGATTTCTAGTCTTACTCTTTCCCCATTTTTAGTGAAATCCACCGAACGCTGGGATCCTAAGAAATTAGAGGCGTCTTACTTATTCGAAATTAAGGAGCAAGAAAAAATTAATAATATTTGCTAACCAATCAGGCTTTATTTCTGTATAAGTAATGAGGCTAACTTGCTGGATAAAACTTACACAACTAAAGCAGCTCCTATTTCCCGCTTTATGCTACCCACGATTGCTGCGACCCAAGCTGAAGCACAGAATGAAATACCCCTCTTTACTGAACCATACTCGTGCAAAAATTGCCCTAGTTTTGTTTATGAACTTGACCAGATCATTGACCAATTAACCCAGCGGAATTCTGAAATTCAGCTTCTAACTGAAAAGCTAAAAAGCATTGGCATACATACCAATAAGGTGATCTCTGATCTTAAACTAAAAATTTGTGGTAAAGACCAAGAAATTGCGCGTCTGAAAAACGAACGTGAGAGAATGAACAATCTAGAACTCCCGTCTCCCGGGCCAGCAAAGCCGCTGTCAATTCAAAGTGCTACGACCGATATCACTCCTGAATCTACGCCAATATTTGAACATTGTATTACAAGTTTCAAAAAAACATCTGATGCGAGCAAGTTTGTCCGATTGCCAAACGGTAATGACCCTTTTTCCATAGCAAGCAAATGTGTTAACATGATTTTGACAGGGAAGGACAAATTAAGAGACAAATGTAATTTTGGACATGCATATAACTCGAGTAAGTTTCTTCGTGCAGTGAGTGCTACACTTGAAAAAAGAAGAAATAAGGAAAAACTACGCACTGAGAGGAAAGAAAAGACTTGACCCGTCACTGGTTCATATCGCACACTTTGGCATAGGCTTCATAGCAACTTCAAAATTATATGAAAAGTCATTCAATTTAAAATGTTTGGATATATTCGTTTAAAACCCGCTTCAAATAGTGATTTTGAGTATGTAAAATGAATAGTTGCTAAATTTAACTTTCTTAAGCTTTTATAGAATAAAAGGAATTGAATTTTGACATTAGAACAAACACCTCATACAATGTCTGCAGTCTTCGGACGTAATCTCAATATCAAATAGTTCGTGGTGAGGAACTGTAAGTAAGAAGCGACCCGGCGCAATAGTAACTGAAACTCTAAAAAACAGAATTTTGATACCAATAGATACATAAAAGAATCGAATTTTTATGCTGATTTCAAATATACAAGTTTAATTAAGTTTAATCTTAACCATCAAAGGTTACAAGCCTGAGAAAAATTGCTTTGTGTTAGAAAAAATTGGAAGCAGCCCTTAAAAGCCATAGAATCTTAATAAAAATCACACCGTCAGATTCAGCGTATAATAGAACCGTAGTATAAAGGTTTCAAGCTCCTATCTTATGGATAAAATTCCAGCAAATAATGACGAGAATACCACAGTGATTACCAAGTTTTTTGATAAATCATCAGCAGATGATGAAGTGTGTATTATTTTGAGAACATTTACAAAGATAAAAAGAAAGAAAGTGTGAGAAAAAGTGGAAAAGAATATGTGATATGTAAATATTTTAATCGTGGGTTTTGCAAGTTTCGTAAACAGTGCAAGTTTTTACATGTATGTGATGATTTTATATTGGGTATTTGTAGGACTGACAAGTGCAGTTTTAATCATGTTGACCATTGTTCTTTTTTATCTTGTTTTGAAAAATCGTGTAATATCGCTCATGTATCGGTTATAGTGGAGGATAAACTTATGATCCAACCTTTTTTAGGCCAACGCAGAGAGCCGCCACGACCCCCACCCTTTCCTCCCTCCGGTCCAATACCATTTTACCGCCAGGCCCTTCCCCGGCCCATTTCCAATCCCAGCTGGTTTCATTCTCCTCCCTTTGCTCCACCCCTGTATTCCTCATTTTACCCCCCCCCCCAAAAAAAAAAACCGGAAAGAAATACTCCCAGATAATCCCCCTACCCCAGATATTATCTAGAAACTCTTGTTTAGAGCAGACGCGGTGCTTTGCTTGCACTAGGGGATATTATGGTGACCGTGATCTGGGACCGTATGAGGAGACCGTGTCTTCGAAATCAGCCGAAGTTTTCAATAGGAGACTCGCCAAAGAATTGGGAGGCCAAACCTTTGAATACGACTGGAGTAACCATCACCTTTTATTCTCTCTACAGCATCAATTTAGATTTGTAAAATATAGATGGGGCTTGCATATGTGAAAATGCTACTATATACTGGGATAAACATGTATTTTTCTTTTATCTCGGGCCCTTGGCTGGCCCTCTGCGTTGACACTTGTAAAAAGCTAAAGACTTACCTTAACGTATTAAAATTAAATTTGATGTTTTTACGGTTCAGAGCACAGTTTTTTAAAACCTTACAGGTGCTGCGGCACTGGCTTTTGGTACCTGCATTTCCATAAATAGTTTATGAAATCGAATTACAGTAATGAGATAAATTAAATTTAATACTTTTACGAGACCATTAGACAAGGGTTTTCAAAACAGATAGCTCTGAGTCGAGGAAGTGGTTTAATTTAACATCCGTACATACATCAGAACTGGGACTAATTCACCCCCCCCCCACTATATCTCCTCCCCGAGGAAAATTCGTCCCTATCCCTTAGGAAAACTTTTCCCTAGAAAATTCACCGCTCCAAGGAAAACTTCCATGGAAAATTTCCGCAATTCATAAAATTGAGCAGTCACAAAGAAAATATGACAAATAAAATCATAGCCAGCGCAATGGCGCTGCCTAAGTAAAGAACGATGTTGGCACAATGTTTTTTTTTTTCATACCCGGGCACTTCGTGTCGAAGGAGTTGTCGTAAAAACTTCGAAAAGGGCTCATTCGATTGGAAATTGGAGTGGCTAGTGCCCTTTTTAGTAGTCGAAAGTGATTGGAGGGCAACTAGCAACCCCCCTCCCACGCCCATCATTCCCCCAAAACACATCCAATCAACATTTTGAGATAGCCATTTTGTTCAGCGTAGTTGATTTCCAGATAGAAAATATGTTTTTGAAGGAGACACTCCCCCAGAACCCTCGGGGAAAGGGTTTTAAGTTATGCCCTGATGGCATATAAGAACGATGTTGGCACAATGTATTATTTATTATTTTTTTTTCCTTTAGAGCAGGGCATTTCGTATGGAAGAAGTTGTCGAAGAAACTTCGAAAAGGGCTCATTCAATTGGAAATTGGAGTGGCTTGTGCCCTTTTTAATAGTAGAAAGTGATTGGAAGGCAACTAACACCCCTTCCACACCCACCATTTCCCGAAACATATCCAATCAAAATTTTGAGGCAGCCATTCTGTTCAGCGTAGTTGATTTCCAGATAGAAGTTATGTTTTTGAGGAGGACACTCCCCCACAGCCTTCACGGAAAGGGTTGTAAGTTATGCCCTGGGGGCATATAAGATTTTTATAGAAGGTGTTGTCGTTGAAACTTCAAAAAAGGCTCATTCAATTGAAATTCAAAGGGCTAGTACCCTTTTTAATAGTCAAAAGTGATTGGAGGGCAACTAACCCCCATCTCACGCCCAACTTTTCCCCAAACACATCCAATCAAAATTTTGAGATAGCCATTTTATTCAACGTAGAAGTTCTGTAAATTAGGTCTTTAAGGATGAAAACCCCCTCACAGCCCTCAGGGCAAGGGTTTTAATTTATTCCCTTTTTATAGAACGCGTTGTGGTAGAAACTTCAAAAAGGGGTCATTCAATTAGAAATTGAAATTGCTAGTGTCCTTTGAATAGTCGAAAGTAATTGGAAGGCAACAAACACCCCTTCACCGCCCACAGTTTCCCCAAACACATCCAATCAAAATTTTAAGATAGCCATTTTGTTCCACGCAGTTTAAAGTTCAGGAAATCATACCTTTGAGCAGGACACTTCCCTACAGTCCCCTCTCTCACGCCTCTCATGCCCACCTTTTCCCCAAACACATCCAATCAAAATTTTTAGATAGCCATTTTATTCAACGTAGTTGAAAGTTTTGGAGGCTTACAGTGATGGATAATATCCTGTTAATTATTTTATTCATAAAATAAGAAATAAAACTTTTCAAAATGACTTACCGACATTCGCCTGGCTTCTCACAATACCCACGATCAAGAGGGCAGCCGGGTGAACACATTGCTACACATAAAAAAATGTTGACTTAAAAACATCAGAGAAAAAAGGGCCCATAGCAAAGATACAAGTTTTATACATTCATACCCCAAATGTGCTGAAGATCTTAAACTGAGAATATCAAGTGATCAGAAAGAAATAGCTATCTGACAAATCAATACTTTATTAGTGACTGAACCGGAAATCATATATTTCCCATATTCAGTAAATACGAAATGATAAAGTGCCAAAAAGAAATATGAACACAGTAAATACGCGAAAAAACCCACTACGGTTAAACGAAAAAAAAAGAAAAAAACTACGAACTATGTTATAAGCGCAGGGCTTTAGAATTCAACCACATTCATTAATCGAATTGGTTTGTGCTAATGATAAATCACAGTAATAACTACCAGTCATTGTTTCGGTTCCGTTTTAAACGGTTGGACAATGCCTTGTTGAAACAGGCGTGGAATTTAAAATATTGACTCATACTAAACTTAACTGAAGTTGTTTGCGTGGGCTACCTGACGTCAAGGCCGTATTCAGGGGGATTAAAGGGTTTAAACCCCTCCCCCCCAAAAAAAACAAAAAATTTTGTTTGACCCGTAAAAACGTAACAAAAATGAACATTGACAAATTTTGTATACCTTTTTTAAGTTTTTTGCATGAGCTCCCCCTACGAAAAAATATCTTGGATACGGCCCTGCCTGACGCAGTTGATTTATATTTGAAATTTCTAGATTTGATTATAATAATAATCAAATCCATGATATGGATTCATTATCATCTTTCAGCGCTGGATCACGCTTAAACAGACGGGGCTAGAAGGAGGCTTTCAAGGTCGAACCAAGAAGCTCGTTGATAGCTGTTATAGTTTCTGGGTTGGTGGTGTGTTTCCACTTTTGCACAGGAGACTACTCTATTCAGGTAGGCTAGCACTATTTCTCGTAATTGATTTATTTATAATGGTTACAGAACAGGCCATAGATGCTAGATCTTAAAATGCATCTAAAAAAAGAAAAACAAAATTAAATCCTAGGGTAAATATTAAAAGGGTGCCTTTTTAATAGTCGAAAGTGATTGAAGGGAAACTAAACCTCCTCTCACGCCCATCATTTCCCCAAACACATCCAATCAAAATTTTGAGATATCTATTTTGTTCAACATAGTCGAAATTTCTGGAAATTTTGTAAGTTATGCCCTGGGGGCATATAAGGTTTATATAGAAAGTTGTTGTAAAAATTTCAAAAAGGGCTCATTTGTTTGGAAATTGAAATTGCCCTTTTAATAGTCGAAAGTGAGTGGAGAGTAACTAACCCCGCTCTCACGCCCACCATTTCCCCAAAAAACATTCAATCAAAGTTTAGAGATAGCCATTTATGGCTACTAGGATCTTCGGTTTTACCAAGATCTAAATTGGGAATTTTTCCCGTTTCTTATTTTTAGACTGTTCTTATGTCTGCATGTTTCCCCCAGGGACCCCTCAACCCCCTTCCCTGCCGGCGTCTATTGTACGAGTGCAGAAGAAGGTGAATGTTAACCCCTTTTATATATTGTAAGTCGAAAAGTTTTGTATACATAATTTTAGGATTGAGGTAATAACAGTCAGTTACTGATAAATAATGTTACTAGGTTCTAGTACGCACTCTCATTTTTCTGAAGATCCAACTTTTCTTCCAAAAATTATATCTATGTGCTAAAATACTTATTTTTAAATAGGAAAGATGTTGAACTAGAACTTAAAACACACATCAATTCCAAGCCACGATGGGAAAAAAGAGTACATTACTTTGAAGATATAGGTATTGTCCATGTTTAAATCTGAAATTCGTCAGAAATTATTGCACGAAAGCTGCTGTACTAATTTTTATTAATAAGGATGGGTACTTGTATGTTATACCGCCAACACTCAATAAGTGAAGTTAGGTTAATCCCAATGAAAAATACCAAAGCATGATGAAAATATAATGCTCTGGAGACAATTTTGGGCTATATATTTGTACATTAGGTTAGGGGGGTATTCTAACCCCCACCCCCTAGTGTGCAAATATATAGCCCAAACTATATAATTCCAATGTATTATGTCCCCCGCCACTTTTTTTCCACTGAACTTAAAATAATTGTTCTTAATACAGATAAATTGTTCTTAGATTGTTCTAAGATTGTTCTTAATAATTGTTCTTAGACAGATAAAACGGGTTAGTTCTCGAGTTGGTTCACAGCGTAAATTTGAGTGTCGGCGGTATAATACATAAGTACCTAAGGATGTTTCGAAATCAATTATTCATTTTGTAATTAGTATATGGTGTTGTCGTTTGTGTATTTAAAGTACCATGGACATCAGTAGTAACCGTACAATTCGTTCGAAACTTACATTCAAACTTACGCCTGAAGGCATAGATATGTGTGTAAGTTTCGAACGAATTGGGGTTACCAGGGTCATTTGCAAAGAGCTATCATTTCTATAGAAGCTATAGTAATTTGAAATATCATATGGAATTTGCTTGAAGGTATATACTTTGCGTACGCGCTCGTACCAAACAGGTTTTTCTGGTAGTCCTATTCTACAGGTCATTACACCTTTGCCAAGAGGAACGAGTATAACTTGATTGGTGATTAGGATTTGAATAAAAAGGAATAGTTTTCTTTACAATTCATATTAGTAAGAGAATTGAATTCAAAGAGAATAATTTATTTGCAAGGATATTAGTGAAAAAAAAATGAGTGGTGCATTTTATTATATACATAAAAAGGTGACAATACTTTTAAAAAAAATACTACATTGAAAAAGGCACATTAAACATGAATAAAAAAATACACTTTTTTTTTAATTTATTTATAATAAAAAAAACAACATTTAAATAGCCACTAGAAAAAAAACACTTAAATAAATACACTTTTTTTCTGTTTATTTATTTATAAAAAAATACAACATTTATTGGACTAATGCACTTGTGAAATAATATCATACACTTTTACTTACAACATTTTAAATTTTGGGGTCCCCCTCCCCCCCCCGGGGGGCGGCCGCTGCGGCGGCCGGGGCCGGGAAGCGCCGGGCGCCGGGGGGCCCGCTGCGGCGGGCCCGGGCCGGGGCTGGCATTAAATACTGGAAATTGATCTGCCTTGCAAACACACACACACACACATTGAAAATTGATTGTGATAGAAAAAAAAAAGAATTAGAAAAAAAACCTAATTACCCAAAAAAAAAACCCTCCCACCCAATTTATACTTTTTTTTTTAGTGAATTTAAGATAATTTTTTTAGACCGAGTTGTTTTCTGTACTCTGTACATTCAACTCGGTCTGAAATTAAATAATGACCGTATGGTAGTACCTTCACACCATCCTCAAGTACATAGACTTTGTCCGATATGGCAGACATGGCGTTTTTCTCAACTCTAACTGTGTAGTTTTTAAATTGTAAAGAGCGAATCGCCATGACTTTCGCCCTTGGCACTAAACTACGTTCCACACAGTTTCTATACACACTCATGTCGAAATTATTTTTTACAAAGTGTGTAGGTACCCCCTTGCAAACTTGCTTTGATATCCTTGCCGTGCGTTTCCACACAGTATACCTTCGGTCCAGGAAACACACCACTGGATATCAGATCGCTACCCGTTTCAGATTTTAACATTAACAATTGATTTGGGGCCTGGCGTTTCACTAGCTCTGGGTAGAGGGATTCGTCCCAGTTAGTGTAGTCTATTCGTGAGCTAATGTACTCGCCATTTTCCAAATCATTCAATAGATTTTCAGTTTCGACTTTTAACAGGAGTGAATCAGTGTCCCCGTAGTACACTTGAACTTGTCCCTCAATCGGCCACTGTACCTTGCATACATTATAATAAAATGACAACATGAGTTTCTTGGATATTTCAGTTATTTCACTTCAACCTGCAATATTTTTATTTAATACAATGTTTCTTTTCTTGCGATGTAGGAGAACCATATTGGAGTCTATGATTGTGAACGATGTGAAGTTTGGATCCGCAATGATTCGAGCACAATCTTTGGGGTTGGTTACAATGTCACATCGACTTCTGTGTCGTACGCTCTCGCACATTTTACCGAAAGCTGAGTTCAAAATGAGTTTATAGACTTCTTTTTCAACTTTCGTTTTCGCTTGTGAACGCTTACTGACAAAGGTGTCAATAAACGTTTTCATGTAAGGCTTTTGATCAAATTGGAGGGCTCTATGAATCTTTGTGACCTTGAAACCATTGGACACCATCCATTTCAATAGCACGTGATGAACAACGATATTCTGTTTCGGGTTGAGATCGGCAATTAGTTTTTGTTTTGAAGGTACCCAGTGCATACTCCCGTCCTCTACTAAAGATAAATTGTAGGGCTCAGAGAGTCCCTACCCACCGGTCTATTTATGCACGGAAAAACAAAGTCTTTTACCGAGTCATGGATTTCCATGGGTATTTCACCGTCAATTTCAAAAAACCATCCCTGTGCCCCATTCTCCTCAACACTGGCAATGTCGGGGAAATTCGAAGCACAGGGATTGTCAAGCCATTTATAATTGCCACACGGCAAACAGTAGTGAGACATTGCCGATGGGTAAAGAGAATTCATATCCAAAAAAACTGCGTCCGACTTTTCATCGGTGTGCTGTCCACTCGGATCAGTTTTCATGATACGATCCCCGTGAAAAACATACCCACCCCTCATTGATCTCTCTACAAACAGATGCTGATCCACATCGGCGATCAGACCTATTTCTTCTTTGCTGATTTTAAGTATCAAGTCCATCACCAAATGGGGAGTGGAAAAATAATAACCTAAATCCAACCCAAATTCCCCATAGATTTTATCCGTATTTTTGCACACAATATCCAGAAGAGTGAGTACGTCACTGGCCAAGTAAAGTTTACAATAATCCCACCCATTTTTACATCCGCCCTTTGCCCAAACCCTCTTAGCAAATTCGTAGTCGCTAGTGGTGCACTCACTCTCAGTAAGAGAATTGTAAAAAGCTTCAATGGGCGGTAGTGACACCTCATCTAGCCTCGAGCCAGAGTTGTAATAATCATATGGATATATACCCTTACACGTTAATAAATCATACATTTCATCATCGGGGAAGCGCTGTTTGAGGAGGGGGAAGCTATCAAAATTGTCACTTTTCTGCACCTGAATCAATTGACTTAAAGATTTGGGGAAGAAGCTGAAAGAGTCTAAAAAACGGATTTTATTCAGGCACGTGTTACCCTTGTCAACTGTTTTCCACATGAATTCTAGCAGCAGTAGCTTCTCCGATGATTTGGGTATGATATTATATGAAAAAGAACCATCTATCCATGCGTCATCTACAACTCCTCCCTTGGCAATGCGGGCCAACGCCGGAAGAACAAACTTTAAGTCGTAATTGGAATTGTGTATAAAAACAGGTACGAAATATTGTTGTCTAACGTTTAAATTGCATGACTGGTGTGCTACCCCTCTAAAGTTACTCCCTCCCGATGTAATTTCCTGCCACAAATGATCATGGTCGATCACCTTCCTCCTCCCCCCATTCCCAACACCATCATCAAATTCTCCCTTGCAAACCCAACACATTTTACGATTTTTAATGGCCACTATGTCATCTGGTGATAGGACCATAGGATAGTTTGTATAACGAAGGCGCGAAATTGCACCGTTCGCTGTTTTGACTAGACTGACCAATGCCGAGCGCATGCAGTCTTCACCGTCACTCAACATCTCAACTACCTCCAGCACTTGCATGGTATTATTGGAATCTCGTTGCGCGTGAGCGTAAGAGACCCTATGGCTTCATGTATTTTAACATGATTTGAATTTGACGGATCACACACGTCTGTCAGCTTAGCCTCGCAGTCCAAAGCGATCTTATTGCTCTGCAGGAGCGTGTTTTGAAAATTTTTAAAACGTAAGATCGCTCTATCTCCGCTTACCGTCTCCACAGCCTGGTATCCATGACGTTTACAGTGTTTCATGTGATGCTTTAACTTTAAATCAGAGCGAAATCTTGAGAGGCATGTTGGACAGTAATAACACACACCACCTCGCCCCGTTTTACCCTCACTTAGAACCCTACTAATATCCGTAATTGGATTGAAATGACCAATTGAATCGGAGTCTGTGGGTGGGGTGTATAGAAGCCACACCCAATATTCTACTGATTCAATTGAAGGAGCCCGCACTGGAAATAATACACCCTTCTTATCGGAACGCTGACCCTCTTCAAATTCTGTTTCATACTGTAACACCGTGACACCAATCTTTAAATGTGCATTAGCCCGCTCAAAAATATCTATTCCTTTTAGTGTCACGGGATATTGACCATTTAAACAATTAAAATTTACTTTGGGGAACTTTGAACCCTCCCTACCATTAACTGCCATTTTGTCCAACTTTTTCTTAGATGCATCTTTTTGAAGTGGTCTGTATGCCGCAATTAAAAACGCATACTTGAAACACTGCAGCCTCGTATCGAAACAGATTCGTTGTATCCCCTGACACCCCTCTAAATCTGAATGATATTTTAAAACTATAGCCCTCTCCCCAGCCCCACCACCTCTTACAATAAAATCCTTTTTAAACCTACAAATGTTAACATTTAAACTTTCAATAAATAAAACCACAGATCCACTACCCCCCTCGTTATAATTTTCCCACTTACTTTGAATACTATTGGCCCAATTTAGAAAAACCTCCCCATAATTTGATAAATGCGGGTGTATTGCCAACATCTCTGTGTGCAAGTATTTCGAATACATCTCACCCGCACTTTCATTTAAAAAAAATATTTTTAGTGCTATTGATGCTTTTAAACTGACCCCCACTCCCCACACCCCCATTTGTTGTTCAAGAATGGCTCGAATCTTATCAGTATATGAATGTGTAATGGCCAGGGGATCTGTTATTATATCCCCCGACACTAGAGAGTTGAAAGGGTCACCGAATTTGGCGCTGTAGACCAATGTGTGATGCAAGGCAGAGTTGGAGAGAAAAAAATCCGGAAGAGGGGGTACTGTTGCTGTTGTATTACTACTACTTCTATCTATAGCATTAAGTGGAGTGGTGGCGGGTGACAGAGAATTGTCAATAACACCACTCCCAGTCTGTTCAATCATATTGGGGGGATGTGGCATGAGGTCCCCTAATACATATTCCAATGTGTTTGGGGACAATTGGTCGAGCCAGCCTGTATTGTCCTCTGATGGAATTTCGTTATGAGGACCCGGTTCAGATTTACTTGTAACATCATCATCTAAATATTCACGCATGAAACTATCTGTCCACCCCGGATCCTCAAGCATGTCAATATCACAGCTTAAGTCATCCAGGCTGGCCATTTCCCCAACACTAATATTTGTGTCCAGATTTTTAAAAAGGTGTATGTTATTAAAAATTGCTGAAAATTTTTCTTCAGCATACAAATAGCAAGCCAAACTATAAAGTCTTAAAAAAAGAAAAGATTTAAAGCATTATTTTCTTTTTCCCTGAAAAGACTATGTCAACATAAAACGAACAGAAATTAATTAAAAAAACTTTTTCCACAAAATAAGTTTTTCAAAGAAAAGTAAAGAACTCCATAGATCATTTCGGAGACCACACTGCCTTTCCATGACGATAAAATAAAAGTTCAAAATATGGATAAAATCCTTTTTAATAGACAGTGTATAGAAATTCACAAAAAAAAATACCAGATATTTCGGTCACATATACAGTGACCGTCATCAGTGTAACAGTTTTACTACTGATGATGGTTATTGTTGATGAGAAATTACATTGATGATGACGATTATATTGATGATGTTGACGATTATATTGAAATTAACAAGTCCTTTTTTTAAATTATTAATTAAAAAAAAATTTTACACAAAATAAGTTTTTCAAAGAAAAGTAAAGAACTCCATTTGACAAAAAATGAGCAAAAATAAAATCAAATAATCTACCAAGCGTGAAACTACCACAAATCAGCATCAATAAATAAATGAAACCCAAAACGAACAGAAATTACAATAAATAACCTAGTCAAACTCAAAACGAGCAGAAATTAACGTAAGTTGGGCTCAAAACCCCTATGCCTTCCCAAGGCTAGAACTAAATTTGCACTTTACAGAAAAAAATACAAATGAATGTGCATTGTCAGTTTAATATACATATACTGATATTTAGTAATCAAAATGTTAATATTATTTGATTTATTAAAGTTATAAAAGTAAAACATTTGTATTTTCTCAGTAAAATGCAAATTTTGTTCTGGCCTTGGGAAGGCATAGGGGTTTTGAGCCCAACTACGTTAATTTCTGCTCGTTTTGAGTTTGACTAGGTTATTTATTGTAATTTCTGTTCGTTTTGGGTTTCATTTATTTATTGATGCTGATTTGTGGTAGTTTCACGCTTGGTAGATTATTTGATTTTATTTTTGCTCATTTTTTGTTAAATGGAGTTCTTTACTTTTCTTTGAAAAACTTATTTTGTGTAAAATTTTTTTTTAATTAATAATTTAAAAAAAGGACTTTGGGATAATCTACCTAGATTCCAAATATAGACCGAATATGGGCTGTTGATTATTCTATAGTGCTTATTTTTTCATTTTTATCTTATTTATTTTTTCGTGTTTCTGCAAAACTTTTTTTCAAGTTCAATTTGAAACCTACAGCCGTAAGTCTTTGGGCCAAGTGGACTAAATGTAAACAAAAACAAAAAAATTAAGAAAGGATTGGTTCCTTCTCTATCAAAAGGTGTACAAAAATGGCTGATTTTTTTTTAATTTACCTGGAGTTTATAATTAATCTCTGGCAAAGGGAACCTCAATGTCGACACAACGTCAAGGAACAAAAACGTTGCACCCACTCAAAATGTCGCACTAAAAAGGGCCAGAAATGTGTCAAATTTGGGAGGGGGCTAATTTGACTGGAAATTGAAAGCTCTAGTGCTGTTTTAAAGGCCAAAATCTACTAGAGGCAGAAATGGATCTAGGGGGGGTGGGGGCAAGTAAGGCGCTGGTTCGTAAGGGGAGCCGGCTTGTAATGAACTTTTTATCTGATTAAGTAAAATCCAAACCCTAATTTCCCAGCCTCCCTACTTTAACTATGTCTATATCCTTCTAATAAAATACTCCTAAAATCTTCTATATCCTTCTAATAAAATATTCCTTCTAATAAAAGAAGCTTCATTAAATTTATGTTATTTAAAAACGATCTTAGAAACAGTAGGGCCAAGCAGCGGTTGGCAAACTCGAGTATAATCCACATAGGACAGGATATGGCTTTGAAGCTTTCATATGAAGACATTTGCTTTGAGGAAAACACGAAATTGAGTTTAATCTACATGACAAGATTGATTGTGTATAATCTAAATTGTATGTGCACTGTGTCGCCAATAAAATAATATTACGTGGAATCTTGGACTTTTTCTTGAACCTTATTGTACATATAGGATTTACATAAAAAATATATTAATGATAGTAAAGCAATTAAATATATACAATAAATAAATATACTCCTTAAAGAGGTAAAAACACCATAGTCTGATATTTATAATGGGTTTGTTGACCATGGGGCACCCCATGTCATTCTTGCCCCAGCGCTGATAGGTCTAGATCCGTCCCTGACTGGACGGCAATCGGAATCTCCTCGAATTCTATTCTGCTAGCCAGTCCTCTAATTCCTATGATATCGAATAAAGATTTTGAGATATCCATTTTGTTCAGAAACTTCAAAATGTCTAATAAGTTTGCCTTTGGGGTTGATAGCACCCACGCAGCCCCAATGACAACTTTAAGCTTACCCTGCTATGATAACTCAGCCCCAAAAAACTATAATAAATTTAGAATCAAAATAAATAAAATGTGAAAATAAATAGTATAGCACACATAGGTGGACTCCAAGTCAAAAATCAACCACAATTTGAACATTAAAGGGACGGGTAGGCAAGGGCGGATCCAGGATTTTTTTTCGGGGGGGGGGGGGTTACTAATTTTTGACTTTTTCGGGGGGGTTACTAATTTTTGACTCAGTTTTCGACTAATTTTACTGATTTTTACCTAGGTTTTACTAATTTTCGACTTATTTTCGACTCGGTCAAAAATTTCGGGGGGGGGGGGTTCAAACCGGGTAACCCCCCCCCCCCCCCCCCCTGGAGGCCTTGCGAGTAGGTCAGTGTTATTTACATTTTAAAAACGTCTTTTAGTGAATAATAAGAAAAACTGTAATGAGAAAATAATTAAAACGTCCTTTTAAATTTTAATTATTATTATAAAAACAAAATTTTCACAGGTAGCCCCGTGATGACCAGCGGGTCATAAGTTGCCGATTCCTGTTTTACATCATACTTTCAGCCAACATTTTGTAATAAAGGGAGACTATTCCAAAATTCCTCATTTTTTTTTCCATTACTTTTATTTGTCTTACTTTCTCTATGGCTACTAAATTTGGAGGGTGAATTTTTCATGGGGTGGGGAAATTTTACAGGAAGGGGGATCCACAAGGTCTACCCCTGGGGAAGCCAGCTCTTGAAAAACAGAAAAAGTTCTTAATTTCATATTGTCTTTCGACTGACCACTAAATGGCTCTCCCAGGAACAGCCAATTTCAAATATGTGACTTCGTTATTATTATTATATAAATGATTAGTTTATTTTAAATTCAATTAATTACATTTACATTAATTAAGTAACTCAATCTGCAATATTTAACTAATTAAACATTACTTGACTTTTATTTTATTTATTAGGCCTAATTTTAGTCTTTTTATTTAATAAACCTTTTTGTTATACAATATGGTTTCGGACGGAGATAATCGACGGATAAGGTTCCGTTCAGACAGAACAAACTAAAAAACTGCTTTCGTTTACTTATTTGTCGGTTAGCTGCATCCAAAACCATACACAGCCAGAACATTTTGTGTTTATTTGACTGGCTTTAAGTCTGATTCAGTGTCCAAGGTCTCAAGACTTTCCTGAAATTACAGGGAATATGTATCGTGTTGATAACACTCCTCCCCCCAAAATAAATACTTATGTACTTGCCTATTGCAAAACTAAATATTTCTACTATTTATAGGATACTTCGAAAATAGTAGATAGATATGTTGAAATTTTACAATTTATTTTAATATAACACAAACGGAAAACTGTATATAAACTGTGCGAATAAAATCAACAAGACACACATGGAAAAGTGATTCTCAAATATGATCAGTTTTGGAAGGAAAAAGCATCAATATTTTAGAACGCAGAGAAAGAAAACAGGAAGGAGAGAGGGAAGCAGAGAGAGAGAGAGGGAAGGAGAGATATAGAAAGAAAAGGGAGGCAAAGACAGAGGCTAACATTATACTGCATAAATTAGCTCTTAATATAAATTGCATACTTTTAGCATAAAAAAACAATAACAAGAGAAATAAAATCTGTGTACCAACCTTAAGTTATTTACCTCGCCTATGCGTCTGATTTACTTGTCTAGAGTGACACCTATAAAATCATTAAATTCTATCTTAAATACACAATATTTCTACTGTTTATTCCTAAACGGCACCGCAATTCCCGTCTCAAAAACTTTACAATTACGAATCCAGTCAAAGAATGGTTGAGAACCCGTGAGAAGCACATGATAAAAGCGATACTGAATAGACGACGTTCTTCTCCAATAAAAACTTGTTTCTTTTTATTCGTGTGTGTTTAATTTTTCCTTGTTCTTAATATCTTGCTCCACTATAAAATTTTGCAGCTGGTTATAAATAAACCATATTATTATTATTATTAAATCAAATACATGTATTGTACTGCAAATTAATATTTAAACAGGGAATTTTAATCTTGTTCTTTGCACACAAAGCACCATCGTTTTCATTTAAGTTTTATATTACAAAATTGAAGTTTTAGCAAACTATTTTATGTTAAAAACTATCTATAAATAAAACCTATCTATAATATATATATATATATATATATATATATATATATATATATATATATATATATATATATATATATATATAAATATTATATATATATATATATATATATATATATATATATATATATATATATATATATATATATATATATATATATATATATAAATATTATATATATATATATATATATATATATATATATATATATATATATATATATATATATATATATATATATATATATATATATATATATATATATATATATATATATATATATATATATATATATATATATATATATATATATGTATATATAGGTTATAGGTAGAAATTATAGATAGTTTTTAACTCATTTTTTGTACATGAAATAAAAGGTTGAAATAGAATACGTATTATACAAGAAATATTCTATAAGCTGCATTTGGGTGATTGAATAATTATAAAGAGCAATGCATTGGTTCACATCAGAATTGGAAAGGAGGAAAGGATCAGAAATTTCCTCGAGAGGGAGACAGGTAGGAGGGGGACTTCTGGCCAATTCGAATTTAACTAGTTTTATATGATGTAAGCACAGCTTAATATATCTGGAATATTATAAGCTGCACGAAGAATGGGGTTCGACCCGCTTCCTAAGGCTATAATGAAAGAAGGGTTAAGAAGGCTAGGCCGAGTCTTAGAGATGAAGAATGACAAATTGCAAAAAATTGCTTTTCAGCCATCCCTCAGGGGTCAATGGGAAAGTATGTCGTTTCCAAATGGAGCAGGAAGAAGTCATAAGAAAAGATTTAAGGAAAATCGAAACTTCCTGAGAGGGAGTAAAGAGTGAAGTTATAAATGTATGGGAGAGGAGAAGGAGCGGGCACATCTGCTGTTTTTCTAAGGCGGCTTTGTGTTGCAGTAAGCTGTTATTAGCAACAATATTAATGTCTGGAATGAACAAGTTGGTTCCATGTAAAGGCCATCAATTGACAGTGTTCACACAATTTTCCGCAATGGAGAGGGGTTTCACACTTTAAACGATTAATCTAACAGAATCCTGAATGTGTTCTGATTTTTCAGGGCTTTTTTTATTATTGCATAATTAGACGGTTTTTGACTAGTCAAAGTCAGCAACTGCTACTATGAAAAATTACAGGCATAAGAAAGTGTTTTAATTTGACAGCATTTATGATAATTCAATCCACCAACTGTTTATTCTAAGGGCCCAAATTCGATTTATTTTCTTTTACCACAAAAACGGGAAATGTTTATGACACAAAGAACAACACATGATCAAGACTCAGAAATGCATTCGAACAAATAAATCCTGGATACGGCCCTGCCTATGACACATATTTCTTATTTTTTGAATTGGGTTTTGAATAAACGAAATACATATTTTAAAAATTTAAATACGCAAAAAAGGGGGTAAAAACCAGCACTAAATTCCACAGTCCAAATTGGGGTGCTGATGTCCATGTCATAGCCCTTCAGCTTGGAGGTACAATGAAAGGTTGTGGTTTAACATGACATTCATATTTATTACGCGCGCTGTTACGAACATATTAATTACGGTGCTCTCAATACCGGACTTCTGCTTTGTCTTTTCAACTAAAAAAAGGGATATATGGTGATAAAGAAAAGAAAAAAAGAGTCAAAAGCCTATTTTAGACATAAAATATTAAAAGAAAAGCAGCAATTGGCGGATTTCTCCCCAAAATCGCAGAATTCCCCATAAGGCCGTTTCCAGGGGGACAAAAATGAAAATAAACATTTTTGATGTGTTTTTACTTTTTGTAAATACCCCCCCCACTAAAAAATATTTTTGTAAACCCCCCCCCCCCCTCCCCAAAAAAAAATCCTAGATACGACCCTGATTCCCCGTCATTTTCCTAGATATTTTATTTATTCTGTCGGTTTTTAAATTTTATTTGATACTTAAAAACCCTCCTCATTTCTAATTTCGGCTTTTTATTCGTTCCTGAAAGTTTCCTTCACATACCTCAGTAAAATTCCAAGAATAGAGAAAAGCTCCAGTAGACGAGAAAATTAAATTTATAATGTACTATGGCAGAAAAAAAGACACATTACCTAACACATTAGGCATGCATACCCGCTATACTGTACCCCCACCTCCCCTAATGTGCAAATATATAGCCAAAATTTGTTTCTAAAGTGTTATATTTTTATCATACTTAGGTATATTTCATTAGGATGGAGCGTCGGAGAAACAGGTTCTATGGATGAAGAGTATTAGGTCGGGGGTATATCATACAAGTATCCTTTATTTTTTATGAGAACTCCTGTGTTGGAATTTTTTGTTGCATTAGCTTATATCATTTTTTTCAAAAAATTCAAAAATGTTTTCTAGAAGTCTAACGATTCCAAAGATGTGATTAACTTATTATTCACGATTTGTTTAGTAATTAGCCCTAAATTTAATCTATTTGAGCATAAAAAACAAAAAATTTCTGTCATAAGAATGACTGCCAACCAATATATGAAGTCACCAAAAATGTTTTAGGAGAATTCATTATTTTTATGGGAGCTAATTTATGAGAACTCCTTTGGCTGGTATATAAATAAAATTTTTGTCGTTTCACTTATAAAAAAAAAAAAAAAAAAAAAAATCTAAATTCCACATTGTGTATCGACTGACCTAGCTGGCTTTCCCAAGAACGGACGATTTCAAATGTGATTTATTAATTTTTCGCTATAATTTATCTTACATTTATATACATTCAATTAATTTACTCAGTCTACATTAATTAATTAATCAAATATTAATCGATTTTAATTTTATTTAAGGACACAACCTAATCTATTTTCTTTCATAAGAAAACGAAAAAAAATCGACAGAAAAAGCAAGGTATGATCATGATCAAGCTTAAATTTAAAAAATGCACACAAACCGTAAAATAAGTCTACAAGACACAAGGACACAAGTTTTCCTTCTAATTAACTTTATATGCAAGAAACAAACACGTTTTTAAACTTTGCAAGCAATTTCGCAACGATTTCGCAATAAAACAAGGTAATTCACCAATTTCTGGCATAGTACATCAACAATTCCAAGAGAACACAATAATTCTTAACAAGTTCATAGAGATAAAATTATATCACATGAGCACAACTCATTCAACTACATGGAGCACCCAATTAATTGAACACAAAAAGAAAAACTATCACTATTCTAGACTCCTCCCATTTAGAGGTTCGTTGTTTTAAGTAAAGAGCAATTAAAAGGCACAACTCAAAAGTTTATCACACATTATTTTAGACCACAACACTCTCATCATTACTTTGATTTGCTTCTCCAGTAATGACACAGACGTCTTCAGAACCTAGAAATGAAATAATTATTTATAGTTAATATTTATATTAATAATGATTTTTTTGTAGCAAGATCTATGGTATCATTAATTACTTAATTATGATTGACTTAAAAAAAATTCAAATTACATAAGAATGTAATTTGAATTGGTATGTAAAGATCTAAGGTAGGCTACCACTAATTACTTAATTATGATTGACTAAAAAATTTTTAAAAAAAACTTTGATTTGCTTCTCCAGTAATGACACAGACGTCTTTGGAACCTAGAAATGAAATAGTTATTTATATTTAATATTTATATTAATAATGTTTTTTTGTAGCAAGATTTATGGTATCATTAATTACTAAATTATGATTGACTAATAAAATTTAAAACTATATAAGGAACATTATATTAATATTGATTAAAATACCTAATTACAATAATTTACTTATGTAATTGAATGTGTTAGTAACTTCCTGCCAATTCGTCTGGAAACAATCATGTGACCTTCTGGTTCCGAAAGCGAGTATTTCTCCAATGTACAATAAAGTCAGTTGGTTTTCCAATCCTCACCAGAGAGCATTCGCTCTTTATCTTTCATTCTTTTCGTTCCACTAGCCCGGGGGCTAGTAATTATAATATTGGATTCAAAGCTATTAAACTATACACAAAGATATATATATATATAAATATATATATATATATATAAATATATATATATATATATATATATATATATATATATATATATATATATATATATATATATATATATATATTATATATATATATATATATATATATATATATATATATAATTATATATATATATATATATATATATATATATATATATATATATATATATATATATATATATATATATTATATATATATATATATATATATATATATATATATATATATATATATATATTATATATATATATATATATATATATATATATATATATATATCTTGAAGTACAAATATATTATATGAAACTAAAACATGTAGCAAAATATACACGTAAATAAAACTGGGGAACGCAATATGTCATTCTGTATGTTATGTTATGGCTTTGTGAAATATTTTCATGAAAACTGACAAAGTAAAAACCCATTCCATCTTCTTTCAAGAAAATATGCTAGCCAATGGACAGAACAGAAGTGAAATCGACAAAAGTAGACATTTCGGCAAGGACTTCCGGGCCTAACCAAAATATTGTTAGTTTTTCTATCTACCGAAATATCTGCTCTTGTCGATTTCATTCTTTTCTGTCCACTGGCTAACATTACCCTCGTTTTTCTCGGCTATTCAATTTTACAATTCATTTTTTATTCTTTTCTTACATACGTCCAAATTAAGCTTCACCTACCACCATGCACGCAGAATCTAAGATTGATTAAAAAAAAGAGCATAACCGACACAGACAAAACAAAAAATTGTAGCGAAAAAATTAATGAGGATAATAATAGCCTGTAAAATAAAAGATGAAAAAGAATAGAAATAGAAATGCGATTATTCTGGTTGAGACATCCATTTAACCGCCATTTGCAGAATTGATGATAAAACATAAACATTATAGGCTGGTGATAGACTTTTGGCGAGAAGTGGATATTTTTCTTGAAGCTTTTGGTGAATTTGAGATTGGATAATTACTGATTGGATATTTACTTTTTGTGAACTGGGATGTCAGAAAACGGTGGTGAAGCTTAGCAGGTTCCACGGATCACTGGGCCAGCTTTCCATAGAGTTGATAGCCACTGCAGCGGTGGACCTGCCCACGTAAAGATAAGTCTATTTTCTGCCTTTTTTCTTTTTCTTTTTCCTGCCTTTTCTTCGAAGCCGTGATGCCCTTGTTTCAGGATGATGACCTTGCCCTGGCAAGTTTTGCGGGATATCCTTTATGGCTAGTCAGAATTCTCCGTTCTGTCGCAGATAAATCTGGTCGATTTAAGTATCAAGTATTTTGCTACGGATCGCATGAAGTTGAAATGGTTTTGGAACAAAATTAAAAAAAAATTCGAATCAAACAAAACCAAAGCTATGAAAAAAGTTGGAAAGGGAGTTAATGGCGCTTTTGAGGAACTTGCTCTCAGCCTGCTTGTATATAAGAAATCGGCTACTAAATCGGTTCAGATACTTCGGGGCTTATTGAGCGAACTCTTAAAGATGTAACAGTAACAAAAGAAAATATGAAACAGGCTATTGGGTAGAAAGTTAACGAAGCACTTAAAATTCACCCCTCGACTGCACCATCCGCTGCTGAAATTATAAAAGATAATTGGCGTAGTTCACGATGCGATAATATTGGAATTTAGTCCGAGATTTGACAGGACTGAAAAAGACCTGAAAATATGTCAAAATCAACTGGAATTACTTGAAAATAGAGTTGCTAGAGTTGAAGCCAAGCTTGATGATGCTGACCAAGAGTTGAGACAGGATACACTACTATTCAATGGTGTCAAGCAACTCCCCGGTGTTGAAGTAAAAGATGCAACAACGAATATTATACGCAATAAGATGGCGTTCTCAGGTCTTGCTGATAGCGATGTTATATCTGTGCATGGGTTTCGGCTGAACTCTGATGATAGCCACTCTGATAAAATTGCTCCAGTTTTAGTGAAGTTTAAAGACCACACAGCTGTGAAAACTTTTGCTTGCAAAAAAAAAACTTTAGCTTGCAAAGTTTTGCTTGCAAAAAAAACTTGTGAACACGAAGATTTTTGTGGCTGAGCACCTAACAAAGAAAAAAAGAGAATTGTTGAATGCTGCAAGTGTAAAATACGGCAATAAGTTCGTGTGGTCAAACCAAGGTCGGATCTATGTCCGTCCGGAGAATGCAACTTCTGCTCGTAGGCTTTCGTTTCTGAATGAAATATTCGATCGTGATTGAGTGTCCTGTTTTTTTTTTTTTTTTTTTTTTTTTTTTTTTTTTTTTTTTTTTTTTTTTTTTTTTGTATTTTAATTTTGAATCTTTCTATGTTCTTATTATTTATTCTTATTATTATTATTCAATTATTCCTATTTCCTTTTTTCCAGTTTATGTATGGGTTTTATCCCTAATGAAGAAAATAAGATCGTGGCTTTTCATTTTACTTTTTTATTATGGTTAGTCTACTCCCAATACCTCGGTTAGAGTTGCTTGAAAAAAAATTCGCTCTCAGTTGATGATGTTTTATCACATCAGATAGTTCTCCATTTTGAACATCGAGTTGATGAATGCCCAAGGCCACTCCGTCCTAGCCGCTACGTTCGTTTTGAAGAGTTTGGCCAAATAAAATAAGAGATGAATAGTTTGTGTTTTGCTCAATGGAATTGCCACATAACGTCGGCTTTGGAAGAAGTAGTTCAGTTTTTAAGTAATATTGATAGTGTGATTGATGTTTTTTGGAATTTGTGAATCATTCTTGAGTATGTACAGTCTTCTCTCTTCCTTCTCTTTTCCAGGTTACCAACTGATATCAAAGTCGCGACAGTCAATGGGTTGGGGGGGGGGACTTGCATTTTTGGTGAGAGAGGGATTGAATTTTAAGGAAAGGGAGGACTTTTATTTATGGAATGAAGGTAAGATTGAAATTTTTTTTCTATTGAGATTGAAATAGATAAAGTTAAAAAGTTATTTGTTTGCCTGGTTTATAGACCCCCTTGTGCTCATCCGGAGGAATTTTTTCAGGAGTTTGATCAGTTTTTAAGTAGGGTCCAGTCTATTCGATCGGAGTGCGTTATTCTGGGTGATTTTAACTTTGATTTATTGAATTTAAATGGTTTTAATTTAGAATTTTTAAATCTTGCATTATCTCATGATTTGTACGCAGTGAATCTGATTCCTTCCCGTATCGCTGCTCAGTCGGCAACATTAATTGATAACATATTTGTTTCTTCAAATCTATTGAGGCAAGCATTCTGTGATGTTCTCCTTCAACCTGCTTCTGACCACCTCCCGATTGTTTGTATGATAAATAGTATTAAAACTTCGGCTAAAAACCAAAGTAAGAGAGTTTATAGAGATACGAGAAATAATAACTTGAGAAAGCTGAAAGAGCAAGTTAGTACTATAGCATGGGATGAAGTTAGCGAAGAGCAAAATGCGACTACAGCGTTCGACAGGTTTATGAATATTCTCTTACCGGTATATGAGGTGTCTTGTCCTCTGAAGAAAATGAGGAAAAAGAAAAATGAGCCAAGAAAGCAATGGGTGACCACGGAATTGCTTGAAATGATGGAAATGCGAAACCAGCTTTTTGAAAAACATTTCCAGAGCCCGGAAAATGTGAGCTTATTTGAAGAATTTAAGCGAGTGAGAAACAAAGTTAACCATAAGCATCGCAGTGAGAAAAAAGCATATTATGCTTCTGCTTTTGATGGTAAAAGTGGTGATGCAAAAGGAACATGGCGAGTAATAAATGAGGTTTTAAAAGGGAAGACTAATGATAATGATGGAGTAAAGAGTCAGTTGGTGAATGGAAGTGAAATCACTGATAAACAGGAAATGGCAGATGAATTCGGAAAATATTTCACGAACATAGGCGCAAGTATTAAGGAAGAAGAAGTCTGGAAGACATCTGGAGAAGTCCTTTATTGATAATTTAGGCGAATGGCGCAGTTTTTCGTTTGAGAAGTGCACACAAAGGAGATCATGAGCATAGTGAAAGGACTTGAAGTCCAACTCGGCCGGAATAGATGGACTTAATCTTAGAGCTGTAAATGCTATCCTAGTTTATATAATACCTTGTCTACTTCATTTGATAAATCTGTCACTCCAGACCGGTGAATTCCCTAGTGGTCTTAAACTGGCAAAGGTAATACCATTGTATAATGAAGCCAACAAACAAGAACTATCGAATTTGCGACCGATTTCGTTATTGTCTATTTTTTCTAAAATCTACGACAAGATAATTCACAGGAGACTTTATGAATATTTGGATAAACTAGGAATATTGTGTGACAGCCAATTCGGATTCCGCAGTAAACATTCTACTAGCCATGCTGTTCACCATCTTCTGGATGTAGTCAATGAAGCTCTAGAAAAAGGTTTTATTCCTTTAACGATTTTGTCGACTTCAAAAAAGCCTTCGACACTGTGGATTTTGAGTTGTTGCTGTGTCGCCTATCTAGTCTGGGGGTAAAAGATGTTTGCTTGGATTGGTTTAAATCATATTTGTATGGAAGGTCAACTGAAGTAATGTTAGGAGACATCGTTAGTGGAGTCTATCCTGTAAAATGTGTAGTTCCACAGGGCTCAGTCCTGGGTCCGTTAGTCTTTTTCGTATACGTCGACACTCTGAGGTTCTACATGCCTGAAGCAACTGTTACAGCATTTGCAGATGATACTGCTTTGACGATTTCTGCATGGTCACTGGAAGAACTAGTGGATAAAGCAAACCGAACGCTGGAAAACCTTTTGGTGTTTACCTCCTTGAGTTACCTTGCTGTTAATACTTCTAAGACAAATTATATGATTTTTAGTAGGGTAGGAAAAATTGTAAATAGTGCTTCTATAGTATTTGAAAATTTGTCGCTTTCACATGTTTTTGAAAATAAATATTTGGGATTTTATGTTGATAATAATTTTAGTTGAAAGAAACACATAAATATGATTTCTTCGAAACTTGCACGAGGTCTTGGAGTGATGCGGCGTTTGAAACACGTGTTACCTTTAACTGTTTTAAGAAATATATATCATACTGTTTTTCATCCTTTTAGTGTTCACGGTTGCTGTATTTATGCATCTAATTTTTCTTCAAATTTTAAAAGACTGCAGATTCTTCAGAATAAGGTGCTTCGAGTACTGGGTGAGTTTGTTCAGTATGAGCACACGCGTGAATGTTTTATCAGTTTTAGAATTTTAAATGTTCATTAGATCAGAGACAATCAGGCGGGAGTGTTTACTTACCAAGTGCTTAATAGATTATCTCCTGAATATTTTAGATTTTTTTAAGTTTAATTCTGATTATCATCATCATAGGACTAGAGGTCGTGGAAGCTTAGTCTCAGAAGTGAGGAGTACGAGTCGATCTAGTTTTGCAATTAGAAATTATGCAGTTAATTTATGGAATGGTTTCCCGGAGAGCATTAGGGAGTCGGAAAAACCAGTTTCAGTTTAAAATTAGATTTTAAAAGTTTTTATTGGCTGGGAATTACATATTTTTGATTGTTGTTTGTTTGTTTGTTTTGTTTTTGTTTTTTGATTCGGGAGAGTTAAATTGTATTGAATGGTATGAAAAGAGTAGGAAGAGTGAATGAGTTTGGTTTATGATGAAAGATTGTGTGACGCTGCTCAAGCCACAACAGTGGCTTAATAAAACGTCATACGTTCTTACCATTTCTACGTTTGTTGATAACGTTATTTTAAAAATGTGGTAAGTGCCAGTTAAGTATGATGTAATTATTAGTTGAAAATAAAAGTCATCTCATCTCATTAAAGATTATTTTCATTCTTAATTCTGCACAGAAGACAGTTGGGCGGAGGCCTTGACTGAAAAATTTGCACTAAACTCTTCTTTAGGCATCCGCTTTGATAATGCTGTCGTTTTTTTTTTCTTTACGTATTTCCATGATTATCCAGTGTGCTCTCAGAAGTTATTGATGACATACCCGGAAATGGCATTTTCGAAACTGATTGGAAAACAAAAGAAGAAAATAGTAGGTTCAGAGTTCGTACTTTTATTTTTTTTATTTTTATTTTTTTTTTTTATTTTTTTTTGATTCTTCGTCTTATATTTTGCAAGTACATTTTATTTCTACATTTATCGCTATTGTCGTTCTTTTGTCAAAATGTTCGTCTTTTTGTTCTTTTATTTCTTATGCTTATTTATGCTCCGTCCTTTTTATCGTTTTTCATAACTAAATAAGTAAAATCACCAAATTCGAACTTTCCAGTGAATGTTGGCACATTAAACTATACCGAGAATTAGCAAAAGAACGAATGTAGCATTATTATGAAGTAATTAAATGTTATATAACCAGGAGAAGTTACTAGTATTACCTTTTTCTTTTTACTAAAGAGTATTGTTTCATCTACTACTACCACTACTACTAACAACTCACCGCAACACCAAGCCACCTGAGGCCAACACAGCTACCCATGCATTCTCCATCCTATTCAAAGCCTCTCTATTTAGGCCCTCCCAGGACGTTCCCATTTTCCTTAAATCATTCTTTATGACATCCTCCCACCCCAACCGCGGACGACCTGCTTTTCGTCTTGCCCTAGACGGTTGGCCGAAAATGATCTTCGACAATCTGTCACTCTTCACCCACAGAACCAACCCTAGCCCTTCTCTCAGTCTTTCTCCCATTATAGCCCTAGAAAGCGGGATTGAGCCGCACGTTTCATACAGCCTACTGTTTGAAATACCGTCAGTCAGTCAGCCGGAAACCCAGAGTCCAATCTCTGTACAAGTCACCCGTGCAAGTCACTCTTCCAGGAAGTTTCTATTCCCCTTAGATCTTTCCTTGCCCCATTCAGGGTTGACCTGCTTTGCGCTTAGCCATAGACGGTTGGCCGAAAAGGACAATCTGTCATCCTTCATCCGTAGAACGTGCCCTAAACATCTCAACCTTTCTCTCAGTATAGCTCTAGAAATCGGGATTGAACCATATTTTTCGTAGAGCTTACTGTTAGAGATACGTCAGACAGTCGGGTGCCTAAATCAATCTGTAGGCGATTTCTCTCAAAAATATCTAGAAAATTCTCCTCCATTTTTCGGAGCGCCCAAACTTCAGAACCATACTTGATTACTGTAATCACTGTGACTTCTAATATTCTAACGATGGTTCGCAGACATATCATCCTTCCAAACTCTTCTGAGAACTTTTTTTTAATTCAGTGCTGGGATGTGAAAAAAATCTTTAACTATAAAAAAGAAGTTACCTTCAGCTTCATCACTATCATCATCACTACTAGAAGTGTAGACTTCGTTCGCAGAGCCTTCAATTTGAACGGCAGTCATCCCAGAACCGGCTCGGCTTAATCCAGCAGCAGTTTCCACAGAGAACCTATCAGATATTACAGGGCTAGACTAAAAAAGAAAAACAAAAAAAAGAACTTTAATGCCGAGAACGTAATATTATAAAAAGATAGGTTCAAGGACGTAAAATTTTAAAAAAAAAACGTGTTTTCAAACCTGAAGATTTTTTTTTTGGTGCAAAATTTGGGATAACAGCGTCTGAAAATGCACTTCTGTGGGAAATAATTTCAGCCTATATTGTATATAGTAAAAGTCTTCCCGGGTTTCTGTAAGCTTTGCCACTTATCTTTGATGTTCATGCAGCTTGGAACAGATAGACAGATATATTTCTCAAAAAAAACCCATGGGCCATGGATATTACAAATACAACAAAACGCATAAAACATGATAAGTTCAAACACTTTTGAAAATAACACTATAATAGAAAACCCTCCTAATGTCTCATCCCCACCCTCCCAAAATTTCCCGAATTTTTAATATCCACTTTACAACTACTTCCTATTTTATTTTCTAAACAACTTCTATGCTTGACGTCCCTCCCAAAAATTTCCCTTCTAAGTGCCTTCAGTTTTTCACAATAACACTTTTTAGCTGACTTTTTAGCTAAAAAGTTCTTCACAATAACACTTTTTAGCTGACTTTTTAGCTAAAAAGTTCTTCACAATAACACTTTTTAGCTGACTTTTTAGTTAAAAAGTTCTTCACAATAACACTTTTTAGCTGACTTTTTAGCTAAAAAGTTCTTCATAATAACACTTTTTAGCTGACTTTTTAGCTAAAAAGTTCTTCATAATAACACTTTTTAGCTAAAAAGTTCTTCACAATAACACTTTTTAGCTAAAAAGTTCTTCACAATAACACTTTTTAGCTGACTTTTTAGCTAAAAAGTTCTTCACAATAACACTTTTTAGCTAAAAAGGGCCACTCGTTTGGTGCCTTAAGAACAACTATAAAACATTTTTGATTTATGGATAAAATTTTAATTTTCATTATTATCAATAATTTTTTTTTAATGCTGTCGTTCGGCTGATGTCTCTGGACCAAATTGGAATTGTGTCCTCATTATTTATTAAATAAATAAAAAAGTTTTTTTTCAACTGAAAGTAAGGAGCAACATTGAAACTTAACACGAACAGAAATAATTCCGCATATGAGGGCGACTACCCCTTCTTCAGCCATCGCTCTTTGCACTAAAGCCGTAAAGCTCTTTAAAAATACTTGTCACCCAAATTCAACAGCCCTTGTGTTTGAGCAGTCTTTCCTAGAGAATTTTGACAAAAAAGTCAAACTTTAGCGTAAAGAACGAGGGTTGAAGAAGGTAGCCCACCTCATATACGGAACAATTTCTATTCGTTTTAAGTTTTAATGTTGTTTCTTACTTTCAGTTGAGGAAAAAAGCACTTTCATGCCAGGAAATCCTCTCTCTATCCCCCCCCCCCCCCGGTGTATAATATATCCCCTGGAAATCTTTCCCATATACAAAAAAATCGTATATTTTATTTCCCGATAACAAACGGAGTATGTAAATAATGGACAACTTTCATAACTTATGAACCTATCCCAAGGGGCTGTGGAAGAGGGTCAAGTCATCCCCAGAGGCAGTTATTGGACCTACAACTATGCTGAATCCAATGGTTATCTCAAAATTTGATCGGGTGTTTTCGGAGAAAAAAAGGGCGTGGGAGGTGTCTATTTGCCCTCCAATCTTTTGGCCAATAAAAAGGTCACTTGAACTTTCCATTTTCGTCCGAATAAGCCCCCTCCCGATCTTCTAGGATCAACAATTCAATACGATCACCCTGGAAAAACGAGAAAAAAAAACACGCATCCATGATATTTCTCCTGGCAAAATTCAAAACTTCACGTTTTTGTGTATAGGAGCTTGAAACCACTGCTGTTGGATTCTCAGATATGTTGAATCTAGTAGTGTGATTTTCATTAAAATCGTTCGACTTTTTGGTGGAGTTTCCTTTTTTGGGAGCTTTTGAAGGATAGCATTAAACGTAATGAATCATATATATTTGAAATCAGAATAAAACAGCTAAATATTTTGATGTATCAATTGTTATCTTAATCCGTTTTTAGGGTTGCAGTTACTATTTGCCACTGCAGCTTTATTTTTTACAGGTTATTTTGACCCGAGAGCGGCTGCTCTTCATTTTCTTTTCTATTTTATTTTAGGTTTCTGTTTCTTTTTTTTTCTCCCTTCATTCCGATGGTTTTCGGCAGATCGTCAGTGGAAAGCGGCTGCTCTTCCTTTTCCTCTTTTATATTGCTTTATTTTTTCTTTTTTGTCTCCTAGCATCCCAGCCATAGAGCCAGGGGAGGGAGTACATGATGAATTATCCACTTGTATTATTCATTACTGTTTGTTTATTGTATCTGAATATCCATCCATCTAACTAACCAGTGAAAGGTCAAGTTTTAGAACTTGATTCGAAGAAAGATTGTAGCACCTAAGTAGAACTGGCAGTTCCTTTAACTCACAGCTGCAAAAAACTAAAATTGTGTTTTTTTTTTTTTTTTTTTTTTTTTTAAATCCCACCTCCTCTCCTCTCAGTGGCACTAACATTAAAAAAAACTACTTTTAAACATTACAAAAATCTAAATGCCACCTACACTCTACATTTTACTAAAATTAGCAGCCAAAGAGTGGTCTTCGCATTATTGTACTTCTACTAAATAATTTTTAATTTTTATCAACAATAAAATAAAATGCTCTCCCGCAGAGAGGACGTCCCCCTCCACAGGAAGTCCCCGCTTGCGGTGGCCAACTACAACAACAGACAAAATTTTCTCAAATTCCAATTCTGCAAAGAAGCCACTACTAAAAAAAAAACCCTCTTTTACATTATCATTTCAGCTTATTTTTACAACACACAAAAATAACACACTAATATTTACGAAAAACAAATAAGCTGAAATGACCATCAAACCCCATTTTTAAACTTCATTTTTTTCCTTTTTTCCTATTTTTTCTCTTTTTTTTTCTTTTTTGGCTGCTAATTAAAAAAAACAAATATCAATAAATTTCTTTAAACTACCTTACTGGCAACGCTGTTTTCTCACTCACTCACACAAAAAAACTATCTCTTACCAATAAAAAACTCAAACTCTCTCCACTACTTACATTCTCACTCTCTTTTTCCACCCACCATATTTACAAATAATTCATAATTCAAAATCAAAAAAATACTCTCTCCACTCTTTTCTTATCTTCAATAATTCCATCTTCTTCTCAATTAAACTCCTAAAACCCTCTAAACACACCACTTTCTTTCTTTTCCTTCTACTCCACACATAATGACACATATTTCCAATAATATAACACAGAGAATTTTTCTTTTTCACTTCCAAATCCGAATTTATGTCAAATTTCACCAGCTTCTTCTTTTCTTCATCACTTCGAGCTTTAATTTTGCACTTTTCACTTAAATCAAAAACAAACTGAAAAATTCCCTTATTTTCATTACACTTGATGAACTCGTGGTCTAAACCATCTTCCACTACTTCAAAACAAAAAGAGCATTTTTATCTTCACTTAGCAGGAAACGTGACACTCTATTTCGGTAAGGCAAAATCATGTGTATGACTTGAAACATAAGCTCTCTCACTTTTGGTTCCATGGGGAAAGAATGTAGATTTCTAAAGGCATTTTCAAAATTTACAAATGGTTCTTTTTCTTTTACGTGATATCCGTTATTTTCCTCTTCGGGAGTTATCTCAGTTTTTATTTCTCTACTATCTGCCATGAGAAGCCCCTTCTCTTGCAGTTGCTTTAATATCGGGAAAGAATCTTTCATGAAAACTGGGACGTTTGTGTCTGAATTTGTTGAACTAGGATTGTTTAGTTTTGTGAGTTTTGAAGCTTTTGGGTTCCTGGGAGGTTTGTGAGCTTTTGGGAGGTTAAAAAATTCAAACAAGAAAAAAAATACCCATATACAAATTCTTCAGTCAAAAAGGATGTTTCTCCACAAACTGTGTTAAGTTTCAAACTTGATCTTGAAAAAATCAGGAGATGTTATATATACCCATATTATAATACCAATATATACGAATTCTATATATACGAAAAAACTTGAGTCGGTGGGTAGCCTGGGTAGCCAGGTAGTCTACCTCCTTGGGTAGCCGGACCGGCCCTCTTTAGATCTGAAGTAGAGGTAGTAGCTTTCTAATCTCGGTGCCCATGAAATTTGAAGCTATCTAAAATCGGAGATGCTGTTTGCTAATCTCAAACTGAAAAATTTTGAATTGTACAAAGAAAATTTAGAAATTCAAATTTTTTTCTAATTGAAAAACCAATGAAGTAATTTAGATAAAATGATAGTGCATGCGACGGATACCGATGGGAAAATCACTTTCAAAAACCGGTTAGCTTGAAAAGAGTTAGTCAATAATGTAGACGGAAGAAAAGAGAGAGAGAGAGAGAGAGAGAGAGAGAGAGAGAGAGAGAGAGAGAAGAGAGAGAGAGAGAGAGAGAGAGAGAGAGAGAGAGAGAGAGAGAGAGAGCAAATAGCAGTGACGTATTAACTCTATTCCATCTCTAAATCTATCTCTAAATCTCTAAATTCCATCTCTAAATCTATTCCAACTCTACAAAAAAAAAAAAAAAAAAAAATGTTAAGTGATCCCAATGAAAGATGTCTTGCTTGCTGCAAAATATTCGTCGTTTCTCTTACCGAGGAAGATTGTAGATTCCAACTCTCTCCCCCCAGAGCCCCTGAATTTTCTAAAGTAGTCACACCATTTGGGAGGGGGAAAAGACTCGCTCGCAATTGTACCCCCTAGATCTTGACGATTGTAATGTCTTTGTGTCTAAATTTTTTAAAGTCCTAGATTTTTTCTTTTGCACCTTACTTGATAAAAAATCAAAAAATCTTTGTCCTGACTATATTTTCGGGAATTGGTGCTATTACTCTGAATCAGTATTTTCTTCAATGTCATTAATTAATCATTAATTAATCCAACAATTAATTAATTGTTGGATTTCCTAGGGTGCCAGAAATAGGAGGCTGCTATCCTGACTTAAGATATCTTTGGGTCCCGAAGACCAAATCTTATTGAGAACCTTCTATATATAATACATTTAAGGTTCTCATCAAAAATAAGGTTTTTCTAATGGACGGGAGGGAAATAATAATTTAAAAATGATTGCTGCGCAGCACATGCAACACATATTCATCACACATGCCCGCAACACATGCAAGATATATCAGTAACACGTGTACCATATTTTGCACTAGTACAAAATCAATGCATTGAAACTCATACATAGTAAACAGAAATACTTAACTTTTAAACTGAAAGCCGCCTCTATTGTATATAAAATTCCTTTTCTGTGCTCCCAGTAAAGCACTAGTTTTGCATAGTTATACAGACATAGGGAAATATCATCAGTCAGTCTTATAGATAAATATCACACACACTCCAAACCCATTATTTTTGTTCGCTTTAAGTTTCAACTTACGTCTTTACTTTGTCAAGAAAAACTTTTTGTTTCTCCAAAATTAACTTTTTGCACGTTCATAGAAAAAAATATTTAAAACTTGAATAATAAACTAGGAAATCACTACTTGTAATAGCTTAAGCAAACCAGGAGTAAACAGGATGAAAGTTGTTTCTATACTGAATGTTGGCAGGGTTGTCACCCGATGAAAAAATCACTAGATTGTAGTGATTCTTTGGTTGATTTAGTGATTTTCTTCAATAATATGGTGATTTATGTGCTGATTTACTGATTTTTTTTAGGCAATATAAAAAATCACTAGAAATAGTGATAAATCATTAGTGGTGGCAACCCTGAACGTCGGGGGTTATTAAAGCTAATTCACCATTATATTATGCTTGAAGCGCGCGTGAAGGATCAAACTGGATTTATTCTGCGTTCAATTACTAACTAACAATGGTAGCTACTAGTTTTCTGGTAAGCCATGGAAACAAAAAATTTAGTCAGCAAACAATTGCCCTAAACGTGCTAATTAGGCGGGAGATACAAATAATATAAGCTTGGAAAAATTCAGCATAGCTTGCTAGGCCTACCATTGAAGATATTGTAAGAGAGCAAAATAATTGACCCCTTAGCCATCTCTCTCTGGCTTTCCATTAGCCCGGTAAAGTCACGTATTCAATACTGTCCATGAAAAAATACGACCGTCTTTTTTATTTTCTTTTTTTTAAGCGTGTCAAAAAAATACGTAAAAAAAAAAATTCAGTGCCTGAACAGCAAATTCGAAGTCCTCTTAATAAGCCGACTCTAAAAGCCTGCAAACTTTAATCAATAAAATTAGATTTATCAACAAATTCGGGAGTTTAATCACAGGATTACAATTTTATCTGCATAAGCATACAGATAGCTTACAAAACCAGTTGACAGATTTACGACGATGGCAATTTCAATGGTGCACCTGTTTTCAGATTTTTCAAAATTTTGCTTTTACAATCTAAAATTTTTGTTCTAATAAATCCACATAATAATTACTATTTGCGATTTCACTAGTTTTATTTTGGTTTTTTTTTTACCCCCCCCCCCCAAATGTTTGTCTGACTCGTAAAAACGTAATAAAAATGGATATAAAAAACATTTTTATGCGTTTTTTTAGTTTTTTTTTGTGTAACCTCCCACCCCCCAAGGCCGTATCCAGGGGGGGAGTTAGGGGGTTTTACCCCCCCCCCCCCGAAATGTTTGTTTGACCCGTAAAAACGTAACAAAAGTGGACATAAACAAATTTTGTATGCGTTTTTTTAGTTTTTTTTTTTTTGTGTAGCCCCCCCCCCCCCCCAAATTTTTTTTGAGTAAAACACCCTCCGAAAAAAAATCCTGGGTACGGTCTTGCCCCCCCCCCAAAAAAAAAAAATCTTGTTCGCTAGTTTCTTAGAAAACGCCTTAAAATCTCGGTTAATATTTGACTATATTTGCTTCTTACTAGTTTGCCGCTACTGCTGCAACCATGATGGGCGGACTGTAAAGCTCTAGTCAAGGCAAACATGGGGCCTTCAATAGTTGCACTTCAATATTTCCTAGCCTTCCCTACTCTGGAAATGACTTAACAACGGTACGAAAATGCCGTTTTATGGCACATTAGTCGGGGGCTAAGACAAGTTTATAAAAAGCATGTAAATAGGTGTGTTTGGGCCATTCAGCAACGCCATTTGAGTCGTCAAATGAACCATTTACTATCTCTACGACCTTACACAAATCTTCTGGCATTAGGGAAAAAAGGGAGACACATCACAGCTACTGATTGCAAAAAGTGATTGTTCTTCTTTTTTTTTATGATAGGATGCTTCAACCCCCAAATTAGTGTTTTCGACAATGTTTATTTTAATGTTGTCCCTTTTATCTCGATTTGAAGTCATGTGTAGGAGCTTTCAGTTTTTTTTTTTTTTTAATTCAATATTTGTTTTCATAATTATAATTAATAATATAATTAAATAAATATACATAAATATAATTAAATTAATCCATAATTAATTTTGTATTGAATCTGGATAACAGTTTTTATTTCTGAATCCGCATCAATTGAGGAATCCATAAATATAATTATATATAATTATGTATATACATAAATATAATTAATTTAATCCATAATTAATTTTGGAATGAACCTGGATAACAGTTTTTATTTCTAAATCAGCATCAATTGAGGAACCCATAAATATAATTATATATAACTATATATAATTATCAGATATAATTATGTATATACATAAATATAATTAAATTAATCCATAATTGAATCCATAATTGAGGAATCCATAAATATAATTATATATAATTTTTAACATAACAGTTTTAATTCTGAATCCGCATCAATCGAGGAATCCATAAATACAATTATATATAATTATATACAATTAAGTATATAATTATATATAATTATCATATATAATTATGTATATACATAAATATAATTAATTTAATCCGTAATTAATTTTGGATTGAACCTGGATAACAGTTTTTATTTCTAAATCAGCATCAATTGAGGAACCCATAAATATAATTATATATAACTATATATAATTATCAGATATAATTATGTATATACATAAATATAATTAAATTAATCCATAATTGAATCCATAATTGAGGAATCCATAAATATAATTATATATAATTTTTAACATAACAGTTTTAATTCTGAATCAGCATCAATTGAGGAATCTTCCTCACCAGAATATTTCTTGGATACCACTTTTTAAATATGTCATTTACTATAGGCACTGTTTACTCGATTCCACCTATTTCTCTAACCGTGATTTATATATCAATTATACAATCTAAATACCAATGTATCTATATATACTGTTTTAAGTTTGAGATGTTGACCTACAAACAAAACGGAAAAAAATTTAAACAATTCGGAGAAAAATTTAGACAATTCGAAATAAAATTTAGACAATTGGAACTAAAATTAAGAGAATTTGGGAAAAAATTTAGACAATTCGGAGAAAAATGTAGAGAATTTGAACAAAAATTTAGACAATTGGAACTAAAGTTTAGACAATTCGAACTAAAATTTAGACAATTTTGACAAAAATTTAGACAATTCGGAGAAAAATTTAGACAATTTTGACAATTCGGACGAAAACATGAACAATTCGGGCTAAAATTTAGACAATTTGGAATTTTTTTTAGACAATTCGGACGAAAATATGGACAACTCGGACAAAGATTTAGACAATTCGGACTACAATTTAGACAATTCGGACAAAAATTTAGAAAATTCGGAGAAAAATTTAGACAATTTGGACAAAAATTTAGACAATTCGGACGAATATGTGGACGATTCGGACAAAACTTTAGACAATTCGGACTAAAATTTAGACAATTCCAACTAAAATTTAGACAATTTGGACAAAAAAATTTAGACAATTCGGACGAAATGTGGATAATTCGGACTAATATTTAGACAATTCCAACTAAAATTTAGACAATTTGGAAAAAAATTTAGACAATTCGGACGAAAAATGGACAACTCGGACAAAGATTTAGACAATTCGGACTAAAATTTAGACAATTTGAACTAAAATTTAGACAATTCGAACTAAAATTTAGACAATTTGGACAAAAATTTAGAAAATTCGGAGAAAAATTTAGACAATTTGGACAAAAATTTAGACAATTCGGACGAATATGTGGACGATTCGGACAAAACTTTAGACAATTCGGACTAAAATTTAGACAATTTGGACAAAAATTTAGACAATTCGGACGAAAATATGGACGACTCGGATAAAATTTAGACAATTCGGACAAAAATTTAGACAATTCGGACAAAAATTTAGACAATTTGGAGAAAAATTTAGAAAATTCGGAGAAAATTTTAAACAATTTGGACAAAAATTTAGAAAATTCGGACAAATATTTTAACTAATTTAGATAAAAATTTAGAAAATTCGGACAAAAATTTTGAAAATTCAGACGAAATATGGACAATACGGACAAACGTTTATATATTTCGGACAAAACGTAGACAATTCGGAAACTGTCAGTGGTAAAAAAAAATTCAGAAAACTAAATTTGAAATGACATTATGACTTGAAGGACTCTTTGGAAAATCCTAGCTATCCAATAACCAGTACAGATCCGGGGTCTTTGTCATTGATTACATTGAAGTCATTTATACAAACATAAAGAGAAAGGTCGAAATCCAAAAAAAAAGTAATGAGCGTAATAAGTCAAATTTAGGGCTAAAAACTACTCTAGGTAAGCACTTCCACTAGCGGGCTGGATTTGCTTTCTAAGTGTAGCCAATTCTTGTCTTCTCCTGAATAACGGACTATCAGCTTCCCGCTAATCGCGACTGACGACCTTAGAACTAAGCTTGGAAAAAGGTCAAAGAGGACGTTTCAGCTTACCCCACGTCCAGTCATGAATGTACCTCCCTGGGTTCCATAGTTTCCAGGCTGCAACAAGGGTGCTTGCTCATTGTCAGAATCGGGTTCACTATCAGAAAAATGCTCACCATTGTATAATATTTTCCTCTTACAGCAGGGACAGACACGGCGCGTTTTTGTAAGCCAAGGATCAACACATTTACAATGATAGGCTGAAATGGTAAATATTAATATAAATTCCTCAATCCTAAGTTCTTCTGACATTTTTTTTTATTTGAAAAACACAAAAGTTTATTTTTATACCATAACACCCAAATTTTTTCTGAAGAGGAGGGGGAGGGAAGAGTTACCAGTTTTCGGTAAAAAAAATTGACCTGTTTTGGATTTTTTTTTTTTTGATATGTTAGCTTGTGTATCTTTTTTTTTTTTTTTTTTTTTTTTTTTTTTTTTTTTTTTTTTTTTTTGACAAATCTCATCACATTTGTTTTGCTGTGTTTGTTTTTAAATTTGACTCTGAAATGCAAATTCAGCAGATTTGGGCTGGTGACTATTTTTTTGGGAAATAGATCTTATCGTACTTCGTAACAGAAGATTGTCTGACTTTTGATTCGTAAGTTATAATGATTGGTTCAACCACATGTAAGATTAGAAGTGAAATTCGTAAAGCTTTCCCAGAAATTATTTAGAAGAAACGGAAAGAATTCCTATCAAGAAAGAAGGCTAATGCTAAATAAATAATAAATATACTGATAAACCAGGATACTAACACAATGACCCATTTTCGTAAATTAACAGTAAAAACTAAACAGGCAGGGGAACATACCGACTCCTACTTCCATGGGCTGTGCAATAGTAACTGTAATAGTTAATTACAGTTCCTCAGTGGCGTTCCTCCGTAGTGGAGGAACACCATTGAGGAACACAATTTCCTCAGTGGTGCTGTAGTCGTGGCATCAAAGGGATTGATGGCAAACGGTGAGCAAATAAAAATTTGCTAAGCTGAGTCTTCCAAAATTAAAATGGCGCAAGAAAAAATCTCTTGAGGAGCAAACTAAGACGGGAGAAAGAAGTCCTCTTTCTAAAATCAGTTCTGATCTACGGTATCGATCAGATACCACTGTATCTGATTGATCTGATCACGGTATCAACCTGATCTTTCTAGTATCGCTTTCTGATCAGATGCAGGTTGCTACTAATAGCTGGCGAGTGGTGGTTAATTCTAACAAGAGATCTATTCCATAAAAAAAAATGAAGAGACAGGAAAGCCTCGTCTCAAGATACCACGCCCAACGGGACAAAAATAGCTCAACGGCCATTGGGGCTATATTGACCTCTTTTTTGGAGGAGGGGAGTGGAGGCAAAAGGCCTTCGTTACCTGAGTGTCGACTGAGTTTTATGAGTCCACCCATAATATGAACAATAACTAAAAATCAATTAGGACGAAAATAGTAAATTCGGATTTTAAAAATTTCAGATTTTAAGAGATATGCGAGCTATTACTTGATTGTGATTAGTTAGCAGCATATTTTATTTCGGACAGTATGTTTATACGAATACCACGTTTTTTATTCTGCTCAGCTTCCAAATGGTTGAGGGACGTCCTAAATGAAACATTTCTTTTAAAAATTTTCCCTGAAAGACTGAAAAATGTTTTTTTTTTTTTTTTTAATAATTTTGCAAGACGAAAAAACAAAAATTCATACTTGAATCAAAATAGAAGAGAATTGAATAATGGATGACGATGCAAGACTTCTTTCTCCATTGGACGAATTGAAATCCGGCTGGATAAGCGAAATCTGGATTTTCGACTGATTTTTCAATTTTTCGACTTTTTCAATATTGACTATTACAAAATTCTTCATAAATTTAAAGAAACTCGTGAAGGAATATTACTACTCCTACTACTAACAACTCACTTAAGCACCATACCGCTGTAATATAATAATATTACGCCGTAAAATTATTTTTAGTAGCCTTGTTTCTTATTTCTCAGACGTTGCAAAATTATGAGAGGTGACCAAAATCAAAGATTTCTTTTAATTTTTTTTTCTTAAGCAAATGAAGAAGTGTTTCATTTTATTAGACACCAATTTATCAGACAAATGAAGCAACATTTTCAAATTTGAATCAAAACTGAAGCTAATCGAGCAATGAATGGGAAAAAGATTTTTTTTTATCAGACGATTTGAAATCCAGTTGTCTATGCGGAATCTGATTCACTAGAGGGTCGCTAAATCGAAACATTATATGCATTTTGTCTTTTAAATATAGCTATTCTTTTTGGTCATATGTTTATTCATCTATTTATTCGTACATATGTCATATGTTTATTCATATGTTTATCGTCATATGTTTATTCATATGTTTATTCGTACATATGCATATTAGAGTGCATGTGACTGAACCCTCTTGTAGCCAAGCGATTTCCAACTGAACCCATGTAACTGAACTCCCGTTTAACTCAACACCCATTTAATTGAACTTTCGTTCAACAGAACCCCGTGCAACTCAACCCCATTTAACTGAAGCCCCGTGTAACTGAACCCCTGTGCCACTCGACCCCATTTAATGGAACTTTCGTGCAAAGAAATAAAAAACAAGACGGGTGCAGGTATCAAGCTGTTTTTCATAATTAATTTTAGCGTTGATATGAAAATATTTTAAAATAACATTTATCATTAACAAATCAGCTTTATATTTGACTGATTTTTTTTACTTGTTAGTTTTTCAAAATTCTTTTTTTTTTCTCGATTTGCAATGGGGAAGGGGAAGGGAAGTATAAGAATTAATTCGAGTAAGCCTTTATCACTAATATATGTCAGTAATTATCATTAATAATATTATCTAGTAATTTCAAGTAATTATTTACTAATTATCTAGTAAATAATAATTATCAGTAATAATAATTATCTAGAAATTTCTAGTAATTATCTAGTAAATAATAATTATCAGTAATTTAATTCGATTCAGCTTTTATCACTTCTGACAAAACGGGCTGATTACATTTTCTAGTTATACCATTGATTTGAGGAGGGTTGAGCAGAATGGGGCCAATTTGAATGGGGCTGAGTCAAAAAAGGTTTGGTTAAGCGGGAGGTTGAGCACCAAGAGGACTGAATTTAACATGAGTTGAATTGCACGTGGTTGAGTTGAATAGCGGCTGAGTTAAATGGATGTTGAGTTGCACGAGGGTTGAGCTGAATGAGGATTGTGTTGAATAAGCTAAGTTGCAGGGATATTGAGTTGCAAGGGAGTTGAGTTAAATATGGGTTCAGTCAAACAGGGCTGGGTTTAAACGAGGGCTGAATTCCAGGCGGGCTGAGTTGATTTACTACGGATCTCCAAACACAAGCGGATGAAGAGGGGGGCGGAGGATGAACAATATAAGAAAAATTTGGGAGCTAAAAATACCATTTTTCGTATTTTCGAGTTTATACAACAACCTAGCAACAGATTCATTAGAGGGTCATTAAATAGTGACGTTTCAATTCTTTTTTTTTAATTGGTTATATGTTTCTGTTAATTAATATATATATATATATATATATATATATATATATATATATATATATATATATATATATATATATATATATACATATACATATATATATATATATATATATAAAACCTTATATAAGACTGACATACCTGATTGAATCCAAGCAGAGAAAAAGCAATTTCGGACATTCACCGGTGAATGCCGACAGCACCTCCAACATTGTATTAAAATAAGCAAAACGTCAAAAATAAGGTAACATGTTGTATCAGAAAGTCTGTGTTGTTCAAGTTCCGACGTAATTAAACTGCAAAGTAAAGAGTCTATGTTGTTCTAATGTCATATTACGACTTACCATGAGCGCAGGGCAAAATCCTCAGCTTTTCACCTTCTATATATTCTTCTAAACAGATGGCAAACACGTCGTAGGGATCACCCTTTTTAAATTTTTTTGTTGGGATTTTACGGAGTGAGGATCGTGGTAAACGATATCGGCTTAATCTTCTATGGTCTTTAATACATTTTATCAGCTAAAAAAAGAAGAGAAAATAGCTTACAAATTCGCACCCTTGTCTTGCCAACTTAAAGCTTACTTAACTTAAACTTTTTTGCATGCTAACCAATGGTCTGCGTTGTGCAGGTACCGATCTCCTGATTCATTGCCTTCGACCGGGAGTGCACTGTATGCTTGGGGGGAAATCATTCAACGCTTCCCATGTTTTCCCCTGATATCTCCAGGTACCTATTTAGACCTGGGTCAATTCTGGCTGAGCTTACAGAGTCATACCATTGACCCCCCTTCAAAACCAAATAAACAACGACAACAGGACTCGAACCCCTGACCTCAGGATCTCAAGTCTTGAGCGATAACCACTCGGTCGTGCCAAGTCATAACAAAATGTACAATTCAACCCAATGATTCTTCTCGAGCTCAAGTTATTTTATTTCTTATTACTTTTTACTTTAATTTAGCGTGTTTTACTTTTTAAGTTGTTGAAGAGATTCTACCAGAAAAGACCCTTTTTTTAGCAAACATCAAATTCGTCGTAAATTTTCGGAATATCGATGCTACGGACAGGAGAGAATCGAAAAAAGACTCAAATTAACAGAAAATTAAAAAACCAAACAAATAAGCGGGAAATTACAGCTATAATTATTTACATCAAGAAATACTAATTAAAATTCCTAAGCCCAATTCACATTCATGCTTCTCGACCAATGACAATGTATTTCCTCTTTTATAAATAGCTCTGATTGGTCGATACTGATGATTACTGGAAATTGATGCCCAGCTAAGTCCACATGTGAACAGGTCTTAATCCAAACATTCTATCTCACTAGTAGAATCTTCAAATACGTTTTAGAAATAAAAATAAAACTGATCAATTTTTAAGTTTCCCTGATGGGTGACACGTCTAAATCGCATGGCGTGAAACAATCATTAGAGGCATCAAAGATAACATAAATATCTTTCAACCTGCCCTGCCTCCCTCAATTAGAGGCTGTGAAAAGACATTTATTATATTTTCTCTTTGTCTTGTATTATTTTAGTCCATTTTTGCCACCCCCTCGGACAAGTTTTTTACTTCTCGGGGTGGTTGTTAATACTGATGCTGTTGTTTGACTTAATAAACATATCTCTCTCTAAGACCATAGATAAATACGAATCAAAGCCACAAAGTCTCTCTCTCTAAGGCCAAACATATCTCTCTCTCTAAGGCCATACAAAATAAATGAGACGCCGTGCTGTCTACGTAAATAAGAATCAAAGCCACAAATTCTCTCTCTCTCTAAGGCCAAACATATCTCTCTCTCTAAGGCCATTGAAAATGTAAGAGACGCCGTGCTGTCTACATGAATACGAATCAAAGCCACAAATTCTCTCTCTCTCTAATGCAAACATATCTATCAAACAGTTCGTGGTAACGAACTGTAAGTAAGGAGTGACCCGGCTCAATGGTAACCGAAACTCTAGAAAACGGTATTTTGATACAAATAGATACATCAAAAGAATCAGATTTTAATGCTGATTTCAAATATGTAAGTTTCATTAAGTTTAATTGTACCCATCAAAAGTTAGGTGCCTGAGAAAATTTGGCTGATTTTCGAAAGAAGGAGGAAAGACCCCCTAAAAGTTATAGAACCTTAATGAAAATCACACCATCATATTCAGCGTATTAGAGAACTCTACTGTAGAGGTTTCAAGCTCCCATCTACAAAAATGTGGAATTTTGCATTTTTTGCCAGAAGAAAGATCACGGGTGCGTGTTTATTTGTTTGTTTGTTTTTTTTTCCCAGGGGTGATCGTATCGACTCAGTTGTCCTAGAATATTGTGGGAGGGCTCATTGGAATGGAAATTAAAAGTTCTAGTGCCCTTTTTAAGTGACCAAAAAAAATGGAGGGCAACTAGGCCCCCTCCCACGCTCATTTTTTCCCAAAGTCAACTGATCAAAATTTTGAGATAGCCATTTTGTTCAGCATGTTCGAAAATATAATAAGTATGTCTTTTAGGATAACTTAATCCCCAGAAATTCCCGGGGGAGGGCTGAAAGTTATGAACTTTACCCAATGTTAACATATAGTATTGGTTATTTGGAAGTATACAGACGTTTTCAGGGGGGATTTTTCCTGGTAGTGGGGGGGGGGGGGTGGGTGGGTCGGGGGTTATGTGGGAGGATCTTTCCATGAAGGAAGTTTTCATGGGGGAAGGGACATTGCTATGAAGGGGACGCCGGACTTCCCAGCATTATTTAAAAAAAGATCAGAAATTTAATATAAAAAAACAAGTATTTCAACTGCAATAGCAGCAACATCGAAACTTCAAACGAACAGAAAATATTACATATATGATTGGGTTCACCCCGTAGTCAATACCTCGCTCTTTAAGCCAAAGATTTTTTAGTACTTTCATAAGAGCTATTTATTCTAATTAACGGCCTTTGTGATGAAGCGGTCATTTTTAAAGAATTGGAACAAAATTCAAACTTTCGCTTAAAGAGCAAGGTATTGACTAGGGGGCGAACCCCCTAATAAACAAATTAAAAATATATGAATATAGAAGTTCGTTACGTAAGTTAATTCGTAAGTTACGTATATTTATTACTAATAAAAACGTTCGTAAATATAATTAAACAAGTTTCGAGAAAGCCATTTAACTAAATAAAAGTAAATTAATATGAAATTTTGTTTTAATTATTCATGTACGGTGAGCCAAGATCAAAACCTGCATTTATTCAAAAACGTTCAAAAATTAAATTAAAAAAAACAAGTTTTTTAAACTGAAAGTAAGGAGCGACAATAAAACTTAAAACGAACAGAAATTATTCCGTATATGAAAGGGGCTGTCCCCTCCTCAACGCCTCGCTCTTTACGCTAAAGTTTGACTCTGTCTCACAACTTTACTTTTTAAAACAATAAAAAACTTTAGCGTAAAGAGCGAGGCATTGAGGAGGGGACAGCCCCTTTCATATACGGAATAATTTCTGTTCGTTTTAAGTTTTATTGTCGCTCCTTACTTTCAGTTTAAAAAACTTGTTTTTTTTTTAATTTAATCTCTCTAAGGCCATAGAAAATGAATAAGACACCGTGTTGTCTACATAATTACGAATCAAAGCCACAAATTCTCTATTCTGCTGACATGTTACCCAGCTAACACACAACATATTCTACCTTTGTTTTACTCTTGGCTTATTAGGAAAAAGAATTATCGGATGGAGCAATACAATAGCCACGGTAGCGTAGTGATTTTAACCGAGAACCAATACAAAAATTATAAGCAGCGTTATTTGAAGGACGGAATTGAATTCATAACAAAAGTCATGCAGCAAGAACGAAAAAAGAACAACAACCATTTTCATCAGCCTTAAACCACTTCAACGAAAATTTTTGGCTTTCTTCCAAAACAAAAATCCAATGACGTCTATTACTGTAAGCAGAGTTGGAGACTTATTTGCTTAGAAAGTATTAGGGTGAGTCAATGATTTATATTATTAATAAATTCATCATTATAAATTGATATACAAAACTAAATGAAATAATTCCAAAACAAC
This sequence comes from Artemia sinica, assembly GCA_027921565.1. Lineage (NCBI taxonomy): Eukaryota > Metazoa > Arthropoda > Branchiopoda > Anostraca > Artemiidae > Artemia > Artemia sinica. Next base: position 7,136,811 of record CM051271.1, on the reverse strand, counting down.
ATCAAACCAAACCCTTGATGTTAACCCAAGAATACTAACTAAAGAGTAAGCACAAAGTAATCGATTTATAAGCAAATAACTGTTAGTCCTAGTTTATTAGTCCTAGTTTAGTCCTAGTTGACAGTTAGTCCTCCTTTCAAGCCAACAGAATCACAAAATTTTACGATTTTCCAAGTAATTTTATATAGTTCGCTATCTTCTTCGCTGATTAGAGAGTTTGTCCTCCCCCTTCTCGCTTAAAAAATAGGCCTTCTTCCTCCCAAAATATTTTTACGTAAACACCTAAGTGTTATGCAAAAGGTTTATGACAACAGCAACAAAAATACATAAATTCTTGTAAGACAATTCACGACAAACTATCTCTATATTTGAATATTTGTCTGGTTCACTGGCCTCAATTCAAGAAAATGTAGCGGGGTGGGGGCCAAAAAGTATTTTCAAACACTAGGGAGCGGGAGGGCAAAATTGTTCTGTTTTTCAACTATTTCCATGCAAACACCAAAAAAGGCATTTTCAAAAAATGAAAATACCTCCAAAAAGGTGTTTTTCAAAACATAGGGGGGAGGGGCAGAAAACATGGGCACGAGGGGAAAGGTGCTCCATCCTTCCCCTCTATGAACCTCCCTGGTCCGGTTACAAAATGCATTTACTGGCATAGAATTTTTAGCAATTTAAATTATATATTTTGATGTTGGAAAATCATACAGAAATTTGAATGTGTAACGAAGAGACGCGAAGTCTCTCCTTGAGACTAGTTCCAAAAAAGTCATCTTAGCTCGTCGCCTTCCTAGTCTTAATTTTATTAATTATCTATTTATTTTTTCCTTTTTGACTTTTTAACTAAATTTTTGACTCATCATATTTTTTATTCATTTTCATTAATTTTATTGTTTTCTATTTTGTTTTTATTTTTGACTTTCTAATTAAGTGTTGACCTTTTTCATGTATTTTTTTTTTCATGAATTATGTTTGACGTGAACGTCACGTTCTTTTGATGATTTTTATATATATATATATATATATATATATATATATATATATATATATATATATATATATATATATATATATATATATATATATATATATATATATATATAATATATATATATATATATATATATATATATATATATATATATATATATATATATATATATATAATATATATATATATATATATATATATATATATATATATATATATATATATATATATATATATATATATATATATGAATATAGTGCTTTTTTTATGTAAAATTCAATTTCGGCAAACATGCTGCGAAATAAATTTTCAATTTAAAATTCTATTCTTTATTCCTTAGACAAATTTTAGAGAAGGTGATATAAAACAAGCAGCAATATCTGAGCCTTAAAATTAAGCACCCCATTCATACCTTCAAGAATCTCCTGTGTCTATTTATTATTTTTTAATTGTACACTCATTTAAGATTTTCTAGAATGGAATGTAAAATCCATTGAAATTACTTAATTAATGTTATTTTATCTTTTTCCCGTTAAGTTTCCGATCCAAAATGAAATGATTTTCATTTATTAATAAGTTTAAACTTACCTCCCATTTACATCAGAAATACAATTTACACCCCCCCTCCCCTTAATGTGCAAATATATACCCTGAATTAGAATAGGGGTGGGGGTAAAATTCATATCCAACAAAAATGATTCTTCTATTTGGAAAGAGCATAAAAAAAAGAATCGAGTGATATGTTAATAATTCATTAATAATGAAATAATTAAAATAATTATAAACCAATCAATGATCTAAAAAAATAGGAGGGAAAGGCGATATTAGAAATATCAGATAATTTTAATAATGGCCAAAGAATTCGGAAAGTAAAAATTCAAAAACTCAGTTTTTGAATTTTTTGAAATGACAAACAGCCTTCATGTTAATGAAAGTAAAGCAAAATTCTGATGTTCAACCCGCTAAGACCTGACTACTCCTGCGCCACGCCGTTGTTCCATTCTCTTTCCTCTGCGGCCATCTTAGAGATTAGATTTAGATTAGGCCATCTTAGAGATTAGATTTAGATTAGGCCATCTTAGAGATTAGATTTAGATTAGGCCATCTTAGAGATTAGATTTAGATTAGGCCATCTTAGAGATTAGATTTAGATTAGGCCATCTTAGAGATTAGATTTAGATTAGGCCATCTTAGAGATTAGATTTAGATTAGGCCATCTTAGAGATTAGATTTAGATTAGGCCATCTTAGAGATTAGATTTAGATTAGGCCATCTTAGAGATTAGATTTAGATTAGGCCATCTTAGAGATTAGATTTAGATTAGGCCATCTTAGAGATTAGATTTAGATTAGGCCATCTTAGAGATTAGATTTAGATTAGGCCATCTTAGAGATTAGATTTAGATTAGGCCATCTTAGAGATTAGATTTAGATTAGGCCATCTTAGAGATTAGATTTAGATTAGGCCATCTTAGAGATTAGATTTAGATTAGGCCATCTTAGAGATTTTTGATGCTAACGCATCAAAAATTAGTTTACACGATTTTTGTTACGTTCTTACGAGTCAGACACAGATTTCAGAAAGGAGGGGGAGGGGGTAAAAACTGGCAACCCTACCCCAGGATACGGCCTTGGGTAACTTCCAAGAGTCAAAACTGGTGCTAGTATCAACAAAAAAAAAAAACCAACACCACCCAGCATTTAGCATTTCTAAGCTTTTTTTCAGTGTTGGCAAAATTAACATAGTAAGAAATGTTTGATCTCAGTATCTAAAATAAAAAGAAATTGAATCTTCAAAGGAAATTTTCAAAACTCCTATGAAAGTCCAACTTAATTTTATCCATTTTCCAAATTTTACTTGCAGTCGGAAATCTGTTTATTGGGGAAAAAGATAAATACTGGGTTTATTGGAAAAAAATAATAATAAATAAAAGATAAATTGGGAAAAAAAGATAGATTATGCACACAGGTCTTGTCTAATAGCCGAAACGCCTTGTATTGACGAGTACCACGATATTGAATGCCAAAGAATCGCCAGGTACTTTTAAATGAGGAAGGAAGTGATGATTTTTAGGGCTAATTTCACTCTTATAAGTTAACTTCTTGCAAGTTTTGTTTTTCACTCTAGTCTTACTCTTTTTTCCCATTGGTGAAGGCTTCCGAACGAGAAATCCAAATAATCGGTCCTAAATATATGATTTTCAAGCCAATATGTTTCCCTTGCTGTTCAAGCCAAGGGACAGAAAGTTTCATATATAGGGGTTTCGGACAAGGCGGTTCTAATGGTGTACTTTTGTTTTGATCTGACTCTTTTTTTTAGGTGCTATGGGTTTTTATTTCTTAACATTGGACGTGATCGTCTCTTACTAGGTTGCTAGCTACCGCTGCAACCCGGATAAATATATATTTATATATTATATATACATGGACGATGCGTTTATATATTTTCATTTCATTTTGTATTTCCTAGTAAAATCCAAAAGCTGCTGACCATATTTTATTATTATTTTACAAACTAAAACTGCTAAAGTCGTTGTGGCGCTGGTTGATTATAACTATGAAGAATAGGGGCAGTGTATATAAGCAGCAGAGGGCACAATCGAACACAGCCCATCTATAGCCCTACATCCAGATCCTTACACAAGGATTATATTCAAAGCTACACAAGCTACTCAACAGTTCAAGCTCTACTATTCTTTACCATTTGCAGAATACATGTTGCAAACAATGACAGGACAAAAACTCCATACATAATTAAGTAATACGCAAGAGAGGAGTACCACGATGTTGAAGGCCAAAGAATCGCCAGATACCTTTAAAGGAAGAAGGACATTGATTATTAGACTTACCATGAAAATAAGCATTGTGATGAAACTAAGACAAACAACAACGGCGAATGGTAAAAGATAATTGGTCAGGTTGAAGTCGAACTCTTCAATCATAATTATGAAATACCTAAAAATAATGTCATGAAGCACTTGACGAATGAATTAAAATGTGAAATTAAAAATAAGTAAAAAATGAATTAAATTCTAAGTATAATTCTAAATAATTAAATTCTAGATAAAATATAAGTGAAAAATTCTAAAATGAATAAAACTTTAAAATTATAATTAATCAAAACCTGAAAATAAATAATGACGAATTGATTAAACATTGGATTTTGGCCCAAAGTCTATTAAAAGTTAATATATAAAAAAATAACAAAAAAATACAAAAAGGATCAAAAAAGAAACTACTCATATAGATCATAACATATTAAAGTTCTTTCCATATTTTTAGTTTTTCCAAACACAATATTTTTTCAATGAAATTATTCAAGGCCCTATGTATAGTAAAGATCGGCTTATATAGTTTGAACCTTAGGATGCAAAAACATCAGATCTCTATATTACCACTATTACTACTAACAACTAATCACAGCACCGAGACGACTGAGGCCGAGACCGCTCTTATATATTTATATATTTTTTTATATATTTAATTATATATTTATATATCGTTATTTATACATTATATACTGTTATATATTTTAATAAATTTTTATTTTATATCTTTATATTTTATTTACATAATTAATAACAACTTATCCAAGTTGTTAACGACTTGGATGAGTTGTCTGGATTCATGAACAACTGAACAAGTCCTTGAATTCAATACTGACAACTTGAATAATAAAACATGTTTTATATGATAGTTTGAATAGGAAGTAACCAGAAGTTAGAGGAAATTTAGGATTGTAGAGGGACAGGCCCGAGGGAAACACTTCATACGTCTCTGAATACAACGCAGAAATAACGAACATATGAATCAGCTTTTCGCTTTTTACCAACATATCGCCTTTTGACTAATCGCAGCCTGCTCCTTTGGGTTGAACATCTTCTACCCAAACCCTATATTTCGTCGGATGATCTTCTGATATCTTCTCGCAAATTTTCAATCCTTATATTCATGGATTTTCAAAATCTATGGATTTTGCTATTTTCTGCAAAATACAATATAACTGTAGTTCTTGTTTTTTTTTTTTTTTTTTTTTTTTCACCAACTACTCTCTTGTACGTTCTGTTCTTCTCTTTCTAACTCATGGACTACTCAGTATAGGCTATCAATTTTTTTTTTTTACTTTTAGCATATGAAGTTTCCTGTTTTTAATTTCATTTTTCCTTATTTTGCTTTTACTAAATTTGTTTTTCTTTTATTTCCCTGATCTGAAAATTTATTTTATTTCCTGTTATTTCCTTTTTATCTGAAAAAAATATGTTTCTTGAAATTGTTTTTATCTACTCCTAAATTACGTAGATAAAACCTATAAAAGACAACAAAACTGAGTTAAACATGATATATGGAAGTTTCAATCAATACTATGTTATTGGAGAGGCGAGGGCAAGTGCTATAACTGCCCATCAAAAAACGACCCTGTTTGTTCTGATGTCATTTATTTAGCAATGAATCTACATCAACAATAAGCAACATCAAATTAGTCTCCCCATAAGGCTACATAGCCAGTAGAGAACAGGGGAGATAGAGAAAAATATGGAAAAAGAAAATCCAAACGCCCACTTCAAAAATTTTCTGTCATAAGTTAGGCAACGGTGCAAGCAACGGAGCATCACTTCGCAAACCCAATTCGCAACATCCAAATCCAACATTCAAACCCAATTTAGAAACATCGACCCCAGATAAAGCCAGAAAAAAAAACTATTATTAATTAGAAATTCTGTAACATTCTTTGAGAAGATACCATACGAGTGGCGGCTTCCTGAAGACTTGGGGAGCATGTTCCAGATCATGTGATCGGGATATTGGAGTCAGACCGAAAGGATGGAGGGTGAAGAATCTAAAAGTTGCTGGAAGTACAGAGATGATTATTCGATTGATCAATAATAACAAAAAATATTATTAACTAGGCAGCAGTAAGGCTGTCATGCAATTATAGAAAAGTGAGAGAACCACACACCAGAAAAGAAAGATAATTCAAATCAAGCAAGGGCTTAAATGAAGCCCTTGCTTCATTTTCATCAATTAGTTTCTCGAATAATAGTCCTTGTTTTATCATAAAGTTTCGAAAATGGCTCTAACGACGAGAGAAAGGTTGAAATACAAATAAAAGGAGAGTACGAAGCATAAGACTGAACTAGGCTGTAGAAAAAGATCCTACGAATCCAACCTGAAAATATGGGTTTTAGCTTTCCAAGAATTCCAAGACTCATGGAGACTTTCATCTTGATCATGTCAACATGGCATTTAAATGAAATACTTTCAACAAGCAAGATGCCTGGGAATCGAACATAAGGAGCTTTAGCTCTACTTTAAGAACTTAAGTGAAAGAGGTACAGCTCTTTAGTTCTGTTTAAAGTGAAAGAAGCACAGGACAGAAAATAAAGAATTTCAAATCAAGCAACAATTTAAGGAAGAACGACTAGTTTCCCAAAGAATAGTCAAAAAATTTTGAATTCTAAGTATAGTTTATTATATTTAAATGGTTTGTGCCCTTTTTAATAGTCAAAAGTGATAGATAAGGAAAAGGCTGACAGAGATAAGGAAAAGGCTGACATCCAAATACCCATCAGAGGCAACACTATAGCGTTGCCTATAGTAAAGGCCATACGGCTCCAATCTTTTATTATTTATTATCATTATTATTATTTTTTCCAGAGGCACTTCATATGGAAGGGGTCGTCGTATAAACTTCAAAAGGGGTTCGTTCGATTGGAAGTTGAGAGTTCTAGTGCCCTTTTTAAGGGTCAAAAGTGATTAGAAGGCAACTAACAACCCTTCCAAGGCCCCCCATTTCCCCAAACATATCCAATCAAAATTTTGAGATAGCCATTTTGTTCTACGTAGTTGATTTCACCATAGAAATTATGTTTTTGAGGAGGACACTCCCCTCACAGCCCTCACGGTACGGGTTATAAGTTATGCTCTGGGGGCACATAAGGTTAATATAGGATGCTTTGTCGTAGAAATTTCAAAAAGGACTCATTCGATTGGAAATTCAAAAGGCTAGTGCCCTTTTCAATGGTCGAAAGAGATTGGAGGGCAACTAACCCCCCTCTCACGCCCACCTTTTCCTCAAAAACATCCAATCAAAATTTTGAGATAGCTATTTTGTTCAACGTAGTTGAAAATTCTGAAAATTAGGTCTTTGAGGATAACAACCCCCCACAGCCCTCAGGGCAAGGGTTGTAAGTTATGCCCTGGGGGCATATTAGGTTTTTTTAGAAAGCGTTGTCATAGAAGCTTCTAAAAGGGCTCATTCGATTGGAAATTTAAATGGCTTGTGCCCTTTTTAATAGTCAAAAGTGATTGGAAGGCAACTAACACACCTTCCACACACACCATTTCCCCAAACACATCCAATCAAAATTGTCCGCAAATTTTCAAAATTTCCGGATGCAAATGCATCCGAAACACATTTTGAGATAGCTATTTTGTTAAAAATAACTCAAAGATCATATAACAAAAACTCCGGTGTCAACATAACCCCCCAGGGCACGGGGGCAGGGGTTGTAAGTTATGCCCTGGGGGCATATATGGTTCTTATGGAAGGGATGCTCGTATAAACTTCAAAGAGGGCTCATTTGATTGGAAATTGAAAGTTTTAGTTCACTTTTTAAGAGTCAAAAGAGATTGGAGGGCACCTAGCCCTTTTTTTCTCAAACCAATCCAATAAGAACTTTGATTAAGATTTTTTAAGATTAAGATAAGATTTATTCGTTATTAATTAATCACACAATGAATACATTCTTCTAATCCCCCAAAGGCGTCGACACATAAAGAAAACTCAGGGTCGAGACAGCCCCCCAGGGGCTGTATATATATATATATATATATATATATATATATATATATATATATATATATATATATATATATATATATATATATATATATATATATATATATATATATATATATATATATATATATATATATATATATATATATATATATATATATAATATATATATATATATATATATATATATATATATATATATATATATATATATATATATTATATATATATATATATATATATATATATATATATATATATATATATATATATATATATATATATATATATATATATATATATATTTTTTACATCCCCCTTTAAGGAGATTAAAAAATAATATATTATAATCCATATGGAAAAGGAAAACCACGGGGATGGTTAGCGGCAATTACTTTCTCAATACGTTTGAAAATAACTACTTACAAAATTTTGGTCGTTGAAAGTTGCATAAGCATGATTATGAATTATTTTCTAATTTTATTTATTCTACATTTAGCACGGTTTTATTTTCTTCAAAAACATTACGGAAATTAATGAGATATATAAAGGAAATGTGTACACATTACACATACACATCAGTCAAAACAATCAATTTTAGTTTAAATGGACACAAATGTACGCAATCTTACAATATTCAAAAACAATTTTGAGTAATGTATAGTCTCAAAATGTAAAAATCAACTAAAGTTCTTTTATAATAAAATTAGTCTGTAAATTTCAAATATTTTATCATGTGCTTTAAATATTTTAACTATTGGCACAACTAGTTCACATATCTATCTTGCACTGATTTCATGCGAAAAGGTCTACAAGCACGTCTCAAACTGAACGGATTTAACAAGATATAAGTCTAATTCTGAAAAGTTTTCTGAATCTGGGATAGAATCAGTCACGGATAAAAATAAGCCTAAAATAAAGTCTAAAATAGCCAAAGTTTTTCAAAAAACCTTAAAAATTGGTAAATAGAAACTATTATTAATCGGCAAACACGTGTTTCAGAATCTAGGAGGGAGACAAGTGTTTTTCAAAATCAAGGGGTGGGGCAACTGTGCTGTTTTCTAAAAGAAAATGTCAAAAAAGGCATCTTCAACGACAAAAGACTTGTTTCAAAATCTAGGGGAGGGGGGATACCCCTTCCACCGAATGGCACCATTGATTATTACCAGTAAAATTTAGACTTCGCAGATAAATAAGGATAAGAAAATAAGTGTAGTTGTAAAATTGTTTTAGCAGATAGAATATAAAAAATAATCATCTCAGCTACAAACTATATCGCAATGGTCATTAACATTTATTAATTACGTTAAAAAGGAATCTGTTGAATAATTCAGAAAAACGAGTCGCGCTTAATTGTTATTCGCTGCCGTTTCAAAAGGCCAAAGTAGCTCATTCTTTCTTATTCGAGTCTCGACTTAAATATATCCATATTGAATGAGAATTGATAAAGATATTTAAATGGAGATAATTAAAGATCCCCGTCTTTAATGGTCAGAGATGGAAATTTTTAGCTATTGAAGATTTAAGAGTCATATACTAGTGATTGTTGCGCACGAAAACTATTACTGAAATCGTATATTTATGATATACTTATATATAATTATTACATATTTATATATCTTCATAATGGTCATATTATTATTATAACTGGTTTGTTACACTGCATTATTTCTATTCAATCAACACTGTGGATTGATTGTCAAAGATCCAGAAGGGACGAGGAATCAAAGCATTTGTCCTTTGGGGATGGTAAAATCGTGAAAAAAATGTATTTTTGGGACAATTTTTCCAAAACGAGGGGAATTTAGAACCAATGTATAGGAGAAACCTCATATCTTTGTGTCTATACACAGGAGGCAAGGCCGTATCCAGGGGGGTGTAGGGTTTTGACCCCCCCCCGAAATGCTTGTCCGATTCGTAAAAACCTAAAAAAAAATGAATATAAACACATTTTTTATGCGTTTTTGAAATTTTTTTGTAACCCCCGAAAAAATCCTTTTATAGACCCCCCTTCCACGACAAAAAATCCTTTTTAACTTTAAATTAGATCCTCTGGCAAACATTAAGCTTTCAGAAGTTATTAGAGACGAAACTAAAATTAAACCTTTAAGTTAAATTATTACAGCTTCTGTTTTGTGTCCCAGCAGAGACTCATACTAGATATACCTTAATATTAAACATATCCAAAATTTTTAAGCCCCGTTTTTAAATTCAAACATTAAAAAAGATAATAATTCTATCCTGAGGTGTTGCGGTGTGTTTGATCTGAGTTTAATAACACGGGCCCCCGAGCTCGAACTCAGCTGTAGCCAACCACTGCAGAGTCGACGCAAGGACCTTAGTAGTCACGATGTATCGTTAATCCTATATATACAGGATAATAACTCTAATGTTTGAAGGCCATCCGGGATCATTTATCACATGTAAAAATATCCACACTTATTCTTCTTTACTTAAACTCCTTTCAAATTTGACGCTCCGTGAATAAATACATTAAAAAATGACCAAACTCCGAATTACTCTCGATCGTTCTGAACTCGACATCTAGATCGAGGGGCGTATTTCCACTAATGATTTTTCGTAATTTTTACCTCACGATCGGTTGCGTATGTTTCGTCAACACCTTAGGCAGGTTTGATGGTTAATTTTAGGCTACTTTTGTTCTGAACTTAATAACCCAAGATCGGAATGTCAAAAACTCTACGTAACCTATCCAATTAAGTTAATTTCTATAGGCAATTTTTATTAACAGTTACTTAAAATATTACCCCCCCCCCCCCCGAAAAGCACTGTATGTTTCATCACTAGCTTTTGTGGCTTTTGATAGCTAACTCTAGGTTACTATTGATAGTTCTGAGCTTAATGACATGATATCTTATTTTCAATGACCTCATCGGGCGTTGTTAAGAGCTAGAAACAGTTGGGACAAGCAGAGTTACACAGTCGGGTTAACTCTGACCAACTCATATTTATTGACATAGAAAAATTTAACAGCCCTAATCCCCTTTTTAACCATCTTTACTGTTAAAAAGTTGGAAACCAACTTTAAAATGTTCTAGCCAACAATTGGTACAGAAAGTATGTCTTAATACTCGCCTAACACTAGGACAGAGTTGCTCGGAAGTAGCTGGGAGTTCAGTATTTAGGACAGTTTGAATTTTCAGATATGTAACCACTGCTAAGAATTGAAAAATTAACCATAAAACGTCAAGCCAACACGTAGAAGAGAACACATATATTTTATAATAGTTTGAGCAGAGTGCCTCGGAAGTAGATGGGTATTTAGGGGAGGGTATGTGCTACGCAACTAAGGTTTTCAGAATGCAACACAGGGGTCAATTTTTATGTTACAATATAACAACTTATTCTTCTCCATCACCGCTGTCAGTAGCCCAAAAATTAACTCAAAAAAAATTTCAGGAAACACGCTGTAGAGTACGTATTTGATGATATCCTTATGATTATGATACTTGGGTAGAGTGACTCGGAAGTAGGTGGGTCTTAAGTACCGTATAGAGTATGCCCTTGAAGAACTATCTTCAGTCTTAGTAAGTAAAGAAGGTAAAAACAATATTGGCTAAAAGATTATTCTGGAAATATTCCAGCAGCAATGGTCAAATGGAAACTAGTCGTCGAATACAGATTTTTTTTTTATTCCTGCTAATAGGTTCATTGCTAAAGATTTTTCTTAAGCACTGTTCATTGATGAGTAACTAACGTTCGTTCAGTTCATGGGGGGTATCAGTTCAAGGGGCACATCAATTAAGGAAGGAAAATACGCACCATTGTGAAACACGTACTTTGACCTACATCAAACCCTTTCCGTACTCTTAGAGATGGTTTATTGGGAGATAGCCAGGAGCCTTCAGTCTGAAATTTCATTATTTTTATATGCAGAAGAGAAGCAATGCATGAATGGAGATCCTCATCAAACAGAGGGCATGTATTTTGAAGGAAACATCTGTTTTAAACTTTAGCACAGCCCTATTTCTCAAGAATAGCACGATGTCACTCGACTAATTTATTAATCATGCGTTTTTAAACAGTCTTAAAATTGTAATTCACTGTAGGCTACTTACAAATTTCATTCACTGTAAAAATTGATCTTAAAACTGAACTGAATTGAACTTTAAATTATGATTGAACTTAAGAAATATACAGCTGTGAGGGAGTCTTCCTAAGACTCCCTGGACAAACGAAACTATTGACCTAGAAATTTTTTTTTTAATTTTTATAGCCCCCCTCCCTCCGTATAAGTTTGAAACCTGTTTACACCTTATGTAGAAGGCTACAATAGAAGTATAGATTATGCATCTATACTTCTCCAAATATTTGTCCACTTTCCTCAGGTAGAGATCCTTCGGAACAGTCTTGAATTGAGGGGGTTCCTCTCCTGAGACATCAACTTATAACTTGCTCCTCCTGAGAGTGTCTTCAGATATGTTCATTAACAATTTACTCACCCCCCCCCCCTCCATAGCTGTAATTTGGATCCAGCAGAACTTCTTAGTAAAAATACTGATCTTACCCTTTGTTATAAATAAATCGGTCTTCAATTTCCAGTCCATCCCGTTCGCCAATGAAAACAGACGGTATTGACATATCATCATCGTCCCGGGCCCAGCCATTGGGTCTAAAACAAAAATTTGGGTGAGAATATTAGCGGCAAACTTTAAAAAATAAACAAAACATTATATGCAGAAAATACATTTTTTTTTTCCCCACTAATACATTACTACATCTTTATTAGGCTGTTCTATTACCATTCAATCAACCCTTGGAAAAAGTAATTTTATTATCAGAATTTCATTTAACTGTAATTTAAGATTAAAAACCAAGTCATTAAGCAGAATTATGACAAAAATGTCTAATTAAATTAATTAGAATATAATTATCCCTCAGGGTCGTTTTGTCAGGTTTGAAACCTTGAGAGGCAATTAAAATTCTACAAAGTCTATAAAATTGTCATAATAATAAACTTTAAAGGCTTAAGTAACACTTTTTTATGAACGATTTCTGTGCTGCGGGTTCGATTTCTGTGTTGATTTTGGTTTATCGAGGGGCAGTGAAAAGGGTCTAATCTCTGAGGTTTTTACTGAAAACAGAAGACCATACATCATTTTGATGAATTATGAAATAACGTTATAGAAACAGGTGTATAATTTTTGCTCGGGGCCCAGAAGGATAATTTTCGCTTGTCCTTGGGCCAGATCCTAGTGCGTGAGGGGAAGTGAAATTTCGTCTACGTCACAGAACACTATCTTAAGCTGCTACCTCGTTTCATTTCTTTCAGCGTGGGGTAGTGAAAGGGTAGGATTCGTAAATTCTTGTCATCTAGATATCTACTAGAACAGGCTATAGGATTTAAATCAAGCTATGGGTAAAATAAGAGCAAGTGTCCAGTTCTAGTTGGGCCTTCTAAGTGTCTGGACAAGATCTGCCATCACTGGAGGGAGAGGGTTCCCCAAATCCATACTGCCACGAAATCTTCTAGAAAATGCTTGGGCCTCATTCAATCTATCTGTGCCTTTTGGGGGTCAGTGTCCAATCCAAGTTCCATGGGAGGAGGAAAGTCTTTAATTCATATCATCACATCAATCACAAGAGGGAGGCAGATATTAATCATTCTTTGCGGAAAACAGCGTAGTGTCCTGCTTGTGACATTTCAGGGCACAGACACGATTTTATCTCTATGGAGGATTGGGGAATAAATACTCTAGTCAGAGCGTCTACTAAAACGATTTCCGCCAAGCATGGTGAAAAGTTAGAGCTAAGGTGCACGTTGGTTCTTCTCCGGGTCGACATGACAGAGTCGACAATTGTCGACATGACAATTTTACGGAGATAGGGTCCCTACATTCCTATCATTAGGGAAATTATCAGAAGATAGTGTTGATTCTCAGAAAACTTCAAGAGAGGTCACAGACAGCGTCCTTCTTGGGTTGTTTAAGATTCAAACCTAAAATGAGGCAAATGCCCCCCTCCCTAGCGACAATGATTCCTGAAGATTTTATTCATCCACCTTAAAAGCTAAGCGGTGACCACTCTGCGTATTATGTTGAAATGATATTGATTGTGGTTCACGGCGTCCAGAAATGGACAGAGTATTTTTGATTATGTGCGATTTACTTTTGTCTTTGTAAATACACCCACTGAATTGAACTGTTTGGGGGTTCAAATCAAACAGTTCGTGGTAACGAACTGTAAGTAAGGAGCGACCCGGCTCAATAGTAACCGAAACTCTAAAAAACGGAATTTTAATACCAATAGATACATCCCAAGAATCAGATTTTAATGCTAATTTCAAATATATAAGTTTCATCAAGTTTAGTCTTACCCATCAAAAGTTACTCACCCGAGAAAATTTGCCTGATTTTCGAAAAAAAGGGGAAACACCCCCTAAAAGTTATAGAACCTTAATGAAAACCACACCACCAGATTCAGCGTATCAGAGAATCCTACTGTAGAAGTTTCAAGCCCCTATCTGCAAAAAAAAGGGAATTTTGTATTTTTTGCCAGAAGAAAGATCACGGATGCGTGTTGTTTTTTTTTTTTTTTTTTCAGGGGTGATCGTATCGACCCAGTGGTCCTAGAATATCGTGAGGGCTCATTCGAACGGAAATTAAAAGTTCTAGTGCCCTTTTTAAGTGACCAAAAAATGGAGGGCAACTAGGCCCCCTCCCGTGCTCATTTTTTCCCAAAGTCACCCGATCAAAATTTTAAGATAGCCATTTTGTTCAACATGGTCGAAAATATAATAAATGTCTTTTAGGATGACTTAATCCCCCGAGGCCCCTGGGGGGAGGACTGAAAGTTATGAACTTTACCCAATGTTTACATATAGTATTAGTTATTGGGAAGTATACAGACGTTTTCAGGGGGGATTTTTTTTTCTGGTAGTTGGGGGGGGGGGGTCGTCGGTTAAGTTTGAGGATCTTTCCAAGGAAGAAATTTTCATGGGTGAAGGGATATTGCTATGAAGGGGGCGCCGGATTTCCCAGCATTATTTAAAAAACGATCAGAAATTAATTAAAAAAACAAAACAAGTTTTTCAACTGAAAGGAAGGAGCAACATCAAAACTTAAAACGAACAGAAATTATTACGTATGTGATTGGGTTCGCCCCCTAGTCTATACCTCGCTCTTTAAGCCAAAATTTTTTTAGTACTTTCATAGGAGCTATTTATTCTAATTAACGACCTTTGTGACTTAGGGGTTATCTTTAAAGAATTGGAACAAAATTCGAACTTTAGCGTAAAGAGCGAGGTATTGACTAGGGGGCGAACCCCCTAATATACGTATTAAAAATATATGAATATAGAAGCTCATTACGTAAGTTAATTCGTAAGTTACGTATATTTATTACTAATAAAAACTTTCGTAAATAAAATTTAACAACTTTCTAGAAGGCCATTTAACCAAATAAAAGTAAAATTAATCTGCAAATTTTGTTTTAATTATTCATGTACGGTGAGCCAAAATCAAAACCTGCATTAATTCAAATTAAATAAAAAAACGAGTTTTTTTAACTTAAAGTAAGAAGCAACATTAAAACCTAAAACGAACAGACATTATTCCGTTTATGAAAGGGGCTGTCCTCTCCTCAATACCTCGCTCTTTACGCTTAAGTTAGACTCTTTCTCACAACGCTATTTTTTAAAACAATAGAAACTTTAGCGTAAAGAGCGAGGCGTTGAGGAGAGGACAGCCCCTTTCATAAACAGAATAATGCATGTTCATTTTAAGTTTTAATGTTGCTCCTTACTTTCAGTTAAAAAAACTTGTTTTTTTTTTATCTAAAATAGGACAAATGTTCTCCCCCTAATTGGTGCCACTTATTCCTTGACTTGACTTGCTTTATTTACTACAAAATACAAAATAAACTATATACAAGCAACCGCCCGGGGAAGGCTCAAAAAGCCTGATGAAGGACGGCTGCAATCCTCTAATTTTCAACCTTTTACAAAATTCAATTAAAAAAAAAAAAAAAAAAAAAAAAAGAAAAAAAAGAGACCTGAACACTCTCTCAATTAACCATTAATACCAAAATCTATGAAAAAAAAAAAAAAAAAAAAAAAAAAAAAAAAAAAAAAAAAAAAAAAAAAAAAAAAAAAAAAAAAAAGCTGAGACATTAAGAATAATAATAAATTATCTCCTCTCTCCCAATAAATGTTTTTTTATTTTTACTTTAAACGACCCAATGTGTTCAGCTTCCCGAACGCCAACTGGGATATCATTCCGAATAGCCGGAGCCAAATACCGAATTCCAAAACCTGCACGTGTGGTGTCTCTATACTCAACCGTCCGCCTCTCTAGTCGCATACCGGTGGAGTGAACTATTTACGCGAAAATAAATTGTAAAAACTGGAGGACATACATCATTCCAACATCTATAGGCAAAAATAGCAGCTTGGTAATCGCGAATCTGACCAATGTTAAACACACTTAATTCTTTAAAACATGACGCGGTATCATTCACATTGTCTATATAATTCCCAAGAAGACGTACTGTTTTGTTTTGTAAAATCTGCACTCTTTTGAAAGTTGCGTAAAAATTGCTAGACCAAATGAAGGTTTTATTCATCCACCTCATCAGCTTTCCAAGATTTTGTCATCCACAGTGTCTTGATGCAAAACTTGGGCATCTAATTAAATGAGTTTCATCATTCTTCATAATGAGTTTCATTAATTAGATGAGTTTCATCTAATTAATTACATCATTCTACTGCGGTGCAAATAACACCAGGCATACATACCGGCCTTTACTTAAGAAGGGGAGGGGGGTAGTTGAATTCTTCAAAATCAAAGTGAAACAGGTAAATCAGAAGAATGACATAGGAGGGGATTAAAAATCATTACATTTATAAATATGGGCTGGAAGAAACTTTTTTTTTTTCTACTTACATGAGATTTTCAAATATGATATAAAGGACGACACCTTAAAGCTTTCCTGTCACGCATTTAATGAAAACTTACAGGAGAACTAGAAGACTGTTTTAGACAGCGTTTCACAACGGTCAATTAGAAATTATAAATAAGTATTAACTGTATTTACTCATAAGATTCTAAACCCCACCAACTGTTGATATCTATACCATGTCCCATTTTAGGGCCTATTTCTAGCCCCTCTTAGGTCAATTTCCCACTTTAAATTTAATCCCGAAGAGTTCGACTCAATTTGAAATTCGCCCCAGGCAATGTTAGTCTATATTATTCTTTCAATGTTTTTCTTTAGGTATTTTGAGGGCCCTCCCCCTTTAATATTTGTGGCAAATAAAAAGCGTTTAAAATAGCTCAAAATGCATCAAATTCATCCAAAAAGGTATAATATACAAAACGGGAATTAAATTCATGTTCTACACTGATAACACGTTAATTATCATAGAAAAATTCAACATGTCAGGATAAATACAGACTATAGCCCATAAATAAGTAAAACAATTAATGAATTATTACCACGAATGGCAACATTGTTCATACATAGTAAGAATGTCACTTTCACGAGTAAAACTCTTACCTATAAATCTACCTATTTATTCTTGATTGTATGTAGGTGAGTTTGACGGATTAGTTTTATTGCAGAGAAAGGCTTTGACAGTTGGATATAGACAGATATTGACAGTTGGAGCGATTGGAGAAATTGAAAAACTTGTTGTTTTTTTTTTAATTTAATTTCTGGTTACTCTTTGAATAATCTTGGGAAGTCCAGCTCCCCCTCCACGGAAAGACCCTGTAGGCAATTCAATCTCGGTGAAAATATACCCCAGAAAATTACCATTAACATCTTCACATGTGAAATTGAGTCAAAAAAGAGAAAGTAAGACGAATAAAAAGAATTTCATACAGGAATTCTGGCAAATTCTTCTAGTGCAAAACTCCTCCTGAAAAGTTCACGCCCCAGACACTTTCCTTCCCGGGGATAATTCTCCCCGTGTAAAATTTCTCAGCAAAAAATTTAACAAGTTTTCAACTTGTGATTGGAGAAATTGAAGTGACAGATGGAGAGTTGGAGAGAACAGTGACTAACAGTTGGAGAGACAGATATTCACATGCAATCAACTTGTGATTGGAGATTGGAGAGACAGATATTCACATGCAATAAACTTGTGATTGGAGATTGGAGAGACAGATATTCACATGCAATCAACTTGTGATTCCAGATTGGAGTGACAGGTGGAGAGTCGGAGAGAACAGTGACTAGCAGTTGTAGAGACAGATATTCACATGCAATCAACTTGTGATTGGAGATTGGAGAGACAGATATTCACATGCAATAAACTTGTGATTGGATATTGGAGTGACAGATGGAGAGTTGGAGAGAACAGTGACTAACAGTTGGAGAGACAGATATTCACATGCAATCAACTTGTGATTGGAGATTGGAGAGACAGATATTCACATGCAATCAACTTGTGATTGGAGATTGGAGAGACAGATATTCACATGCAATCAACTTGTGATTCCAGATTGGAGTGACAGGTGGAGAGTCGGAGAGAACAGTGACTAGCAGTTGGAGAGACAGATATTCACATGCAATCAACTTGTGATTGGAGATTGGAGAGACAGATATTCACATGCAATAAACTTGTGATTGGATATTGGAGTGACAGATGGAGAGTTGGAGAGAACAGTGACTAACAGTTGGAGAGACAGATATTCACATGCAATCAACTTGTGATTGGAGATTGGAGAGACAGATATTCACATGCAATAAGCTTGTGATGGGAGATTGGAGAGACAGATGGAGAGTTGGAAAGAACAGTGACTAACAGTTGGAGAGACAGATATTCACATGCAATCAACTTGTGATTCCAGATTGGAGTGACAGGTGGAGAGTTGGAGAGAACAGTGACTAGCAGTTGGAGAGACAGATATTCACATGCAATCAACTTGTGATTGGAGATTGGAGAGACAGATATTCACATGCAATCAACTTGTGATTCCAGATTGGAGTGACAGGTGGAGAGTCGGAGAGAACAGTGACTAGCAGTTGGAGAGACAGATATTCACATGCAATCAACTTGTGATTGGAGATTGGAGAGACAGATATTCACATGCAATAAACTTGTGATTGGATATTGGAGTGACAGATGGAGAGTTGGAGAGAACAGTGACTAACAGTTGGAGAGACAGATATTCACATGCAATCAACTTGTGATTGGAGATTGGAGAGACAGATATTCACATGCAATAAACTTGTGATGGGAGATTGGAGTGACAGATGGAGAGTTGGAAAGAACAGTGACTAACAGTTGGAGAGACAGATATTCACATGCAATCAACTTGTGATTCCAGATTGGAGTGACAGGTGGAGAGTTGGAGAGAACAGTGACTAGCAGTTGGAGAGACAGATATTCACATGCAATCAACTTGTGATTCCAGATTGGAGTGACAGGTGGAGAGTCGGAGAGAACAGTGACTAGCAGTTGGAGAGACAGATATTCACATGCAATCAACTTGTGATTGGAGATTGGAGAGACAGATATTCACATGCAATCAACTTGTGATTCCAGATTGGAGTGACAGGTGGAGAGTCGGAGAGAACAGTGACTAGCAGTTGGAGAGACAGATATTCACATGCAATCAACTTGTGATTGGAGATTGGAGAGACAGATATTCACATGCAATCAACTTGTGATTCCAGATTGGAGTGACAGGTGGAGAGTCGGAGAGAACAGTGACTAGCAGTTGGAGAGACAGATATTCACATGCAATCAACTTGTGATTGGAGATTGGAGAGACAGATATTCACATGCAATAAACTTGTGATTGGATATTGGAGTGACAGATGGAGAGTTGGAGAGAACAGTGACTAACAGTTGGAGAGACAGATATTCACATGCAATCAACTTGTGATTGGAGATTGGAGAGACAGATATTCACATGCAATAAACTTGTGATGGGAGATTGGAGTGACAGATGGAGAGTTGGAAAGAACAGTGACTAACAGTTGGAGAGACAGATATTCACATGCAATCAACTTGTGATTCCAGATTGGAGTGACAGGTGGAGAGTTGGAGAGAACAGTGACTAGCAGTTGGAGAGACAGATATTCACATGCAATCAACTTGTGATTGGAGATTGGAGAGACAGATATTCACATGCAATAAACTTGTGATTGGAGATTGGAGTGACAGATGGAGAGTTGGAGAGAACAGTGACTAACAGTTGGAGAGACAGATATTCACATGCAATCAACTTGTGATTCCAGATTGGAGTCCCAGGTGGAGAGTTGGAGAGAACAGTGACTAGCAGTTGGAAAGACAGATATTCACATGCAATCAACTGAAATAATCAGCAACAAACATATGCACGATATACAACATTAAAAACCACCCCTTGTAAGGTTCTATGGCCATGAATGCAGGGGAAAGAATGTTGAAAACCAACAACCAGAACTATTGGTTAAAGATCAATACCAATGCAGGGAATGACATGGGTAAGGGCCGAATTATGCCTTTTACCTTAAATTCTAAAATTTTATGATCCTTGACTAGATATCCATGGAAAAAAGTGATTTTCCTTGTTGTTCCAGGTGGAGGGCTTTAAATTTTCTATAAAGATTTCTCGACAACTGCGATTCAAATGATGTAATTTTCATTCCGACCCGACACCAATTTCGAGGGTTTCTAACGAAGGCGTTCCCAGGGGGGTAGGGGTTTGAACCCCCACCCCCGAAATATTTGTCTAACTCGTAAAAACGTAACAAAATGGATATAAGGAATTTTTTCATGCGTTTTTTAAGCTTTTTTCGGTGTAGTCCCTCTCTCGAAAAACAATTCTTGTATAAAACATCCCCCGAAAAAAAAAAATCCTGGATAGGACCCTAGTTTCTAAGTTATCTTTCGAAATTCCCGTAAGTTTGTTTTCGCAATCAACTTTTACCATTTAGGTTAATCGAAATCATAGTTAAAATTCCTGGACCAGTTTCAAATGGCAATTATTTCTCACTTGATAGCTTTTTTTTTAAGAAGTTGTTTTAAGAATAGTTTTATTTTTATTTTTGATTACTATGGGCTGAATCTTTTTCTTTTCTAGATTGCAGCGATCCCCACCACCATAACATACCAATCCCAAAATTGCCATTTATAATATTTTTATTTATTTTTATTGTATTATTCCAATCTATTTTTGTATCGACAATGGTTTAAGAATGAAATATTATTATTATTAGAATCTTTAATAATTGAAACACTTTAAAATCCCTTAAACGTCCATTTTAGGACCAAATCAACCTCAAAATTTTTATTTTTGGTTACTATGGGCTGAATCCTTTTCTTTTCTAGATTGCAGCGATCCCCACCACCATAACATACCAATCCCAAAATTGCCATTTATAATATTTTTATTTATTTTTATTGTATTATTCCAATCTATTTTTGTATCTATAATGGGTTAAGAATGAAATATAATTATTATTAGAATCTTTAACAATTGAAACACTTTAAAATCCCTTAAACGTCCATTTTAGGACCAAATGAACCTCAAAATTTTTATTTTTGGTTACTATGCGCCAATAAAGAGGATAACCTCAAAATAAAGAGGATAACTTACCTAGGTTATCAGAGTTAACATTACGAATAATTGCTGCATCATATCCGGCTTTTTGTGCTATTCGCACTTTATCAGCAAAAGTGCAGTCATACCGACGAATCAGGACGATCCAGTGACCATATGGATTCGTATTATTTGGAGGAGGTTCAATTGGAGAACAGGCATTATTTGGCTTTGCAGGAATAACGTACCCCTATGAATAAAATACACCTTATATAACATTATTAATTAGTACATAATTAATATGTGTTAAAATTAACATAATTAATATTATTATAATTAATTATTGCATTAACCTAGCAATAAACACAGGGACGTACGCAAAAGGGGGAAGGGGGTTCAAGTCCTAGACATCCCAATATCACAAAAACTGTCTAATTATTTGGTGTTTCTTACTTAATAGATCATTTGAATCTGCAATTCATTCTCCCCCCCCCCTCTTCCCCCGAAAAAGATTCCCGCGTGTGTACCTGAACGACCATACTAATTTCGTTAAGTTTTGGTGGTAGCTCTTACTACAAGAGCTTATCATCAAAGCTATTATTATTATTAGTACTATTATTGCTATTATTATTATACTATGTAAAATTTAATATACTTACTACTATGGTGAAGGCCATAAAGCTTAAATGAAATCTTAAGATTTTTCAAAAATTTTAGACATTGCTTTCACCACTATATTTAACAAATTTTATACCACATTTTACCATGTATACTTCTCTTATATAACATGTATACCAATTTTACCATGTATACTAAAAACGAATTTTATAGCAAATTGAACCAAGTATACTTCTCTCTTTACCATCATATGGCATCATGACAGCACATTTTACCATGTATACTTCTCTTGTATAACATGTATACCAATTTTACCATGTATACTAAAAACGAATTTTATAGCAAATCGAACCAAGTATACTTCTCTCTTTACCATCATATGGCATCATGACAGCACATTTTACCATGTATACTTCTCTTGTATACCATGTATACCAATTTTACCATGTGTACTAAAAAAAAATGTCATAGCAAATTGAACCAAGTATACTTCTCTCTTTACCATCAAAAATTAATTAAAAAAAAAACTTTCCGAAAAATAAGTTTTCCAAAGAAAAGTAAAGGCCATTTTAAACTTAAGCTCAGGAGATACAAATACCTGTTAAAATTCAAACTCAAAACGACCAGAAATTAATATTAAAGAATAAATGACACCCAAAACGAACAGAAATTAAATAAACAATGATAGCAAAAAACACACAACAAGTAATAATATAAATGAATAAATAGATCTTAAAGCGAGTAATGCTTAGATTGAATAAGAAAATCAAGTTTAAAACGAAAAAATTATTTTGCTATTAAAGTTTAAATGAAACTTAAAACGAACAGAAATTAAGTAAACAATCAATGCGAACAAACATACAATATATATTAATGTAAATGAATAAATAAATCTTAAAACGAGTGAAACTTAAATTGAATATGCAAATCAAGTTTGAATCGAATAAAAATAACTACGAACAAGAGTTTGGGTATCGCCTCACTGCAGAAGCCTAAAACCTACTGCATCATTGGCGCCTTACTGAAAACTATATGAGTCTTGAACAGTCTTGGAAAGTATAAACAAAATCAAACTGAATATTAGATATATATTGATATTAACTCTTGAAAGATCCATCAGTTCAAGATTTTTTTCACTGTAATTTTTATTTTCATTTTCAATGCTGTAAGAACTGGAAAAGAATAAATTTGTAATATACGAGTAATTCGTTTTCAGTGAAGTTCCAATGACGCAGAAGGCTTTAGGTTTTTACAGTTAAAGAAGGGGGCAGTATCCAAATTTTGTTTCTAGTGAAACTATACTTGTCTTGACCAATCTTGGAAAGAACTAATAAATTAAACTGAATATTTGATGTATAATGATATTAATTGCTGAAAGCTTATCAGTTCAAAATTTTACTGTAATTTTAATATTTATTTTCAATGTTAAGTACAAAAGAAAACATTAGTAATATAATTCGTTTTCAGTAAAGCGCCAATGACGCAGTAGGTTTTAGGCTTCTGCAGTGAGGCGATACCCAAACTCTTGTTTGTAGTTATTTTTATTCGATTCAAACTTGATTTGCATATTCAATTTAAGTTTCACTCGTTTTAAGATTTATTTATTCATTTACATTAATATATATTGTATGTTTATTCGCATTCATTGTTTATTTAATTTCTGTTCGTTTTAAGTTTCATTTATACTTTAATAGCAAAATATTTTTTTTTTTCCTTTTTAAGCTTGATTTTCTTATTCAATCTAAGCATTACTTGCTTTAAGATCTATTTATTCATTTATATTATTACTTGTTGTGCGTTTTTTGCTATCATTGTTTATTTAATTTCTGTTCGTTTTGGGTTTCATTTACTCTTTAATAGTAATTTCTGGTCGTTTTGAGTTTGAATCTTAACAGGTATTTGTATCTCCTGAGCTTAAGTTTAAAATGGCCTTTAATTTTCTTTGAAAAACTTATTTTTTGGAAAGTTTTTTTTAATTAATTTTTTTTCGTTTTTGATTGCAAAAAGTTTCAAGTTTTTATGGCAAGGGGGGGGGTTGCTTACTGTCCGATTATTCTTGACTTTAAAAAACGGATCTAGAACTTTCATTTTAAATCGAATGAGGCTTTTTTCAAAGTCTATACGATTACCTCTTTGATAAAAAACCTTATATATGAACAATAGACAGGTTGCGTAACTTGTTAACAGCGGTTGACAACAATGAATGGATTGAAAAAATAGCTCCAATAAAGGGGGATTAGACCATTTCACATGCTGACACAAAGGGATCACGACTGTTTGGAATTGAGCTTAATAGGATTTTGTTTGCCAAAGCAATTTTGCACCTATCACAGAGTATGTATTTTAACCTTATAGTTGGATAATTATAAGAGATTTACTATGTGTTCTTCCCATACAAAACTTTACCTTATTAAATTCTTTGGGGCGGGGGCGGCGTACTTGGCATAAAGAAGAAAACTTTAGCGTAGACAGTAGGAGAGGGGGAGGATGATGTTGGAGACTCATCCAATACGGGGCGGAACTTCACTTATCTCCTCCGTTCTCGATTTAGGAGATTAGACAAACTCATTGGGCTGTAGAATGTTGGACCGTTTGAGTCGTGGAAGACGTTAAAATACTCAAAAATACTTTATTTTTTCAGTTATTGCAGGATTGATTTCATAGACTGTGGAATGGTGAGCCCCCTGGGCCATCATTTGGGTGAGCCTCAACTCATAATATGCAGTTTTGATTAATTGTTCCGTGTTATGTGCATATATTATTCTATATATGTTATTTTGAGTTATACTTTTATCGCATTGCGTTCATTTTTAAGCCTTGAGATAAAACTGAAACCTTAGTGTAGACAGTGGTGGGGGGAAGTCTCCCCCCTCACATGCATAATTGAGCAGCCACAGAAAAAGTAATACAAATGAAAATAATCTGTCTTTTGAAAATGTCTTTTTTCAAAAGATACGAACAAAATCGTCAAAAGGAACCTGAAGTGCTATCTCTGACTTCATTCCCGTTGATTTTTTATTCCCGTTACTTTCAGATGTAAACTTTAGAATATTATCGAATGGGTTTATTCGTACCCTCCCTGAATAATTCACATTTGGAAAATCCACCCCTGGGAAATTCCTCCCCCCTCAAAGAACATTTTCTTTTCCTGCTGATAATTCCCCCGCGTTAAATTCCACCCAGCAGAAATTTATTTATTAATTTACATAAATACCAGAACTAAATTTATTTATTAATTTATATTAATATCTACTGTATGTTTGTTTGCATTGATTGCTTATTTAATGATTGTTTGATTGTTTATATGCCCCCAGGGCATAACTTACAACGCCTACTCCCGGGCCCTGGTGGGCTGTGTCGACACCGGAGTTTTTTGTTATCAGAACTTTGAACTATTTTAAGAAAATATCTATCTCAAAATTTTTATCTGATGCATTTAGGGCGTGGAGGAGGGGGGAGGGCTAGTTGCCCTCCAATCTCTTTTGAATCTTAAATAGTGAACAAGAAATTCCAATTTCAAGTCAAATGAGCCCTCTCCGGAGTTTATACGAGCATCCCTTCCATAAGAACTTTATATACCCCTAGAGCATTACTCATAACGCCTGCCTCAGGGCCCTGGCGGGTTCTGGCCCTGGCGGGGGACTGTGGGGGAGTTGTCATCCTCAAAGACCTAATTTCCAGAATTAAAACTACGTTTAATAAAATGGCTGTCTCAAAATTTTGATTGGATGTGTTTGGGGAAAAAGTGGCGTGAGAGGGGGGTTAGTAGCCCTCAAATCACTTTCGACTATTAAAAGGGCACTAGCCCTTTGAATTTCCAATTGAATGAGCCTTTTTTGAAGTTTCTACGACACCGCCTTCTATAAAAACCTTATATGCCCCCAGGGTATAACTTAAAACCCTTGCCTTGAGGGTTGTGGGGGAGTAGCTTCCTCAAAACATATTTTCTATCTGAAAATCAACTACGTTGAACAAAATCACTATCTCAAAATTTTGATTGGATGTGTTTTGGGGAATGATGAGCGTGGGAGGGGGGGCTAGTTGCCCTCCAATCACTTTCGACTAATAAAAAGAGCACCAGCCCTTTGAATTTCCAATCGAATGAGCCTTTTTGAAGTTTCTACGACAACACCTTCTATAAAAACCTTATATGCCCCTACTGTCCTAAGGGTTATGGGGGAGTATCCTCCTCAAAAACATATTCCTATCTGGAAATCAACTACGCTGAGCCAAATGGTTATCTCAAAATTTTGATTGGATGTGTTTTGGGGGAATGATGGCGTGGGGCGGGGGTAGTTGCCCTGAAATCACTTTCGACTATTAAAAAGGGCACTAGCCCTTTGAATTTCCAATCGAATGAGCCTTTTTTGAAGTTTCTACGACAATGTCTTCTATAAAAACCTTATATGCCCCCAGGGCATAACTTAAAACCCTTGCCCTGAGGGTTGTGGGGGATTGTCCTCCTCAAAAACATATTTTCTATCTGGAAATCAACTACGCTGAACAAAATGGCTATCTCAAAATTTTGATTGGATGGGTTTGGGGGAATGATAGTCGTGGGGGGGGGCCAGTTGCCCTCCAATCCCTTTCGACTATAAAAGAGGGCACTATCCTTTTGAATTTCCAATCAAATGAGCCTTTTTTGAAGTTTCTACGACAACGCCTTCTATGAAAACCTTATATGCCCCCAGGGCATAACTTAAAACCCTTGCCCTGAGGGTTGTGGGGGAGTGTCCTCCTCAAAAACATATTTTCTACCTGGAAATAAACTACGCTGAACAAAATGGCTATCTCAAAATTTTGACTGGATGTGTTTGGGGAAATGATGGGCGTGGGGGGGGGGGGCTAGTTGCCCTCCAATCACTTTCGACTATTAAAAAGGGCACTAGCCCTTTGAATTTCCAATCGAATGAGCCTGTTTTGAAGTTTCTACGACAACGCCTTCTATAAAAAACCTTATATGCCCCCAGGGCATAACTTAAAACCCTTGCCCTGAGGGTTGTGGGGGAGTGTCCTCCTCAAAAGTATATTTTCTATCTGGAAATCAACTACGCTGAACAAAATGGCTATCTCAAAATTTTGATTGGATGTGTTTGGGGGAATGATGGGCATGGGGGGGCTAGTTGCCCTCCAATCATTTTCGACTATTAAAAAGGGCACTAGAACTCTCGATTTCCAATCGAATGAGCCCCCTTTGAAGTTTCTACGACGACCCCTTCCATATGAAAAGCCTCTGGGAAAAAAAATAATAAAACATTAGAGCCGTATGGCCTTTACTATAGGCAACGCTACAGCGTTGCCTCTGATATAGCACATTTAATCGTGTATACTTCTCTTGTATACCATGTATACCAATTTTACTATGTACACTAAACAATAATTTTATAGCAAATTGAACCAAGTATACTTCTCTCTTTACCATCATATAGCATCATGACAGCACATTTTACCATGTATACTTCTCTTGTATACCATGTATACCAATTTTACCATGTATACTAAAAAAGAATTTTATAGCAAATTGAACCAAGCATACTTCTCTCTTTACCATCATATAGCATCATGACAGCACATTTTACCATGTATACTTCTCTCGTATACCATGTATACCAATTTTACCATGTACACTAAAAAAGAATTTTATAGCAAATTAAACCAAGCATACTTCTCTCTTTACCATCATATAGCATCATGACAGCACATTTTACCATGTATACTTCTCTTGTATACCATGTATACCAATTTTACCATGTATACTAAAAAAGAATTTTATAGCAAACTGAACCAAGTATGCTTCTCTCTTTACCATCATATAGCACATTTAACCGTGTATACTTCTCTTGTATACCATGTTTACCAATTTTACCATGTACACTAAAAAAGAATTTTATAGCAAATTGAACCAAGCATACTTCTCTCTTTACCATCATATAGCATCATGACAGCACATTTTACCATGTATACTTCTCTTGTATACCATGTATATCAATTTTATCATGTATACTAAAAAATAATTTTATAGCAAATTGAACCAAGTATGCTTCTCTCGTTACCATCTTATAGCACATTTAACCGTGTATACTTCTCTTGTATACCATGTATACCAATTTTACCATGTACACTAACAAAGAATTTTATAGCAAATTGAACCAAGCATACTTCTCTCTTTACCATCATATAGAATCATGACAGCACATTTTACCTTGTATACTTCTCTTGTATACCATGTATACCAATTTTAACATGTACACTAACAAAGAATTTTATAGCAAATTGAACCAAGCATACTTCTCTCTTTACCATCATATAGCATCATGACAGCACATTTTACCATGTATACTTCTCTTGTATACCATGTATACCAATTTTACCATGTACACTAACAAAGAATTTTATAGCAAACTGAACCAAGCATACTTCTCTCTTTACCATCATATAGTACATTTAACCATGTATACTTCTCTTGTATACCATGTATACCAATTTTAACATGTACACTAACAAAGAATTTTATAGCAAATTGAACCAAGCATACTTCTCTCTTTACCATCATATAGCATCATGACAGCACATTTTACCATGTATACTTCTCTTGTATACCATGTATACCAATTTTACCATGTACACTAACAAAGAATTTTATAGCAAATTGAACCAAGCATACTTCTCTCCTTACCATCATATAGCATCATGACAGCACATTTTACCATGTATACTTCTCTTGTATACCATGTATACCAATTTTACCATGCATACTAAAAAAGAATTTACAGCAAATTAAACCAAGTATATTTCTCTCTTTGTCATCATATTTAGTTTAATTGCGGTCTGAGGTCTGATGTCTGATCGGGGATCTTCTTTCTATTATCAAACCTCGTTATACTTCATATAATCATGTAATACGAGATTTAAGCATACCCGCACACAAGGTTGGTGAATTTGGCCTCCCTTCAGTATAGTTCGAAGGATTCCACCCTTGAATATTGAAAAATCCGGGGCTAAAAATAAACTTGTTCTTATTTTGTTCCATTCCCAACCACCCTAAGAGTTGGGTTTGTGTCCACATACCATTTTCAGCAACATTCCTTTTAGTAATTCACGTAATATGCGAATAATTATCGAAGAGGGAAAAAGAAAAGATCACAAAAATCACAAAAAGAAAGGATTCTCAGGGGAGATGGTAAAGTATTTGGACAGTTTGGAGTCAGAAAACAACTATTGCTAGGTATATGGCCACTAAAAAATTACAGAAGAATAGCGAAGTATCTGAAAATTTTGTTAACTATAAAAAAAGAAAAAAAAATATTTCCAGGTTGACCGTTTTTTCAAGTATTAAGTATTGTTAACGTAGTATTTTATTTAAGTGTTTTAAGATGGTCGCTGATCAAAGTTTATGTTATTTTTGCCTTTCATTTATGTTATTTTACTGTGTTCATGGCCGCATATTTGGCTATAAAATACACTTATCTATCTATCAATCTAATATGCAGAATGACTGTACCAAACACATTTTGCATGCAGACCCACAATACTTTACCCCCTCCCCTCCTAATGTGCAAATCTATAGCCCAAATTTATTTCTAAAGTAACGAAGAAACTAACGAAAAAGCCGGAGTGTTCTAGAACTTTACACAACGTAAACTTGAATGAGTGGCGCATAATACACAAGTACCAAATTTCCTTCCCGCTACGGAAACTAAAACAAATATAACGAATAAAATTCTCCAATTTGGAAAGCCTTATTTTCCACGGGGGGGGGGGGGTATTTTCCGGGGGTAATCACCGAGGGGGGGGGGTAAACGCCGACCACCGTTTCAAGCACAATAATAAAAGTCAACGCATTGGCGTTGATTCTCATAATGCCTGACCGGATATCTAAGAATTAGTTGTACAAACAAGGCTCGTGACTTCCAAAACCTCCAACATCCCATGCATCCCTGTACACATCCAAACATTAAACCTAAATTTCAGGATAGGAATTTTGCCCAGAATAGTAAAAAAAAAGACTCCGATAAATATGACACCAAGGAAGATATGACGCACACAATCCCGGGGCCAGGGCCTTAAATTATGCAAATTGTCCATTTTTCACAAACAAGTGTTAGTAAAAAGTTTGGGGATGTTGTACACTATTGGAACTAGAATAACAGAAGGATTGCAATGGGACTTCAGCGCACAAGAAATTTCGTCAAGTCCACATTAATTCGATAACTGTAAGGGCCAAAAATAATGATACTGGCCCTTTTTTGTTAAAGCAAAACTAGCAGTTGGGCAACTACGATGCAGGACACCATTCTTTAAACATCGAAAGAAGATGAGATTGGTGAAATTCTGAAAGTATCAACTCTTCTGACACATCGGCTATATGGCTTCAAGGTTGGCAACAAAATTGAAACAATTCCACTATATGCCTCCAATCGGTCAATACCTAATGTAGAACGTGCAGTGAGAAAAATATTGAAGTCGTTGCAAAAACGAGGTAGACCAAGCAGCGAAACAACTCGCTGAATTCTTGAACTGAAAATTAAGTATTTTCCAGTAGGCATCAAGACATGGCTAATTGTAGAAAGAAAAGGCCAAGACAGATAGTCCAAGTAATTGAGAGCCAAATGTTTAAACTGCTGCACGTACGGGTCCTCTGGTTTCCTCGTAAATTAGGCCAGATATACGTTTTACACCACCTCGGCGAGCCAGTCTTCTGACAGCCGGCTTTGTGATTCCTTGGATATTGTCACGAAGAACTTTGCGATGACGCGTTGCACCTTGTTTGGACTCAACTCAGGTTATAATTTTTAATATGTATAATTGGAAAACCTAGTAGGCCAGTTGCCTGTCAAAACCAGTCAGTCCCCGTCCCATCACCAAATTTAAAAAGAAAGTTAGGCATGTTACTGACTCTTTGGCGGGAATCATCCAATTATTTCAACGTATGAAGAGAGGACCACAGTTATCCCCTGGTTCCTCTGGTATCTCATCTCCCACTGTTGACTGTCTAAAAGTAAGCTAGGCATGTAATACCTTATTCGAACCAGAATCAAGCAAGGATGTTCAATCTCTAGGATTGGAGAACAACAATAGGCAAGTGGCCCTAAAAAAAGCTACACTCCTCTCACTATAGCCCTAACGTAGGTATGCTGCATCATGTTTGAGCTGGAATCATACAAGACTCCCGACCTGTATGATTGAAGGCACAAAACAAGTCTGTAGCCCCTTCAACAGCTACACCCCTCAAGGCAAAATTTTTCAGTTCTATTTTTCTCTAGCATGCCAACTTTTGTTTGGCATGTTCACCATTCACCTCAGCCCAAAACAGACCCTTCATAGCATGTATGCACCATTGTGATTGTATCTCCTTACAATTCCATTGCGTGATAGGAGACATTAAAAGGGTCAGTGACTCTTCCTAGATTCTACTGACAAACATTTTAAGCAAAATTGGTTATAAAATAGCATAAAATAGCTTAATCTTATTCAAAAAAAAAATGAACTCTTGTTTAAATAGACTATCAGTTAAAGAAAAATACAATACAAAAAGAATATTTTAATAATTGATGGATTAAGATAAAATGTCACATGACATATAATTTTTTTGTCATTTTTCAAAAAAAATCAAAAATAACATTAAAGAGCATAAAAAATACATAGAAAGGTTCTTTTAATAGAATGGTAAATTAAGGTTTGTCTATATTCAAGGGTATTCACAGGATGATTAAGAAGGTATTTATTCACAGAATGGAGGCCAGGATGGCTTTAATTCCATATACAACCAAAATTCTACAAATAATGGATCCATATGATTCAAATCCCCCTACACATCCACCTGAATTCCTCATAAAGAATATTATCAGAAATTTATTGGTCAAAAATATCGAAAATTTCGACTGAATCTTAAATTTTAGCCTCAAATATAAATTACAATCCAACTCTTTAGTTCTTAGCCAGAAAAGCTTAAAACAATTGAAAAACACAAATCTTAGAACCAAACTGTTTATAAAATAACATAGCCTAATTTTGCCTAAAAACAAAAGCTGAAATCTTGTTTAAATTCCCTATCTGTTACAAAAAATAAAACATAGAGCGATTATTTTAATAAGTGATGGAACAAGATGCCATAGATAAGATGTCAGGTGACATCTCAACTTTTCGTCATTTTTCACAAAAACGAAAAACAACATAAAAAAGCATAAGAAATACATTAAAAAAGTTCTTTAGACAGAATGGTGAATTAAGATTCGTTTATAAACAAGGGTCTTCATAGGATGGGGGGTCAGGATGGCTTGAGCCCTGTACGTCCCCCTGAATTCCTGATTAAGAGTATTATTAAAACATGCTAATCAAATACACTGAAAATTTGGATTGATTAATCAATTTTAGTCTTAAATTTGGGTTAAAATCCAACACATTAGTTCTTAGGCAGAAAAGCATACGACGTCTATTCTATACCATGAATAATACCATGCCAATTCAAAAAAAAAAAAAAAATTTTAAAATATTTCCCAAACAAAGTTATGAAAAACAAGCAATATATTTTAACTCCACCTTCTCTCCTTTTACTGTTAGGCTATTATGGTGATATTAAAATCTAAAACGAGTAGACATACTCATATAATAAATCAAACTATAAACTAAAGGAAATACTATAGATTACTACAAATGAATAAATAAAACATAAAACAATTGGAAAAATCAATAATCAAGTTAGACCTGACAAGAACAAACATTACTATAAATTAATAAATGAAATTTAAAATGAACAAAAATTAGGACATATAACAAATTCCAATTTAAAACAACAGAAATTACCATAAATAAGAATAGGGTCGGGGGCTAATCTCGTGCATTTTTATTGGGGGGGGGGGGCAAGAAGGGTTCATATCCGGATAGTCAAGGGGCATGTGCTGTATGATATTTTTCTCTCCAAATTATTGGGTGGGGAGCAGTTACCCCCCTCAACCTCTTGTAGGGTCACCACTCCCTCAAACCTCTTAACAGTTGGGAAATTAAAAATTATTCAAAACCTGCAGAACTTCTTCATTAGTGTACTATGGGATAGTGACTACTATGTTAAAAAAGAGATATAATGACTATATGTTATATAGACTATAAGTGACTGTAAGACTATAGACTTATTTGAGTATAAGACTATAGACTATACAAGTGACTATAAGACTATAGGGTAAAGGTACCGATGATTCGACGGTTTTTGTAAAAAACCAGTTTTTCTACTCTAGAAGTCTTAATTTAAAGACTATCGGTTTGAAAAGGGTTTCAGTATGTAGGAAAAACATCTAGGAATCTAACTGTTTGATGAGAAGTTTGAAGTTTTGTCTGGAAAGGGTACAAAACTCCAATTTTCCGAAATTAGAGCATTTTCACCTACAAATTCGACACAACAAAAAAGTTACCTGTTTTCGACACAAGTCGGAACCCAATTCGACACCCGTATTGGGTGTCGAAATGATGATTCGACAGTTTTTGTAAAAAACCAGTTTTTCTACTCTAAAAGTCTTAATTTAAAGACTTTCGGTTTGAAAAGGGTTTCAGTATGTAGGAAAAACATCTAGGAATCTAACTGTTTGATGAGAAGTTTGAAGTTTTGACTGGAAAGGGTACAAAACTCCAATTTTCCGAAATTAGAGCATTTTCACCTACAAATTCGACACAACAAAAAAGTTACCTGTTTTCGATGCAAGTCGGAACCCAATTCGACACCCATCTAAATACTTGGGGAATACTTGTCGGCGGAACCTGGTGTATTTGACACGTATATTCTTGTTTCTTTGTTTTTCTTCAACTTCATTTAATGTATAAAAGTATAAAAGACTATGCAAAAAGTAGAAGTAATAAAACTAACAAAATCGTTTCAAGTATGTAGTATTTGGTATAGCAAAATCGGTACAACAAATTTTAATATACATTATTAAACACAAATAGTATTTAGTATAACAAATTTAGTATAACAAAATTGTTTCACTAGCATTTCGGAAGGGATAGGGTCTAGGAAAACGGGAGTGGATTTCAAGAAATTTAAGAAGTTTATTTGATTTAGTGGATTTTATTTTCATATGCAGATTCTTAGTTTCGTCCAAAACATAGGCCTACGCGTCATTTTGTGTATGATTTTGTATTCGATAAAATTTGTATTTTTTATTCGGATGAAGGATAAATAAAGGTATAATCCAAAAAAATCTGGGGGGGGGGGGACAAAACGAGGTCTGGGGGGGGGGGTCAAATGCCCCCCCCCCTGCCCCATAGCAATTTACGCCGCTGCATGGTATGAGGCCAAGCGGCAGTTACTCAGATGATGGAAAAATCCAGTGTCTGTAAGTAAAACTTCCAAGTTTAAAAAAAAACCTTTTGTTTAAATGTTCTTTCATCTGAAATAGGCTATTATTAGAAATAATAATCATCAAAATCTCTCACTGCGCAGAAAGCACCCGTAAAT
The DNA here is from genome assembly GCA_027921565.1 of Artemia sinica. Classification (NCBI taxonomy): domain Eukaryota; kingdom Metazoa; phylum Arthropoda; class Branchiopoda; order Anostraca; family Artemiidae; genus Artemia; species Artemia sinica. The sequence goes on along the minus strand of CM051271.1, from coordinate 7,102,466 downwards.
TCGACAGCTATGGTGCCTATGGTTTCGTCAGTGGATCCTGGAATTTCGACACCTATTATTTCTCATCTGTTTTACATGTTCAGTGAAGTTTCGACAAAGTCACCTATATTTCGACAGGGCCTATTGCTATCTGTCCAAAATTTCGACAAGGTTACTACGAGATATTCACCAAAGAAATAAATCCCTTGATAGAAGCCGATATTTACGCTTGAATGCGGCTGAAGGAACATTTTTAGTCCGCCTGGTATTCCACTACATGGAACAAGAATTTTCGACACTTGGAACCTAGTTTCGACAATGCAATTTCCGTCGTCATTTTCATTTAATTTTATCAAGAAAAAGCTAATGTGGCTACATTTCAGAGAAGATCAGATGTATCTCGACACATTGGCGCTTATCCCAACTTTTTCTTGCAATAAATAACCAAGTAATGACAGTTTGAACATTACATATCTGAAAAATTGTCAGGAGCTCCTTTTGTGTCGAAAACAGGAAACTGACCGAATTGAATGTTCTTTTCTTATATGGGTGTACCGGATATAGTGTCCACGTTTCGCACCGTCGAAATATAACGACGGCTCCAAGAGATGGCGCTCTAAGTCACGGCTAAGCAGAGCTATCCCGTTTTGAAGGAAAATTTCGACAGTGGTTCCGAAATTGCACTGTCGAATCATCGGTGCCTTTACCCTAGACTTATAAGACTAGTGACTATAAGACTATAGACATATATAGACTTATATGACTATAAGTTATGTTATAATGACTATCATATAATAAGGAATCTAATTGTAAAATTTTTATTTTATGTTCTATATAGCCCAGGCTATCTGGGAGGGGGGGGGGAGAATTTTCAAAAACGCCAACAAAACCATAAAAATTAGCATAAAAATAGCAACCTAAAAATGTCTCTACACTTCTACATCTTCTTCTGGAGAGCCACTGTTTCTAACTTATACCAATTTTTCATCAGTTCTTACTATCATTTAAATGTATTCCTTTCAAATGCATAGAAAATCAACTGGTGAATCATTCAATGATTAAAACATTTCTTCAGCAAACTAAACAGATTACTTTAAAATTGAAGTTTTGAAAGTATTTTTAGGCACCAATTTTTGGTACTTTTAAAGGAAATTGAGTAAAAAAAAATAATATAAAAATAAATAATATAAAAAAAGAATAGATAAATAAAAAAAATTTGGATTATAAAACAAACTGTCCTTACAAAATAGTAAAATCAAATAAGCAAACTTTAAATCACAAATGTTTTTATTTGAAGAACTAACTTTGTTATTTCCCATAAACTTGATTACTTGTGATTTTTTTTCATACAATAAACTAAACCAAACATTCAAAATGGTAATTAGAAAAATTAAGCAAGAAAAAAACGGGTTTTAACTGTAAATTAATTAAAAAAACTTTTTCCACAAAGTTTTTCAAAAAAAGTAAAGAACTCCATTAAACCAAAAATGAACAAAAATAGAATCAAATTATGTACCAATTATTCAACTACCACAAATCAGTATCAATCAAACAGAAATTAAAATAATTCAAACTCAAAACAAGCAGAAATTAATATGAGTTGGGTTCTAAACCCCATGCGTTCTAAAAGCTAGAATATAATTTGTATTTTACTGAAAACAAATTCAAATGAATTTAGTGAAAAACATGTGTATGGTCAGTTTAATGAAGAAAATAGAATCAAATAATCTACCAAGCAGACAACTACCCCAAATCAGTATCAATAAAAAAATGAAACCCAGAACAAACAGAAATTAAAATATGTCAAACTCAAAACGAGCAGAAAATAATCTGAGTAGGGTTCTAAACCTTATGCTTTCTAAAAGCTAGAATATAATTTTGTACTTTGTTCAAATTTTTTTTTAAAGTTTTCACTTTTATAACCTAAATAAATAAAAAATTAATTAAGATTTTATGGAATAAATATCAGCATATGAACATTAAACTGACAATGCATATTTTTTTCAGTAAATTCATTTGAATTTTTTCAGTTCTTTACTGAAAACGTTTGACACTAAGAGCTCAAAATCCTATTCTATGGCCAAAAAAATTATTCATAATTAATTATATTTCTAAAAATAACCTTGAAAGCAGTGGTGTTGTTTCAGGCGGGCAATGATTTGAAAAAAAATGATTCTATAGCCCAAGCTCTTGACTTTTCAGATGGCAGGGGTGGATCCAGGATTTTTTTTATGGGGGGGGGGGCACAAAATAGGTTGATCCTATAAAAACAAATTAAAGGGGGGGCGCAAAATAGGTTGATCCGATAAACTAGCGTTAAAAGCAAGTTTAATTAACGCAAACTTGGGTTATTTAAGTAAATTACACTACTTTAGACTACGCTTGGGGGCGCGTGCCCCCTCGCCCCCCCCCCTAGATCCGCTTCTGTCGGTTGGAGATCCATCTCCCCCCCCCACCCAATAAAGTGCTGTAGCTACATCCCTGCTTGAGAGCTCCGATTCAACTTTGTAATTCCCAGTAATTTTAACATGACTGCTAATAAGGTAATTTTTAACATGAGAAGAATTATTATTGTAAGTTAGTCATCTTTCGAGCTTAAATTATTACTAGACGCCCACCTATGTATGTATTTATAATTAGTCAAGAAAATGTGTCAAAAACGGTATTAATTTTTTCTTTTTCATTTTAATTTTTCAATTGTGTTTTTATTTCGCATTCACAGAATTTTCATTCAAAATTTTCAAGGGAGATGCTACATTTTCGTCTAAACTACTACGGTGCAAAAAATTAGCAAAGCTAGTTCATTAGATTCGGAGCCCAAAGACAATCTATCCTTCAGAAATACTTTAATTGCTTAGGCTATTATCTATAGGTTTAGGTTTTTTATCTTTGAAAATTCTCCAACTCTGTTAAGAATACTCCCTGAGGAAAATTGCCCCCTCTCCCAATCATAGTTTAAAATATATATTTTTTTTTAATTTAATTTCGATTTTTTTTTTATTCATGCCAAGGCTGAACCAAGACATGATGTAACCAAGAATCTGAATAGGGTTCTAAACCCTATGATTTCTAAAAGCCAGAATATAATTTGTTCTTTACTGAAGAAAATTCAAATGAATTTACTGAAAAAAATCTGCATTATCAGTTTAATATACATATGCTGATATTTATTCCTTAAAATCTTAATTAATTTTTGATTTCTTAAAGTTATAAAAATGAAAACATTAAAAAGAATTCTTTTAAAAGAATTGCTGTATAAGAATTAAAAAGATAAAGAATAATTTTTCTTTGCCATAGAATAAGATTTTGAGCTCTTAGTGTCAAACGTTTTCAGTAAAGAGCAGAAAAAAATTCAAATGAATTTACTGAAAAATGTATTCATAATTAATTCTATTTCTAAAAATACCCTTCAAAGCAGTGGCGTTGTTTCAGGCGGGCAACGATTTGGAGAAAAAAAAGATTCTATAGCCCATGCTCTTGACTTTTCGGATTGAGATCCCTCTTGCCCCCCCTCCCCCAATAAAATGTTGGAGCTACATCCCTTCTTGAGAGCTCCAATTCAACTTTGTAATTCCCAGTAATTTTAACATGACTGCTAATAAGGTAATTTTTAACATGAGAAGAATTATTATTGTAAGTTAGTTATTTTTTGAGCTTAAACTATTATTACACGCCCACCAATGTATGTATTTATAATTAGTTAAGAAAATGTGTCAAAAAAGGTATTAATTTTTTTTCTTTTTCATTCAAAATTTTCGAGGGAAATACTACATTTTTGTCTAAATTACTACGGTGCAAAAAATAAGCAAAGCTAGTTCATTAGATTCGGCACCTTTTTCGTCTTTAACAGCTTAGACATTAATAATGTGATGAGTCCAAAGACAATCTATCCTTCAGAAATACTTTAATTGCTTAGGCTATTATCTATAGGTTTAAGTGCTGTTATAATGTCCAATAAGAGAGTCATTCATACTCCTGCCATTTACCCGTGCCCCAGCCATTTAAACATTTGCCTCTCAATTACTTGGACTATCTGTCTTGGCTTTTCTCTGTCTACAATTACCCAGCCCAGTCTTGATGCAACCTATTGCCCAAAATACTTGATAAATTCAATTCAAAATCAACGGATACTTTCCTGGAAGTTTATTGTGTCATACTTTCCTTCTGAAGTTTATTGTGTCACTTGCATTTAAATTTTTGGTTTCCAAAAATAAATGTTTAGAACAAGGCTTCGTGACAAAATATTATTGTGATAATATTTAAAAGTGAGCCGCATATCCTGGTGCTAATGGAAACTTGGCTTAGGGATCATAATTCTGCTTTATTAGAAATAGAAGGTTATAATCTAAACAATAAGCCGTTTGGTATCATATAGGCACTATTTAGTAATTTAAGAGTACTATAAAGGTACTAGTAGTATATAAAGGTAACTTATAGTACTGTAAAGTACTGTGATTTTCTCTTGGAAAATTCTCCAACTCCATTAAGAATACTCTCTAAGGAAAATTACCCCCTCCCTCAGTCATAGTTGAAAATACTTTTTTTTAATTTAATTTTGATTTTTTTTTTTTTTATTTATTTATGCCCAGGCTTAACCAACACATGATGTAACCAAGACTTAACCTGAATAGGGTTCTAAACACTACGCTTTCGAAAAGCCAGAATATAATTTGTACTTTACTGAAAAAAATTCAATTGAATTTACTGGAAAAAATCAGCATTGTCAGTTTAATATACATATGCTGATATTTATTCCTTATAATATTAAATAATTTTTGATTTCTTAAAGTTATAAAAGTGGCAATATTAAAAAGAATTTTTTTAAAGAATTGCTATATAAGAATTAAAAAGAAAAAGAATGCATTTTTATGGCCATAGAATAGGATTTTGAGCTCTTAGTGTCAAACGTTTTCAGTAAAGAACTGAAAAAAATTCAAATGAATTTACAGAAAAAATATGCATTGTCAGTTTAATGTACATATGCTGATATTTATTCCATAAAATCTTAATTAATTTTTGATTTCTTAAGATTACAAAAGTGAAAACATTAAAAAAAAATTTTGAATAAAGTACAAAATCATATTCTAGCTTTTAGAAAGCATAGAGTTTAGAGCCCTACTCAGATTAATTTCTGCTCGTTTTGCGTGTGACATATTTTAATTTCTGTTTGTTTTGGATTTCATTTTTTTATTGATACTGATTTGCGGTAGTTGTATGCTTGGTAGATTATTTGATTCTATTTTGTTCATTAAACTGACCATACACATTTTTTTCACTAAATTCATTTGAATTTTTTTCAGTAAATACATATTATATTCTAGGTTTTAGAACGCATGGGGTATAGAACCCTACTCATTTTAATTTCTGCTTGTTTTGAGTTTGACTTATTTTAATTTCTGTCTGTTTCGGGTTATATTTATTTATTGATACTGATTTGTGGTAGTTGTATGTTTGGTAAATAATTTGATTCTATTTTTGTTCATTTTTGGTTTAATGGAGTTCTTTACTTTTTATTGAAAAACTTATTTTGTGGAAAAAGTTTTTTTTAATTAATTTCTGTTCGTTTTATATTGACATAGTCTTTTTCAGGGAGAAAGACAAAGCCTCTTCTAAACTTACACAACCATCCCTTCCATAAAAACCTTAAATACTCCCTGGGCATAACTTACAATCCTTGCCCCCTTATCTGTGGGGTTTGTTACAACCCCAAAAGCCAGGTTATATGATATTTAGACTATTTTGAATAGAATGGCTGTCTCAAAATTTCTATTAGATGCATTTTCTATAGATATGACAATATTTATTCGTTAAAATATTAACTAATTTTCGATTTCTTAAAGTTATAAAGATGAAAACATTTGAAGGAATTTTTATCAATAAAGTAATAATTATATTCTGGCTTTTAGAAAGCATAGGGTTCAGCATTAACCCCTGTTTGCATTCTGTTTTGTATTAACTTTCCGTCAAAGACTGAAAAGTAATTCTAATCCTTTCATCTTAGGACATGCTGATATCTGATATCTAATATCAGCTGATATCTAAATAAGCCATGAATTTTTAATTAGTAAAACAAAAGTAAGTTTTAAAATCATAATTAACATATTTATTTCTGAACTTTTCTAGTACAGCCATACCTAACATTATGTTTATCTAATTTATGTTCGTTTTTTATTCATTCTGGTAAAGCGGAAAAAAATAATAAATAAAATTTAAATGAAATAAATTGAAAATTAAAGTACATTAATTAAAATCGATATTTGCATTGGCCAAGAATTTTCTATCTGGAAATCAACTAGGCTGAAAAAAATGGCTATCTCAAAATTTTGATTGGATGTGTTTGGGAAAATGATGGGCGTGGGGAGGGGGGCTAGTTGCCCTCCAATAACTTTCGACTAATAAAAGGGCACTAGCCCTTTGAATTTCGAATCGTATGAGAATTTTTTGAATTTTCTAGGACAACGCCTTCTTTAAAAACCTTATATGCCCCCAGGGCATAACTTTAAACCCTTGCCCTAAGGGTTGCGGGAGTTTCCTCCTCAAAAACATATTTTCTATCTAGAAATTAAATACGCTGAACAAAATGGCTATCTTAAAATTTTGATTGGATGTGTTTGGGTTAATGACGGGCGTGGGGGAAGCTTGTTGCCCCCCAATCACTTTCGACTATTAAAAAGGGTACTAGTCCTTCGAATTTCCAATCGAATGAGTCTGTTTTGAAGTTTCTACGACAACAGCTTCTATAAATACCTTATATGCCCCCGGGCATATCTTAAATCCCTTGCCCTGAGGGTTGTGGGGGAGTGTCCTCCTCAAAACATATTTTCTATCTGGAAATCAACTACGCTGAACAAAATGGCTATCTCAAAATTTTGATTGGATGTGTTCTGGGGAATGATGGGCGTGGGGGGGGGCTAGTTGTCCTCCAATCACTTTCAACTATTAAAAAGGGCACTAGAACTCTCAATTTCCAAACGAATGAGCCCCTTTTGAAGTTTCTACGACGACCACTTCCATATGAAATGCCCAGCTCTAAAGGAAAAAATAATAAATAATACATTGTGCCAACATCGTTCTTATATGCCCTCAGGGCATAACTTAAAACCCCTGCCCCAAGGGTTGTGGGGGACTGTCCTCCTCAAAAACATATTTTCTATCTGGAAATCACCTACGCTGAACAAAATGGCTATCTCAAAATTTTGATTGGATGTGTTTGGGGAAATGATAGGCGTGGGGGGGGGGGGGCTAGTTGCCCTCCAATCACTTTCGAATATTAAAAAGGGCACTAGCCCTTTGAATTTCCAATCGAATGAGCCTTTTTTGAAGTTTCTACAACAACGCCTTCTATAAAAATCTTATATGCCCCCAGGGCATAACTTAAAACCCTTGCCCTGAGGGTAATGGGGTAATGGTTCTCAAGATTTTGATTAGATGTGTTCTGGGGAATGATGGGCGTGGGGGGGCTAGTTGTCCTCCAATCACTTTCAACTATTAAAAAGGGCACTAGAACTCTCAATTTACAATCGAATAAGCCCCTTTTGAAGTTTCTACGACGACCACTTCCATATGAAATGCCCAGCTCTAAAGGAAAAAATAATAAATAATACATTGTGCCAACATCGTTCTTATATGCCTTCGGGGCATAACTTAAAACCCTTGCCCCGAGGGTTTTGGGGGAATGTCCTCCTCAAAAACATATTTTCTATCTGGAAATCGCCTACGCTGAACAAAATGGTTATCTCAAAATTTTGATTGGATGTGTTTGGGGAAATGATAGGCGTGGGGGGGAGGCTAGTTACCCTCCAATCACTTTCGACTATTAAAAAGTGCACTATCCCTTTGAATTTCCAATCGAATGAGCCTTTTTGAAGTTTCTACAACAACGCCTTCTATAAAAATCTTATATGCCCCCAGGGCATAACTTAAAACCCTTGCCCTGAGGGTAATGGGGAAATGTCCTCCTCAAAAACATATTTTCTACCTGGAAATCAACTACGCTGAACAAAATGGCTATCTCAAAATTTTGATTGGATGTTTTGGGGGAATAATGGGCGTGGGGGGGGGGCTAGTTGCCCTCCAATCACTTTGACTATTAAAAAGGGTACTAGCCCTTCGAATTTCCAATCAAATGAGCCTGATTTGAAGTTTCTACAACAACACCTTCTATAAAAACCTTATATGCCCCCAGGGCATAACTTAATACTCTTGCCCTGAGGGTAGTGGGGAGTGTCCCCCTCAAAAACATATTTTCTATATGGAAATCAACTACGCTGAACAAAATGGCTATCTCAAAATTTTGATTGGATGTTTTGGGGGAATAATGGGCGTGGGGGGGGGGCTAGTTGCCCTCCAATCACTTTCAACTATTAAAAAGGGCACTAGCCTTTGAATTTCCAATCGAATGAGCCTTTTTTAAAGTTTCTACGACAACACCTTACATAAAAACCTTATATGTCCCCAGGGCAAAACTTAAAACCCTTGCCCTGAGGGTTGTGGGTCAGAATCCTTCTCAAAAACATATTTTCTATCTGGAAATCAACAACGCGAACAAAATGGCTATCTCAAAATTTTGATTGGATGTGTTTGGGGGAATGATGTAGGAGTGGGGGGGGGGGCTATTTGCCCTCCAATCACTTTCGACTATTAAAAAGGGTACTAGCCCTTCGAATTTAAAATCGAATGAGCCAGTTTTGAAGTTTCTACGACAACGCCTTCTATAAAAACCTTATATGTCCCCAGGGAATAACTTAAAACCCTTGCCCTGAGGGTTGTGGGGGAGTGTCCTTCTCAAAAAGATATTTTCTATCTGGAAATCAACTATGCTAAACAAAATGGCTATCTCGAAATTTTTATTGGATGTGTTTGGGAGAATGAGAGAAGTGGGAGGGGGCTAGTTGCCCTTCAATCACTTTCGACTATTAAAAAGGTACTAGCCCTTCGAATTTCCAATCGAATGAACCAGTTTTGAAGTTTCTACGACAACACCTTCTATAAAAACCTTATATGCTCCTAGGGCCTAACTTAAGACCCTTGCCCTGGGGGTTGTGGGGGAGTGTCCTCCTCTAAAACACATTTTCTATCTGGAAATCAACTATGCTAAACAAAATGGCTATCTCGAAATTTTGATTGGATGTGTTTGGGGGAATGATGGGCGTGGGGGGGGATAGCTGCCCTCCAATCACTTTCGACTATTAAAAAGGGCACTAGAACTCTCAATTTCCAATCGAATGAGCGCCTTTGAAGTTTCTACGACGACACCTTCCATATGAAGTTCCCTCCTCTAAAGGAAAAAATAATACATAGTACATTGTTCCAATATCGTTCTTATATTCCTCAGGGCATAACTTAAAACCCTTGCCCTGAGGGTTGTGGGGAGTGTCCTCCTCAAAAACACATTTTCTATCTTGAAATCAACTATGGTGAACAAAATGGCTATCTTTCAACTATTAAAAAAGGCACCAGCCCTTTCAATTTCCATTTGAATGAGCCATTTTGAAGTTTCTATGACAAAACCTTCAATAAAAACTTTATATGACCCAGGGCATGACTTACAACCCTTGCCCTGAGGGCTGTGGGGGGAGGAGTTGTCATCCTTGAAGACCTAATTTCTAAAACTTTCAACTACTTTGAGTAAAATGGCTATCTAAAAATTTGGATTGGATGTGTTTGGGGAAAAGGTGGGTGTGAGAGGGGGGTTAGTTGCCCTCAAATCACTTTCGACTATTAAAAAGGGTAATATCCCTTGGAATTTCAAATCGAATGAGCCCTTTTTTCAAGTTTCTACAACAAAGATTTCAATAAAAACCTTATATGCCTCCAGGGCATAACTTATAATCCTTGCCCTGAGGGTTGTGAGGGAGTATCTTCCTCAAAAATATATTTTCTATCTGGAAATAAACTACGCTGAACAAAATGGCTATCTCAAAATTTTGATTGGATGTGTTTTGGGAAATGATGGGCGTGGGGGGGGGGCTAGTTGCCCTCCAATCACTTTCGACTATTAAAAAGGGTACTATCCCTTTGAATTTCAAATCGAATCAGCCCTTTTTCAAATTTCTACGACAACGCCTTCTTTAAAAACCTTATATGCCCCCGGGGCATCACTTATAGCCTTACCCTGAGGGTTGTGGGGGAGTGTCCTCCTCAAAACATATTTTCTATCTGAAAATCAACTACGCTGAACAAAATGGCTATCTCAAAATTTTGATTGGATGTGTTTTGGGAAATGATGAGCGTGGGGGGGGGGCTAGTTGCCCTCCAATCACTTTCGACTATTAAAAAGGGCACTAGCCCTTGGAGTTTACAATCGAATGAGCCTTTTTTGAAGTTTCTACAACAACGCCTTCTATAAAAACCTCATATGCCCCCAGGGCATAACTTAAAACCCTTGCCCTGAGGGTAGTGGGGGAGTATCCTCCTCAAAAACATATTTTCTATCTGGAAATCAACTACGCTGAACAAAATGGCTATCTCAAAATTTTGATTGGATGTGTTTGGGGGAATAATGGGCATGGGGGGCCTAGTTCCCTCCAATCACTTTGACTATTAAAAATGGTGCTAGCCCTTCAAATTTCCAATCGAATGAGCCTGTTTTGAAGTTTCTACGACAACACCTTCTATAAAAACCTTATATGCCCTCAGGGCATACCTTAAAACCCTTGCCCTGAGGGTTGTGGGGGAGTGTCCTCCTCAAAAATATATTTTCTATCTGGAAATAAACTACGCTGAACAAAATGGCTATCTCAAAATTTTTATTGGATGTGTTTGGGGAAAAGCTGGGCGTGAGAGGGGGGTTAGTTGCCCTCCAATCACTTTCGACTATTAAAAAGGGTACTATCCCTTTGAATTTCAAATCGAATCAGCCCTTTTTCAAATTTCTACGACAACGCCTTCTTTAAAAACCTTATATGCCCCCGGGGCATCACTTATAGCCTTACCCTGAGGGTTGTGGGGGAGTGTCCTCCTCAAAACATATTTTCTATCTGAAAATCAACTATGCTGAACAAAATGGCTATCTCAAAATTTTGATTGGATGTGTTTTGGGAAATGATGAGCGTGGGGGGGGGGCTAGTTGCCCTCCAATCACTTTCGACTATTAAAAAGGGCACTAGCCCTTGGAGTTTACAATCGAATGAGCCTTTTTTGAAGTTTCTACAACAACGCCTTCTATAAAAACCTTATATGCCCCCGGGGCATCACTTATAGCCTTACCCTGAGGGTTGTGGGGGAGTGTCCTCCTCAAAACATATTTTCTATCTGGAAATCAACTACGCTGAACAAAATGGCTATCTCAAAATTTTGATTGGATGTGTTTGGGGGAATAATGGGCATGGGGGGCCTAGTTGCCCTCCAATCACTTTGACTATTAAAAATGGTGCTAGCCCTTCAAATTTCCAATCGAATGAGCCTGTTTTGAAGTTTCTACGACAACACCTTCTATAAAAACCTTATATGCCCTCAGGGCATACCTTAAAACCCTTGCCCTGAGGGTTGTGGGGGAGTGTCCTTCTCAAAACATATTTTCTATCTGGAAATCAACTATGCTGAACAAAATGGCTATCTCAAAATTTTGATTGGATGTGTTTTGGGAAATGATGGGCGTGGGGGGGGGGTAGTTGCCCTCCAATCACTGTCGACTATTAAAAAGGGCACTAGAACTTTCAATTTCCAATCGAATGAGCCCCTTTTGAAGTTTCTACAACGACCCCTTCCATATGAAGTGCCTTTCTCTAAAGGAAAAAAAACATAGTACATTGTGCCAACATTGTTCTTATACGCCCTCAGGGCATAACTTAAAACCCTTGACCCGAGGGTTGTGGGGGAGTGTCCTCCTCAAAAACACATTTTCTTTCTTGAAATCAACTACGTTGAACAAAATGGATATCCCAAAATTTTGATTAGATGTGTTTGGGGGAATGATGGGCGTGGGGGGGGGGGCTAGTTGCCCTCCAATCACTTTTGACTATTAAAAAGGGCACAAGCCCTTTGGATTTCCAATCGAATGAGCCTGTTTTGAAGTTTCTATGACAATGCCTTCAATAAAAACCTTATGTCCCCAGGGCATAACTTAAAACCCTTGCCCTGAGGGTTGTGGGGGAGTGTCCTCCTCAAAAACATATTTTTATTTGGAAATCAACTATGCTGAACAAAATGGGTATCTCACAACTTTGATTGGATGTGTTTGGGGGAATGATGGGCGGGGGGGGGGGCTAGTTACCCTCCAATCACTTTTGACTATTAAAAATGGCACTGGCCCTTCGAATTTCCAATCAAATGAGCTTGTTTTGAAGTTTCTACGACAACGCCTTCTATAAAAACCTTATATGCTCCCAGGGCATAACTTAAAACCCTTTTCCTGAGGGTAGTGGGGGAGTTTCCTTCTCTAAAACACATTTTCTATCTGGAAATCAACTACACTGAACAAAATGGCTATCTCAAAATTTTGATTGGATGTGTTTGGGGCAATGATGGGCTGGGGGAAGGGGGCTAGTTTCCCTCCAATCACTTTCGACTATTAAAAAGGGCCCTAGAACTCTCGATTTCCAATCAAATGAGCCCCTTTTAAAGTTTCTACGACGACCCGAAAATAATAAAGGGTACATTGTGTCAACATTGATCTTATATGCCCTCAGGGCATAACTAAAAACCCTTGCCCCGAGGGTTGTGGGGGAGTGTCCTCCTCAAAAAGATATTTTCTATCTGGAAATCAACTACGCTGAACAAAATGGCTATCTCAAAAGTTTGATTGGATATGTTTGGGGGAATGACGAGCGTGGGGGGGGGGCTAGTCGCCCTCCAATCACTTTCGACTATTAAAAAGGGCACTAGCCACTCCAATTTCCAATCGAATGAGTCCTTTTCGAAGTTTATACGACAACTCCTTTGATACAAAGTGCCCAGGCATGGAGAAAAAACGAAAAACATATTGTGCCCACATCGTTCTTTACTTAGGCAGCGCTAGCGCGCTGCCTATGATTGTTGGACAAGTATAACCTATTTGTAACAGTGCCAAGTGGAAGGGAGAAAAAAAATATAGGATTTTCCTATTTAGTTTTGACTCCATCTTCATTATGTGACATTCACATATTATAGTTTATTCAAAGACTGAACAGAATTTTATATAGTTGAAGATATTTAGGTATTCATTCAGTAAAATTTATGAGACATCCCCCCACCCCCCAATTCCAGTCACATGAGACACCCTTGGTTGTTGCAAAAAAACATTTAATGTCAGTTAATATTTTCTTTTTCTATCCTAGCTTCCGTTTTCCAGATTTGCTTCTGATTCTTATTTTGTGGTTGAAAAGGGCCATGAGAGATGGTCTCAAAATCTCCAGTTGTTTTCTCTGCACATATTTGGTATTATCAATAAATGAATCCAATTATTAAAAATATATATATATATATATATATATATATATATATATATATATATATATATAATATATATATATATATATATATATATATATATATATATATATATATATATATATATATATATATAATTTAACACCAAGAAATCAAAACATGATGGTTTTTATGTGTCTCAAACCAACTAGTGTTTATATGGGTTTAAAACTTGAGATGAGAAGAAGTTATATTGAAAAGAATGACTTCAACAATTTATGCATGCCACAAAGGAGTAAACTTTCCCTCGACAACCCAAATACAGGAAATGATATCCCACAAAAATTTTCTATCTAAAAAAAATTTCTAATAGTTTATTTTTTTTTTTCTATCCCCTTATGTTAAGACATTCATAAATACTTGTATCTTCCTCCAAATTTATATGGGCACCCACAGTAACCTGAATAAATTCTTAGCAAAATGTTAGTAAACACATCAATTTCTATTTCATGTCACTTTCTTTAAAGGTTTTACCAAAAGGTACATAACAAAATGCAACAATCATGGTATTTATAGATACAAGCCTAAAACAATAATTACCTATTCAACCCTAGCTTTAAAGAATTACCTTCAGTCCAGCATCTGGCAATGCTACTCCAAAATGGGCTGGAATGTTAGAATGAACTTCTGTTGATGCATTTGAGCCTTCTTTGAGCACAACAACATCAGCATCTACTAACGTCAAGTGAAGCAGTGCTATACAATTGAGCACAGAATACAAATACAAAGCTGTGATATGCACAGGCACCATTGAGTAAGGGTGCATTTTTTTCATGGTATTTATAGACACAAGCCTAAAACAATAATTACCTATTCAACCCTAGCTTTAAAGAATTACCTTCAGTCCAGCATCTGGCAATGCTACTCCAAAATGGGCTGGAATGTCAGAATAAACTTCTGTTGATGCATTTGAGCCTTCTTTGACCACAATAACATCAGCTTCTACTAACGTTAAGTGAAGCAGTGCTATACAATTGAGCACAGAATACAAGTACAAAGCTGTGATATGCACAGGCATCCTTGAGTAAGGGTACATTTTTTCAATTCATTGAGACAAAAGTCACTTCTGTCTTCATGAGCAGCATAATGATATTACCTGGAATTAGAATTGCCTATGGAATATATATTTACACGTCAGGTTTTCTTATTATATTACATATTGATTTTCCTTGGAATTGATGTCTCTGGATTTGGTTGGTTGTTTAATTGAGCTGGCAGAATCATTACCTTAAATCGCAGCTAGGAGCAAATCTAAGAATTTTCCAACCTTGTAATGGATTAATTAGAAAAAACTTTCCGAAAAATAAGTTTTTCAAAGAAAAGTAAAGGCCATTTTAAACTTAAGCTCAGGAGATACAAATACCTGTTAAAATTCAAACTCAAAACGACCAGAAATTACTATTAAAGAATAAATGAAACCCAAAATGAACAGAAATTAAATAAACAATCATAGCAAAAAACATACAACAAGTAATAATATAAATAAATAAATAGATCTTAAAGCGAGTAATGCTGTAGTGCGAGTAAGCCTAAAACCTAATGACGCAGTAGGTTTTAGGCTTCTGCAGTGAGGCGATAGCCAAACTCTTGTTTGTAGTTATTTTTATTCGATTCAAACTTGATTTCATATTCAATTTAAGTTTCACTCGTTTTAAGATTTATTTATTCATTTACATTAATATATATTGTATGTTTGTTCGCATTGATTGTTTATTTAATTTCTGTTCGTTTTAAGTTTCATTTATACTTTAATAGCAAAATATTTGTATTCGTTTTAAGCTTGATTTTTATATTCAATCTAAGCATTACTCGCTTTAAGATCTATTTATTTATTTATATTATTACTTGTTGTATGTTTTTTGCTATGATTGTTTATTTAATTTCTGTTCGTTTTGGGTTTCATTTATTCTTTAATAGTAATTTCTGGTCGTTTTGAGTTTGAATTTTAACAGGTATTTGTATCTCCTGAGCTTAAGTTTAAAATGGCCTTTACTTTTCTTTGAAAAACTTATTTTTCAGAAAGTTTTTTCTAATTAATTTTTGTTCGTTTTTGATTGCAAAAAGTTTCAAGTTTTTATGGCAGGGGGGGGGGGCTTACTTACTGTCCGATTATTCTTGACTTTAAAAAACGGATCTAGAACTTTCAATTTAAATCGAATGAGGCTTTTTTCAAAGTCTATACGATTACCTCTTTGATAAAAAACTTATATATGAACAATAGACAGCTTGCATAACTTATGGACAGCGATTGACAACAATGAATGGATTGAAAAAATCGCCCCAATAAGGGGGTTTAGACCATTCCACTTGCTGACACAAAGGGATCACGACTGTTTGGAATCGACCTTAATAGGATTTTGTGTGCCAAAGCAATTTTACATCTATCTCAGAGTATGTATTTTAATCTTATGATTGGATAATTATAATAGATTTCCTATGTGTTCTTCCCGTACAAAACCCCTTCCCAGAAGTTATAAACTCCCCTGAATAAGTTATGCCCCAGGGCATAACTTACAACCCCTACCCCCGGGCCCTGGTGGGCTGTGTCGACACCGGAGTTTTTTGTTATCAGAACTTTGAACTATTTTAACAAAATTTCTATCTCAAAATTTTTATCTGATGCATTTAGGGCGTGGAGGAGGGGGGCGGGCTAGTTACCCTCCAATCTCTTTTGACTCTTAAAAAGTGAACAAGAACTTTCAATTTTCAGTCAAATGAGCCCTCTCTAAAGTTTATACGAGCATCCCTTCCATAAGAAATAATGGGAAGGATTCAGAGAATCCTTAAATTACAACCCTTGCCCTGAGGGCTGTGGGGGAGTTGTCATCCTCAATGACCTAATTTCCAGAACTTAAAACTACGTTTAATAAAATGGCTGTCTCAAAATTTTGATTGGATGTGTTTGGGGAAAAGGTGGGCGTGAGAGGGGGGTTAATTGCCCTCAAATCACTTTGACTATTAAAAAGGGCACTAGCCCTTTGAATTTCCAATCGAATGAGTCTTTTTTGAAGCTTCTATGACACCGCCTTCTATAAAAATCTTATATGCCCCCAGGGCATAACTTAAAACCCTTGCCCTGAGGGTTGTGGGGGATTGTCCTCCTCAAAAATATATTTTTCTATCTGAAAATCAACTATGCTGAACGAAATGGCTATCTCAAAATTTTGATTGGATGTGTTTGGGAAATGATGGGCGTGGGGGGGGCTAGTTGCCCTCCAATCACTTTCGACTATTAAAAAGGGCACTATCCCTTTGAATTTCCAATCGAATGAGCCTGTTTGAAGTTTCTATGACAACGCCTTCTATAAAAACCTTATATTCCCCCAGGTCATATCTTAAAACCCTTGCCCTGAGGGTTGTGGGGGAGTGTCCTCCTCAAAATATATTTTCTATCTGGAAATCAACTATGCTGAACGAAATGGCTATCTCAAAATTTTGATTGGATGTGTTTGGGGAAATGATGGGCGTCGAGGGGGGGGGCTAGTTGCACTCCAATCACTTTCGACTATTAAAAAGGGTACTAGCCCTTTAATTTCCAATCGAATGAGCCTGTGTTGAAGTTTCTACGACAACGCCTTCTATAAAAACCTTATATGCCCCCAGAGCATAGCTTAAAACCCTTGCCCTGAGGGTTGTGGGGGAGTGTCCTCCTCAAAATATATTTTCTATCTGGAAATCAACTGCTCTGAACAAAATGGCTATCTCAAAATTTCGATTGGATGTGTTTGGGGGAATAATGGGCTTGGGGGGTGGGCTAGTTGCCCTCCAATCACTTTCGACTATAAAAAAGGGCACTAGTTTTTTTGAATTTCCAATCGAATGAGCCTGTGTTGAAGTTTCTACGACAATGCCTTCTATAAAAACCTTATATGCCCCCAGGGCATAGCTTAAAACCCTTGCCCTGAGGGTTGTGGGGGAGTGTTCTCCTCAAAATATATTTTCTATCTGGAAATCAACTACTCTGAACAAAATGGCTATCTCAAAATTTCGATTGGATGTGTTTGGGGGAATAATGGGCTTGGGGGGGGGCTAGTTGCCCTCCAATCACTTTCGACTATTAAAAATGGCACTAGTTTTTTGAATTTCCAATCGAATGAGCTTTTTTTGAAGTTCTATGACAAAGCCTTCCATAAAAACCTTATATGCCCCCAGGGCATAACTTAAACCCTTGCCCTGAGGGTTGTGGGGGAGTTTCCTCTTCAAAAATATATTTTCTATCTGGAAATCAACCACGCTGAACAAAATGGCTATCTCAAAATTTTGATTGGATGTGTTTGGGGAAATGATGGGCGTGGGGGGGGAGGGGGGCTAGTTACACTCCAATCACTTTCGACTATTAAAAAGGGCACTAGCCTTTTAATTTCCAATCGAATGAGCCTGTTTTGAAGTTTCTACGACAACGCCTTCTATAAAAACCTTATATGCCCCCAGGGCATAATTTAAAACCCTTGCCCTGAGGGCTGTGGGGGAGTGTCCTCCTCAAAAATATATTTTCTATCTGGAAATCAACTACGCTGAACAAAATGGCTATCTCAAAATTTTGATTGGATGTGTTTGGGGGAATGATGGGCGTGGGGGGGGCTAGTTGCCCTCCAATCATTTTCGACTATTAAAAAGGGCACTAGAACTCTCGATTCCCAATCAAATAAGCCCCCTTTGAAGTTTCTACGATGATCCCTTCCATATGAAGTGCCTCTGGGAAAAAAAAAATAATAAATAATGAAACATTGGAGCCATATGGTCTTTACTATAGGCAACGCTACAGCGTTGCCTCTGATGTACTACTCCCTGTCCTGTGTACTACTCCTTTGCCTAGCTTGTGATTTTTGGGATTGTTAAGGAGGACAAATGGATTATGTTTTTGTTTTTTAGTTTCTTCAAGGTGTGAATGTGTTATGTTTAAAAAAGGTTTTTCATGTATTTGTTTCATTTTTGTTTTTCTCTTGTTTTTTTTTTCCTGGCCACAGAGCCTTAAAGGGGAGACTAAGTTGAAGTGTTTTTTGTAAATTTATTGATAAATAGATAACTTCTGAAACTATCAGGATCAAAACAGATGTAATGACAAAACATGTGCGAATGGATGAAACTTTCTTGTATTATTGACAATGTTTTCAACCAACTTTCATGGAAGAAATGGCTGTAAAAACTTGAAGAGCTCATTCAAGTTAGGATTTGAGCTGATGCCAAGGCATCAGCTCAAAAGCTTCCAAGATCCATTTCAATAATAACAGTCAAATACAACTTGAGGAGGGATATGACCCATGCAGTCACAATAAACAAGGACTCTAAACTTTAAAATGAGTCCATCCCTCACAGGTGTTATTTACAGAAGAAAGAGGGCAAGTTGTATCTGGTTTAAACCCAAATTATGCTGCAAGCCTAGCTAAGGGCCCACTAAGATAAGCCTAAGCTTTAGACTGGCTTGTTACAAGACCAGTAAATTCTAACAATAAGCAAAGTCCTGACTTACTGCAAGGTAAGATTGTCTCACCTTGCTGCACTGGTGAGGTTGTCTCAAGAAGACCTCTGATCCAAAGTGCTGAAGAAATTATTGTGGAGAAGCACCATTGTCAACTTACACACCAACTGATATGGGAAAGATTGGTTTGAAAAAAAGAAGAAGAAATAAGTCCTGATCTTGGGGAGACTAGTCTGAAAAGAAGCCAAGTCCAATCTTTTGGATTATGATGGTTGAAATTAAGCTGTAACTTAGCATAAGGAGAAACCAAGTCTTGGTTAGATACAAAAAAAACTAGGTGCTTATTTTCAGCAAAACAAGTATGTTATGACTCACTGCCAAAACAAATTAACTTTGCACTTGGTGCAAAAGCCAGATTTAATATTGTTTACTCAAAAAGTCATATCATTAAACATGACACACAACCAATTACTCCCCCTGGCTGAGCTGTAATGCAGCTGTCTGTAATACAGCTTTAATGAGCTGTCTCCATTTGCCTTTTCCACCCTCTGACAAAGCTTTTGATGTTGATTCATTAATGGCCTTCAAAGTCTGAATATGATGCCCTTTTAATTTTTCTTTAATTATTGGGAATAAAAAAAAATCACAGGGGCCAAATCTGCTGAGTACAGGAAGGTCATTTTTAGTTTTGGTGGCACCCAGAGAAATAATAATTACAGCACCCCTCCCAACTCAAATATAAGCAAAAAAGCCAACTCAAAGTGAACAACCCCCCAGCCATGATACCTGTGGCAGCTTGCCCCACTTTTTTAAATGCTCTGAGTAGGGGGGATATCAAGGATTGCTGAGGCCAATTTGGCTAAAAATTACTTAATAATGATGGCTGAATAGAGGATGCATTGTTATCGTGAAGAACCCATAACTGATACTGCTAAAAATAATATCTTTTTCTACAGAAATTTCATGTAGACACATCATTACTTTCATGCAGAAAGCATATTAATTGTCTGACCCTAGGGAACTCATTCTAGGAGCATAATTACATGCAAGTAAAAAAAAAGCCTGGTCTTGACTTTCAGTTTTGACATCCTGGTGTTTTTTGTTTGACTGAAAGTCAAGCCTGGTCTTGACTTTCAGTTTTGACATCCTGGTGTTTTTCGTTTTCATTCTATGCTCTGCTTCTTAGTCTAAGGGTCATGCTCATAAATTCAAGTTTCATCTCCTGTAGTCAAATTTAAAAAAAAAAAAATTCATTCTCCACCCAATCTTGACAAGTGCACATGCTTTTTCTTTCTTCAACAGACAGGTTTTTTGGATTGATCTTCACACAAAGCTATGACATCTCCAAATCTTGTGTGAGGATGTAACACACTGCTTTTTTTTTGTTTTTTTTTTTTTTTTCAGCAACATCTCTGACCAAGGGAGAAGATTTGACTTGATAGTTTTTCAACTTCTTGCACAAAAAAAATCATTTTGAACAATGAAAGGGTGTCTGACCACTGATAGTTTTTTGTTGAGATTCTGCTGTCTCTGAACCTTGCCATTACTAGAAGAATGAACTTATTTTCACAAAACAGTCTCCATGAAGTGCTTTCATCATCTCAAAAATTTCAAACTTTGTTTTCTGTGCTTTCACAAGGCATTTCATCACAACTTGTTGCTCTTCAAAATTGCTATGGCTTTCCATTTTCACAACAGCAAAACACATGTATACAAAAACAGAGCTACACTCAAGACAGCATGGTTAGAACAACCGAAATTAATTGCATGTCTGTGCAAAAGGTAAACAAAGACTGCATCACTGCTATCACTCCCCTAATGTTGCAATTGCAACATAAATGTGTTATATTATGTAGGCAATAATGTGTAAAAGTCATGACTCAGTGCTAAACAAGCTACCATGTTCAGGGAACATCATCATATTATACAAATGGTCAATTCTTTGCAAATACATTTTAGTAGGAAAGGTGGGCACATTGCACCTTGTTAAAACCAGGGACATGCAAAAAATTTAGGCCTGCAAGATTGGAGATACAAAATAGGGCCATGGACCCTCTATACCTCCTCCCAGCTCCAATCATTTTGCACATACAACATTATCAAGTTTTACTGGAGCAAAGCCTTTCCTCCCCTACTCCAACCAAGCGTTTTGACCTAGAAGGACCAAATAACTCCTTTTTTACTGTAAGTAAAAGCTACAGTGTATATATTAACTTATATATATATGTATATATATGTATATATATATATATATATATATATATATATATATATATATATATATATATATATATATATATATATATATATATATATATATATATATATATATAAATATATATATATATATATATATATATATATATATATATATATATATATATATATATATATATATATATATATATATATATATATATATATATATATATATACATATATATATATATATATATATATATATATATATATATATATATATATATATATATATATATATATATATATATATATATATATATATATATATATATATATATATATATATATATATATATATGTATATATATATATATATATATATATATATACATATATATACATAACACTTGTTTCATCCTCTATGAACCTGCTCCTAAGACCAACCCTAAGAAGTGAACTGCTTTTTGTAACCCATATTGGTTGTTTCACCCAATTCACTAAACTATATTCTGACAATCACCTTTAAAATAAAAAAAAGCAAAAAAAAAACAGTGGCCTAGCAAACTTTTTTCATGTTATCATCTGAGCCTTAGGTAAATTAATAAAGGCCCTACAGTACCTTTTTGTATGTTATCACATGTACTTAATGCAAATTGATGTCAGTGGTGGTTCTATGCTTGGGCAGGGGGAGAAGCTCCCCCTCCCCTGGTTTTTCTGACATTTGACATTAAATTCCTTTATTTTATATTTTTACGCTTCTATAGTATACCCCCCCCCCAAAAAAAAAAAAATATGAGGCTTAAAACTGCTACTGTTGATGTACTTAAACTAAAGGTTTGAAAACGCTAATTAAATGAAAAGAGGATAGGCCTACATACTAAAAAAGAAAAAAATTAGTCCTCATTTTCTTTTTCTAAAGCCCCAACTGGAAATACCAATGGATATAAGCCTATAATTTTGGCTGTTGAATGAGTGACCTCTGGGATTTTATTAAGGAAAGAATGAAACTCATTTTGTATGTAATTTTGAATAGCTTTACTAGTATCCATGTATTTCACAAGTTTTACCTGACATAGGGATACCATAAAGATCTTATGGTAGAGGCTCCACTGTGCCAGGTAAAGAAAGTAAAGCCTCGAAACCCGTTAAGGCAGGTGGTATTTCTTCTGATGAGCCCTAATGAAAGGTTCTACTTGGAAATATTTCACTAGATTTAAGGTGCTTTTGCTTGTAAATTTACAACGACTTACATTTATTGATGATGACTTTGCATGGATTTGGACATTTCCATTTGGTTGATGGTTTGGTTATACTGTTTGGTCCTAGGTAGTTGGATAGATGAGTAAGGTCAAAACCTTGTTCCAAGTACACATTTGTCTCAATTGCTGGATTAGGATGACAGTTTTTTTTTTTTTTTTTTTTTTTTTTTTTTTTTTTTTTTTTTTTTTTTTTTTTTTTTTTTTTTTTTTTTTTTTTCCAAGTAATTACCTCTAAAACATAATATCAAGAAAAAAATTCATATTTTATAAAAGGCTATGCAGAAAAATTGTAGTTAACAAATTTTGAAAGCAATTCCACAATAATCTACCCCCAAACCCCCTAATGTGCAAATATAGGCTATAGCCCAGATTGTATATTTCCTATGTGTTTTTCTGTTTCTTGATTTTGCCACTGTTTATTCAATTTACATATAGCCTACATGGGTTGAAACAAGAGGATTAATTGATGCATGGCAAAATGAACAGGAAATATATTTTTTGGACTAGGCTAAAATTAAAGACAAGCTACTTTTTGCTATCCTGGAAAGGGGTTAGTTTAGGAAAATGAAACTTTCAGGGATGGATCTACAGACTGAAGTATATCCTGCGAAGGTATTTTGAAGTACCTACCTCCACTTCTTCTCCCTGTAGATAGAACTGACCTTTGATGACATTCAAAAAACTTTGTTTTATAAAAGTGATTAAATAAAAAAAACAAGTTTTTTAAACTGAAAGTAAGGAGCGACATTAAAACTTAAAACGAACAGAAATTATTCCGTATATGAAAGGGGCTGTCCCCTCCTCAATGCCTCGCTCTTTACGCTAAAGTTTTTTATTGTTTTAAAAAATAAAGTTGTGAGACAGAGTCAAACTTTAGCGTAAAGAGCGAGGCATTGAGGAGGGGACAGTCCCTTTCATATACGGAATAATTTCTGTTCGTTTTAAGTTTTAATGTCGCTCCTTACTTTCAGTTTAAAAAACTTGTTTTTTTTATTTAATTTTTGAACGTTTTTTAATAAATGCAGGTTTTGATCTTGGCTCACCGTACATGAATAATTAAAACAAAATTTTCATATTAATTTACTTTTATTTAGTAAAATGGCTTTCTCGAACTTGTTTAGTTTTATTTACGAACGTTTTTATTAGTAATAAATATACGTATATGAAAGGGACTGTCCCCTCCTCAACGCCTCGCTCTTTACGCTAAAGTTTTTTATTGTTTTAAAAAATAAAGTTGTGAGACAGAGTCAAACTTTAGAGTAAAGAGCGAGGCGTTGAGGAGGGGACAGTCCCTTTCATATACGGAATAATTTCTGTTCGTTTTAAGTTTTAATGTTGCTCCTTACTTTCAGTTTAAAAAACTTGTTTTTTTATTTAATTTTTGAACGTTTTTGAATAAATGCAGGTTTTGATCTTGGCTCACCGTACATGAATAACTAAAACAAAATTTTCATATTAATTTACTTTTATTTAGTTAAATGGCTTTCTTGAAACTTGTTTAATTTTATTTACGAACGTTTTTATTAGTAATAAATATACGTAACTTACGAATTAACTTACGTAACGAAGTTCTATATTCATATATTTTTAATTTGTTTATTAGGGGGTTCGCCCCCTAGTCAATACCTTGCTCTTTAAGCGAAAGTTCGAATTTTGTTCCAATTCTTTAAAAATGACCGCTTAATCACAAAGGCCGTTAATTAGAATAAATAGCTCTTATGAAAGTACTAAAAAATCTTTGGCTTAAAGAGCAAGGTATTGACTACGGGGTGAACCAAATCCTATATGTAATATTTTCTGTTCGTTTGAAGTTTCGATGTTTCTGCTATTGCAGTTGAAATACTTGTTTTTTTATATTAAATTTCTGTTTTTTTTTAAATAATGCTGGGAAGTCTGGTGTCCCCTTCATAGCAATGTCCCTTCCCCCATGAAAACTTCCTTCATGGAAATATCCTCCCCCATAACCCCGACCCACCCACCCCCTCCCCCACTACCGGGAAAAATCTCCCCTGAAAACGTCTGTATACTTCCAAATAACCAATACTATATGTTAACATTGGGTAAAGTTCATAACTTTCAGCCCTCCCCCCGGGAATTTTGGGGGATTAAGTCATCCTAAAAGACATACTTATTATATTTTCGAACATGCTGAACAAAATGGCTATCTCAAAATTTTGATCAGGTGACTTTGGGAAAAAAATGAGCGTGGGAGGGGGCCTAGTTGCCCTCCATTTTTTTGGTCACTTAAAAAGGGCACTAGAACTTTTAATTTCCATTCCAATGAGCCCTCCCACGATATTCTAGGACAACTGGGTCAATACGATCACCCCTGGGGAAAAAAAACAAAAAAAAAAAAAAAACAAATAAACACGCACCCGTGATCTTTCTTCTGGCAAAAAATGCAAAATTCCACATTTTTGTAGATGGGAGCTTGAAACCTCTACAGTAGGGTTCTCTGATACTCTGAATATGATGGTGTGATTTTCATTAAGGTTCTATAACTTTTAGGGGGTCTTTCCTCCTTTTTTCGAAAATCAGCCAAATTTTCTCAGGCGCCTAACTTTTGATGGGTAGAATTAAACTTGATGAAACTTATATATTTGAAATCAGCATTAAAATCTGATTCTTTTGATGTATCTATTTGTATCAAAATACCGTTTTCTAGAGTTTTGGTTACCATTGAGCCGGGTCGCTCCTTACTTACAGTTCGTTACCATGAACTGTTTGAAACCATGCTAAATAGATCTTCTGCTTAAATAAAGTACAAGAAAAGTGTTTTCAGCTTCACAACTTTGCTCAATCCCAATTTATGAGGAGTAAAAAATCTGCAAATATGTTTCCTAAATTTAGAAGAAAAAAAACAATTGACATGGCTTAATAATCTAGGCTACTCAAATAACAGGAATTGCATTTTCAAAGCTAAAACAAGAGAAAAAAAAAATGAAAATTAAGGTTTTAATATCATTTGTCAAAATTCAAATAGTTACAGACCTGTCAAGTTTTTAAGACTTAGAAATCAGAAGAAGGTCAACATAGGCCTAGGCTAGTAACTTGGCAATACCTTCCCAGAGTATGTTTTAGCCCTGAATTTATTACTGAAAGTTAAATCTTCCTAACCAGTAAATATTTTGCAGTTCATATTGTTGACTAACAAATAAAGGGAACATACCACTAGATGCCTTTTTTATGCTCTTTACAAATACAATAACTAATTTTCTTGCAAATGCAATTTTAATCCCTTTTCTGAATCCTTGAAAGTAATAATTTCAATCTATATTTTTGGGTACAAAAATGGGTTATAACATTGGTGGTTTCAAACTTACTATTTTATTAAAAATCCATTTTATATAAGTTGTATAATTCACATGCATGCCTAGCTAGAACCCCATGTCTAGACATGTGTCTGGCCAGACATCAATGTCTAGACAACTGCTGTTCACAAGAAAAATTTGGTGCTTGGCTAGACAAGTTACAGCTAAGCATACAGTTCTAGACTCTAGTACTCAATGTCAAGGATTTTTGATTACAGCCCATCAGAATGTGTCAAGTACCACAATTTTCATCATCTTTGTTTACATTTTAAACTGAAATTCAATTTTTGTATTCTCATTAACTTTTTTTTTCATTTTAGGCAGATACACAACACCATACATAATAGTGAAGCACACTAAGGCAATTATTTGGCTTGTTTCATCCATTATCTTGTGACAGTAAAAAAAAGGGACTGCAATTTGGAAACTTTTGCCTGCATAAGCTTGTGATTGGCTTAAAGTGACAACAGTAATCTATTTGAAACTAAATTTGTAGTTTTAGCTAAGCACTAAATTCCTCTTGTGAATGGTAATTTCCTAGACATTGATTTCTGGCCAGACATGTGTCTAGACATGAGATTCTAGCTAAACATATATATGAATACTGCTTAAAAAATTTCAAAATATATCAAGGCCACTAACAACAAACCAGGTCAGGCCAACAAATTAGGCCAATTAAAAACTGCCATTTCATGTATATGTCAAAAAACACAAAGGTCAACAGAAGAAACATGGAGGATGGAAAAATGAAGAAATTGTTTAAAATTTTTATCCAACTTAATTGTAACAAATCAATGTTTGCAGATTATATAACTTTAACAAACTGGATTTTATAATGAAATACTAAGTTTGAAATCAATGCTTTAACTCTTTATATACCAAACCCTTTTTAACCCTTTATATACCAAACCCTTTTTCACCCTTTATATGCCAAACCCTTTTTAACCTGCTTTAACCCTTATTATATATTAATAAGGCTTTATGATTATTATATTCACAAAGAGCATAAAAAATGGCATGTAGTGGTAGGTTATGTTCATTTTATTTGTATGTCATTAATATGAACTGCTCAATATTTACCAAAATTATTATTTTCAAGGGTCCAAAGAAGGCTTAAAACTGAATTTGCAAGAAAAGCAATTGTTGTATTTGCAAAGAGCATAAAAAAGGCATTTAGTGGTATGTTCACTTTAATTGTAAGTCAATAGCCTAATATGAACTAAAAAATATGTACCTCTGGTAAATTTCTAGGTGGCCCTGTAATTTAGCTAGGATAAAAAGTGAAAACATCATTTGATGCCCTTTTTTATGCTCTTTTATGCTATAATAATTACTTCTGGTGCAAATTGCATCTTGAGCTCTTAAAGGGGGCCCCAAAGGCAATTCTTATTTGTAACTGCACAAAGATGTTATAACCTAAGCTAACTTGCAAAATACTTGATTTTCAATTCAAACTGTTTTCCTACCATTTCAAGTTTTCAAAAGCTGTTGACAAAAATAGTGCTGAATTTTGTGATTAGAAACTTTGCTGTCAACAATTCAGAATATATATGTTCACATTAGGGGGGGGGGGTGGGGTAAAGTTCATGGTAAATTTGCAGTGGGCCATATAATTTAGCTAGGATGAAAGTGAAAACATCATTTGGTGCTTTTTATGCTCTTTGATAATTCATACAAATACTTATGGTGCCTATTAAGGGCTCAAGATACAATTTGCACCAGAAGAAATTAGGCCTATTGAATTATGAAAGAGCATAAAAAAAGGCATCAGATGATGTTTTTTACTTTCATCCTTGCTAAATTACAGGGCCATCTAGAAATTTACCTTACCTCCTAACCTAACCCCTTTCCAAGCTAGAAAAAGGTAGCTTGTCTAGAATTATAGCCAACCTATATTATGAAGTAAGAATTGCTTTCTTAATGAGTTTCCTTCTCAATAGCCCCAACTCTAAGCTTAGGCTATACCCAGCAATGAATTTACTATTGATGCCATTAGGCTACTTCAAATATGAAAGCAAAACCTACCAAGTCTAGTATTCTTGGTGTTAATTTTTGTAAATCTTCTTGTAGGCCTAGCCTAGCCTACATACAACTCCAACAGACATCCACATATATATATATATATATATATATATATATAATATATATATATATATATATATATATATATATATATATATATATATATATATATATATATATATATATATATATATATATATATATATATATATATATATATATATATATATATATATGTATATATATATATATATATATATATATATATAGGCTATATATATATAGCCTATATATATAGGCTATATATATATATATATATATATATATATATATATATATATATATATATATATATATATATATATATATATATAGGGACTCCACCCTTTGACTATTGGAAAATATTAGTTTATAAGCTTATATAGAATGGTACTATCCAATCTCCTTATAATTAAAAACATTTTAGTCATCTAGTTGGAAAATTTAACCCACCCTTAAACAAGCCAGTTTCTCTCCCTCTGTGTTACAGAATTGTGTAAACCTAGGCTTTATTTAGCCTGGGCTACCAAGCTATCAAAATAGGCACAGCCTACCTCACTGATTTTTTTTTTAAAATCACCTACCTACCTCGCTGATTTTTTTTTAATCAATGGCTTTATAATAAACTTAACTCACAATGATTCTTATCATACATTTATTCAGATGCAAACACTTTCAGTTTTTCAAACTTGAACATAAAAATCCTCATCAGTTTTCATCTTTTTCTTCTTAGCATAAACACTATGTATTTCTTATTGACAGCTTCAAATTATATTAGAAGGAGAGGGCATTAAAGAAAGTCACCAGAAAACCTTATGTGAACTAGGGTCAGATGGTTCAGGCATTCTGGAATAGATGCAAAATCTGCACTATGGATCGGTTTGTTTATGCTAAGTAAACTCCTCATTTCTCATGATCAAAGAGTTACTTTTAGTTCATTAGTAAAGAATGTTATCTTCCCTTGACGGAAACAAACAGAGAGGGGGCGTTTTTGTTTTTGAACGAACTCTTCTTCTGAGTAAGTCTCTGAAGGTTTGGGCGTTCAAATTGGGGTTGATTGGACTATACAAGGAGCTACTGACCAGTTGGTCTGCTACTTAAATATATTTGATGCATTGGTGGCTGGGATGTGCAGGAGTTTGATATTAATAAGGCTATTTTGGAGATTCATCAAGTGATCTCTGATTGTCCTCAGGTCTGTTCCATGGCATTCCAGTCGATATTATCAATGAGCTGACTGGTGTGCTACTTCATTATATTTGATGCCTTGGTGGCTGGGACGAGCTGGAGTTTGATATTAATAAGGCTATTTTGGAGATTCGTTAAGTGATCTCTGATCGTCCTCAGGTCTATTCCATGGCATTCCAGTCGATATTATCAATGAGCTGACTGGTGTGCTACTTCATTATATTTGATGCCTTGGTGGCTGGGACGAGCTGGAGTTTGATATTAATAAGGCTATTTTGGAGATTCATTAATTGATCTCTGATTGTCCTCAGGTCTCTTCCATGGCATTTCATTCGATATTATCATTGAGCTAGCTGGTGTGCTACTTCATTATATTTGATGCCTTGGTGGCTGGGATGAGCTGGAGTTTGATATTGATAAGGCTATTTTGGAGATTCATTAATTGATCTCTGATTGTCCTCAGGTCTCTTCCATGGCATTTCATTCGATATTATCATTGAGCTAGCTGGTGTGCTACTTCATTATATTTGATGCCTTGGTGGCCGGGATGAGCTGGAGTTTGATATTAATAAGGCTATTTTGGAGATTCATTAATTGATCTCTGATTGCACTCAGGTCTCTTCCATGGCATTCCATTCGATATTATCAATGAGCTAGCTGGTGTGCTACTTCATTATATTTGATGCCTTGGTGGCTGGGATGAGCTGGAGTTTGATATTGATAAGGCTATTTTGGAGATTCATTAATTGATCTCTGATTGTCCTCAGGTCTCTTCCATGGCATTCCATTCAATATTATCAATGAGCTAGCTGGTGTGCTACTTCATTATATTTGATGCCTTGGTGGCTGGGATGAGCTGGAGTTTAATATTAATAGGGTTATTTTGGAAATTCATTAATTGATCTCTGATTGTCGTCAGGTCTCTTCCATGGCATTCCAATCGATATTATCAGTGAGCTAGCTGGTGTGCTACTTCATTATATTTGATGCCTTGGTGGCTGGGATGAGCTGGAGTTTAATATTAATAAGGTATTTTGGAGATTCAATAATTGATCTCTGATTGTCCTCAGGTCTCTTCCATGGCATTCCATTCGATATTATCAATGAGCTAGCTGGTGTGCTACTTCATTATATTTGATGCCATGGTGGCTGGGATGAGCTGGAGTTTAATATTAATAAGGTTATTTTGGAGATTCATTAATTGATCTCTGATTGTCCTCAGGTCTCTTCCATGGCATTCCATTCGATATTATCAATGAGCTAGCTGGTGTGCTACTTCATTATATTTGATGCCTTGGTGGCTGGGATGAGCTGGAGTTTGATATTAATAAGGCAATTTTGGAGATTCATTAATTGATCTTTGATTGTCCTCAGGTCTCTTCCATGGCATTCCATTCGATATTATCAATGAGCTAGCTGGTGTGCTACTTCATTATATTTGATGCCTTGGTGGCTGGGATGAGCTGGAGTTTGATATTAATAAGGCTATTTTGGAGATTCATTAATTGATCTCTGATTGTCCTCAGGTCTCTTCCATGGCATTCCATTCGATATTATCAATGAGCTAGCTGGTGTGCTACTTCATTATATTTTATGCCTTGGTGGCTGGGATGAGCTGGAATTTGATATTAATAAGGCTATTTTGGAGATTCATTAATTGATCTCTGATTGTCCTCAGGTCTCTTCCATGGCATTCCATTCGATATTATCAATGAGCTAGCTGGTGTGCTACTTCATTATATTTGATGCCTTGGTGGCTGGGATGAGCTGGAGTTTGATATTAATAAGGCTATTTTGGAGATTCATTAATTGATCTCTGTTTGTCCTCAGGTCTCTTCCATGGCATTTCATTCCATATTATCAATGAGCTAGCTGGTGTGCAACTTCATTATATTTGATGCCTTGGTGGCTGGGATGAGCTGGAGTTTGATATTAATAAGGCTATTTTGGAGATTCATTAATTGATCTCTGTTTGTCCTCAGGTCTCTTCCATGGCATTCCATTCCATTCCATTCCTACTTCATTATATTTGATGCCTTTGTGGCTGGGATGAGCTGGAGTTTGATATTAATAAGGCTATTTTGGAGATTCATTAATTGATCTCTGTTTGTCCTCAGGTCTCTTCCATGGCATTCCATTCGATATTATCAATGAGCTAGCTGGTGTGCTACTTCATTATATTTGATGCCTTGGTGGCTGGGATGAGCTGGAGTTTGATATTAATAAGGCTATTTTGGAGATTCATTAATTGATCTCTGTTTGTCCTCAGGTCTCTTCCATGGCATTCCATTCGATATTATCAATGAGCTAGCTGGTGTGATACTTCATTATATTGGATGCCTTGGTGGCTGGGATGAGCTGGAGTTTGATATTAATAAGGCTATTTTGGAGATTCATTAATTGATCTCTAATTGTCCTCAGGTCTCTTCCATGGCATTCCACTCGATATTATCAATGAGCTAGCTGGTGTGCTACTTAATTATATTTGATGCCTTGGTGGCTGGGATGAGCTGGAGTTTGATATTAATAAGGCTATTTTGGAGATTCATTAATTGATCTCTGTTTGTCCTCAGGTTTCTTCCATAGCATTCCATTCGATATTATCAATGAGCTAGCTGGTGTGCTACTTCATTATATTTGATGCCTTGGTGACTGGGATGAGTTGGAGTTTGATATTAATAAGGCTATTTTGGAGATTCATTAATTGATCTCTAATTGTCCTCAGCTCTGTTCCATGGCATTCCATTCGATGTTATCAATGAGCTAGCTGGTGTGCTACTTCATTATATTTGATGCCTTGGTGGCTGGGATGAGCTGGAGTTTGATATTAATAAGGCTATTTTGGAGATTCATTAATTGATCTCTAATTGTCCTCAGGTCTCTTCCATGGCATTCCATTCGATATTATCAATGAGCTAGCTGGTGTGCTACTTCATTATATTTGATGCTTTGGTGGCTGGGATGAGATGGAGTTTGATATTAATAAGGCTATTTTTGAGATTCATTAATTGATCTCTAATTGTCCTCAGGTCTCTTCCATGGCATTCCATGCGATATTATCAATGAGCTAGCTGGTGTGCTACTTCAATATATTTGATGCCTTGGTGGCAGGGATGAGCTGGAGTTTGATATTAATAAGGCTATTTTGGAGATTCATTAATTGATCTCTGTTTGTCCTCAGGTCTCTTCCATGGCATTCCATTCGATATTATCAATGAGCTAGCTGGTGTGCTACTTCATTCTATTTGATGCCTTGGTGGCTGGGATGAGCTGGAGTTTGATATTAATAAGGCTATTTTGGAGATTCATTAATTGATCTCTGTTTGTCCTCAGGTCTCTTCCATCGCATTCCATTCGATATTATCAATGAGCTAGCTGGTGTGCTACTTCATTATATTTGATGCCTTGGTGGCTGGATGAGCTGGAGTTTGATATTAATAAGGCTATTTTGGAGATTCATTAATTGATCTCTAATTGTCCTCAGGTCTGTTCCATGGCATTCTATCGATGTTATCAATGAGCTAGCTGGTGTGCTACTTCATTATATTTGATGCCTTGGTGGCTGGGATGAGCTGGAGTTTGATATTGATAAGGCTATTTTGGAGATTCATTAATTGATCTCTGATTGTCCTCAGGTCTCTTCCATGGCATTCCATTCGATATTATCAATGAGCTAGCTGGTGTGCTACTTCATTATATTTGATGCCTTGGTGGCTGGGATGAGCTGGAGTTTAATATTAATAGGGTTATTTTGGAATTCATTAATTGATCTCTGATTGTCGTCAGGTCTCTTCCATGGCATTCCAACCGATATTATCAGTGAGCTAGCTGGTGTGCTACTTCATTATATTTGATGCCTTGGTGGCTGGGATGAGCTGGAGTTTAATATTAATAAGGTTATTTGGAGATTCAATAATTGATCTCTGATTGTCCTCAGGTCTCTTCCATTCGATATTATCAATGAGCTAGCTGGTGTGCTACTTCATTATATTTGATGCCATGGTGGCTGGGATGAGCTGGAGTTTAATATTAATAAGGTTATTTTGGAGATTCATTAATTGATCTCTGATTGTCCTCAGGTCTCTTCCATGGCATTCCATTCGATATTATCAATGAGCTAGCTGGTGTGCTACTTCATTATATTTGATGCCTTGGTGGCTGGGATGAGCTGGAGTTTGATATTAATAAGGCAATTTTGGAGATTCATTAATTGATCTTTGATTGTCCTCAGGTCTCTTCCATGGCATTCCATTCGATATTATCAATGAGCTAGCTGGTGTGCTACTTCATTATATTTGATGCCTTGGTGGCTGGGATGAGCTGGAGTTTGATATTAATAAGGCTATTTTGGAGATTCATTAATTGATCTCTGATTGTCCTCAGGTCTCTCCCATGGCATTCCATTCGATATTATCAATGAGCTAGCTGGTGTGCTACCTCATTATATTTTATGCCTTGGTGGCTGGGATGAGCTGGAATTTGATATTAATAAGGCTATTTTGGAGATTCATTAATTGATCTCTGATTGTCCTCAGGTCTCTTCCATGGCATTCCATTCGATATTATCAATGAGCTAGCTGGTGTGCTACTTCATTATATTTGATGCCTTGGTGGCTGGGATGAGCTGGAGTTTGATATTAATAAGGCTATTTTGGAGATTCATTAATTGATCTCTGTTTGTCCTCAGGTCTCTTCCATGGCATTTCATTCCATATTATCAATGAGCTAGCTGGTGTGCAACTTCATTATATTTGATGCCTTGGTGGCTGGGATGAGCTGGAGTTTGATATTAATAAGGCTATTTTGGAGATTCATTAATTGATCTCTGTTTGTCCTCAGGTCTCTTCCATGGCATTCCATTCCATTCCATTCCTACTTCATTATATTTGATGCCTTTGTGGCTGGGATGAGCTGGAGTTTGATATTAATAAGGCTATTTTGAAGATTCATTAATTGATCTCTGTTTGTCCTCAGGTCTCTTCCATGGCATTCCATTCGATATTATCAATGAGCTAGCTGGTGTGCTACTTCATTATATTTGATGCCTTGGTGGCTGGGATGAGCTGGAGTTTGATATTAATAAGGCTATTTTGGAGATTCATTAATTGATCTCTGTTTGTCCTCAGGTCTCTTCCATGGCATTCCATTCGATATTATCAATGAGCTAGCTGGTGTGATACTTCATTATATTGGATGCCTTGGTGGCTGGGATGAGCTGGAGTTTGATATTAATAAGGCTATTTTGGAGATTCATTAATTGATCTCTAATTGTCCTCAGGTCTCTTCCATGGCATTCCACTCGATATTATCAATGAGCTAGCTGGTGTGCTACTTAATTATATTTGATGCCTTGGTGGCTGGGATGAGCTGGAGTTTGATATTAATAAGGCTATTTTGGAGATTCATTAATTGATCTCTGTTTGTCCTCAGGTTTCTTCCATAGCATTCCATTCGATATTATCAATGAGCTAGCTGGTGTGCTACTTCATTATATTTGATGCCTTGGTGACTGGGATGAGTTGGAGTTTGATATTAATAAGGCTATTTTGGAGATTCATTAATTGATCTCTAATTGTCCTCAGCTCTGTTCCATGGCATTCCATTCGATGTTATCAATGAGCTAGCTGGTGGGCTACTTCATTATATTTGATGCCTTGGTGGCTGGGATGAGCTGGAGTTTGATATTAATAAGGCTATTTTGGAGATTCATTAATTGATCTCTAATTGTCCTCAGGTCTCTTCCATGGCATTCCATTCGATATTATCAATGAGCTAGCTGGTGTGCTACTTCATTATATTTGATGCTTTGGTGGCTGGGATGAGATGGAGTTTGATATTAATAAGGCTATTTTTGAGATTCATTAATTGATCTCTAATTGTCCTCAGGTCTCTTCCATGGCATTCCATGCGATATTATCAATGAGCTAGCTGGTGTGCTACTTCAATATATTTGATGCCTTGGTGGCAGGGATGAGCTGAAGTTTGATATTAATAAGGCTATTTTGGAGATTCATTAATTGATCTCTGTTTGTCCTCAGGTCTCTTCCATGGCATTCCATTCGATATTATCAATGAGCTAGCTGGTGTGCTACTTCATTCTATTTGATGCCTTGGTGGCTGGGATGAGCTGGAGTTTGATATTAATAAGGCTATTTTGGAGATTCATTAATTGATCTCTGTTTGTCCTCAGGTCTCTTCCATCGCATTCCATTCGATATTATCAATGAGCTAGCTGGTGTGCTACTTCATTATATTTGATGCCTTGGTGGCTGGATGAGCTGGAGTTTGATATTAATAAGGCTATTTTGGAGATTCATTAATTGATCTCTAATTGTCCTCAGGTCTGTTCCATGGCATTCTATCGATGTTATCAATGAGCTAGCTGGTGTGCTACTTCATTATATTTGATGCCTTGGTGGCTGGGATGAGCTGGAGTTTGATATTAATAAGGCTATTTTGGAGATTCATTAATTGATCTCTAATTGTCCTCAGGTCTCTTCCATGGCATTCCATTCGATATTATCAATGAGCTAGCTGGTGTGCTACTTCATTATATTTGATGCCTTGGTGGCTGGGATGAGCTGGAGTTTGATATTAATAAGGCTATTTTGGAGATTCATTAATTGATCTCTGTTTGTCCTCAGGTCTCTTCCATGGCATTCCATTCGATATTATCAATGAGCTAGCTGGTGTGCTACTTCATTATATTTGATGCCTTGGTGGCTGGGATGAGCTGGAGTTTGATATTAATAAGGCTATTTTGGAGATTCATTAATTGATCTCTAATTGTCCTCAGGTCTGTTCCATGGCATTCCATTCGATGTTATCAATGAGCTAGCTGGTGTGCTACTTCATTATATTTGATGCCTTGGTGGCTGGGATGAGCTGGAGTTTGATATTAATAAGGCTATTTTGGAGATTCATTAATTGATCTCTAGTTGTCCTCAGGTCTCTTCCATGGCATTCCATTCGATATTATCAATGAGCTAGCTGGTGTGCTACTTCATTATATTTGATGCCTTGGTGGCTGGGATGAGCTGGAGTTTGATATTAATAAGGCTGTTTTGGAGATTCATTAATTGATCTCTAATTGTCATTAGGTCTCTTCCATGGCATTCAATTCGATATTATCAATGAGCTAGCTGGTGTGCTACTTCATTATATTTGATGCCTTGGTGGCTAGGATGAGCTGGAGTTTGATGTTAATAAGGCTAGCTTGGAGATATATTAATTGATCTCTGTTTTTTCCTCAGGTCTCTTCCATGGCATTCCATTCGATATTATCAATGAGCTAGCAGGTGTGCTACTTCATTATATTTGATGCCTTGGTGGCTGGGATGAGCTGGAGTTTGATATTAATAAGGCTATTTTGGAGATTCATTAATTGATCTCTGATTGTCCTCAGGTCTCTTCCATGGCATTTTATTCGATATTACCAATGAGCTAGCTGGTGTGCTACTTCATTATATTTTATGCCTTGGTGGCTGGGATGAGCTGGAGTTTGATATTAATAAGGCTATTTTGGAGATTCATTAATTGATCTCTGATTGTCCTCAGGTCTCTTCCATGGCATTCCATTCGATATTATCAATGAGCTAGCTGGTGTGCTACTTCATTATATTTGATGCCTTGGTTGCTGGGATGAGCTGGAGTTTGATATTAATAAGGCTATTTTGGAGATTCATTAATTGATCTCTGATTGTCCTCAAGTCTCTTCCATGGCATTTTATTCGATATTATCAATGAGCTAGCTGGTGTGCTACTTCATTATATTTATGCCTTGGTGGCTGGGATGAGCTGGAGTTTGATATTAATAAGGCTATTTTGGAGATTCATTAATTGATCTCTGATTGTCCTCAGGTCTCTTCCATGGCATTTTATTCGATATTATCAATGAGCTAGCTGGTGTGCTACTTCATTATATTTTATGCCTTGGTGGCTGGGATGAGCTGGAGTTTGATATTAATAAGGCTATTTTGGAGATTCATTAATTGATCTCTGATTGTCCTCAGGTCTCTTCCATGGCATTCCATTCGATATTATCAATGAGCTAACTGGTGTGCTACTTCATTATATTTGATGCCTTGGTTGCTGGGATGAGCTGGAGTTTGATATTAATAAGGCTATTTTGGAGATTTATTAATTGATTTCTGATTGTCCTCAGGTCTCTTCCACGGCATTCCATTAGATATTATCAATTAGCTAGCTGGTGTGCTACTTCATTATATTTGATGCCTTGGTGGCTGGGATGAGCTAGAGTTTGATATTAATAAGGCTATTTTGGAGATTCATTAATTGATCTCTAATTGTCCTCAGGTGTCTTCCATGGCATTCCATTCGATATTATCAATGAGCTAGCTGGTGTGCTACTTCATTATATTTGATGCCTTGGTGGCTGGGATGAGCTGGAGTTTGATATTAATAAGGCTATTTTGGAGATACATTAATTGATTTCTGATTGTCCTCAGGTCTCTTTCATGGCATTCCATTCGATATTATCAATGAGCATGCTGGTGTGCTACTTCATTATATTTGATGCCTTGGTGGCTGGGATGAGCTGGAGTTTGATATTAATAAGGCTATTTTGGAGATTCATTAATTGATCTCTGATTGTCCTCAGGTCTCTTCCATGGCATTTTATTCGATATTATCAATGAGCTAGCTGGTGTGCTACTTCATTATATTTTATGCCTTGGTGGCTGGGATGAGCTGGAGTTTGATATTAATAAGGCTATTTTGGAGATTCATTAATTGATCTCTGATTGTCCTCAGGTCTCTTCCATGGCATTTTATTCGATATTATCAATGAGCTAGCTGGTGTGCTACTTCATTATATTTTATGCCTTGGTGGCTGGGATGAGCTGGAGTTTGATATTAATAAGGCTATTTTGGAGATTCATTAATTGATCTCTGATTGTCCTCAGGTCTCTTCCATGGCATTCCATTCGATATTATCAATGAGCTAACTGGTGTGCTACTTCATTATATTTGATGCCTTGGTTGCTGGGATGAGCTGGAGTTTGATATTAATAAGGCTATTTTGGAGATTTATTAATTGATTTCTGATTGTCCTCAGGTCTCTTCCACGGCATTCCATTAGATATTATCAATTAGCTAGCTGGTGTGCTACTTCATTATATTTGATGCCTTGGTGGCTGGGATGAGCTGGAGTTTGATATTAATAAGGCTATTTTGGAGATTCATTAATTGATCTCTAATTGTCCTCAGGTGTCTTCCATGGCATTCCATTCGATATTATCAATGAGCTAGCTGGTGTGCTACTTCATTATATTTGATGCCTTGGTGGCTGGGATGAGCTGGAGTTTGATATTAATAAGGCTATTTTGGAGATACATTAATTGATCTCTGATTGTCCTCAGGTCTCTTCCATGGCATTCCATTCGATATTATCAATGAGCTAGCTGGTGTGCTACTTCATTATATTTGATGCCTTGGTGGCTGGGATGAGCTGGAGTTTGATATTAATAAGGTTATTTTGGAGATACATTAATTGATCTCTAATTGTCCTCAGGTCTCTTCCATGGCATTCCATTCGATATTATTAATGAGCTAGCTGGTGTGCTACTTCATTATATTTGATGCCTTGGTGGCTGGGATGAGCTGGAGTTTGATATTAATAAGGCTATCTTGGAGATTCATTACTTGATCTCTGATTGTCCTCAGGTCTCTTCCATGGCATTCCATTCGATATTATCAATGAGCTAGCTGATGTGCTACTTCATTATATTTGATGCCTTGGTGGCTGGGATGAGCTGGAGTTTAATATTAATAAGGCTATTTTGGAGATTCATTAATTGATCTCTGATTGTCCTCAGGTCTCTTCCATGGCATTCCATTCGATATTATCAATGAGCTAGCTGGTGTGCTACTTCATTATATTTGATGCCTTGGTGGCTGGGATGAGCTGGAGTTTGATATTAATAAGGCTATTTTGGAGATTCATTAATTGATCTCTAATTGTCCTCAGGTCTCTTCCATGGCATTCCATTCGATGTTATCAATGAGCTGGAGGATGCTTTTGCAGTCTGAAAGCACTATTCTGGTTTCTGACAGATTTCAACTCTTCGCCAAGTTCAACAAGAGATAGATAAGAAGAAGGTGGAAGCAAACCCCCGCACATCCATTAAACAAATCCAGCACAATACAAGGGATTCACGTAAAGAAAAAACGTAAAAAAAGGGGTTCACGTGATCACAGACTTGTGTCCAGCTCTCGTCCTCATGAAAACATTTTAGGATATCAGTATTTGAAAAGCTATATTGAGCAGTCATACTTCCTCTTGGCAAGATTTTGATGGTGTTGGCTATCTTGATAATAAACAAAACACAGACAGTAAAAAATGCTTTCTTACACGATTTGCAATGATTCGTAGGCTATGCAAGTCATACACTTAATCTTAAATTATTAATTATTAAATTGTACTTAATCTTAAGTACAACCAGCACTGACAAAAAGTAAGGTAAAACAATCTCATTGAATCGCCTTGTTTTACCTTACTTTTTATCAGTCCTGGTTGAACTTCGCTGAAGTAAGGATGCTAGGACTGCTTTGAAAAATTTTTAATTTTTGGTTTTATTGGTTGCATGTTGTTGTGAGTCTTTTTTCTTTCATATATTTTTGTCTTGCTGAGGACGGCCCTTGGACATAGGGCCGAAATATTCATTCAAATTATCTCCACTGTCTTGCAAAAAGATTTCCCTATTGTTCTTCGTACTTTTGTTGTTTGTTATTATCAACCTATTGTTTACACAGCTATCATTTATGAAGATTTTCCACATTTACCAAACCTTCTTACGACACGAGCAAAGGCAAGATATACCACTAATTGTTGCTAATTTTTGTGAAGCCGATGAATTTCTGGATGCGGAGACTAAATATTCGAAATATTTTTGTTTATTTTCCATGGCATTGGTTAAAGATTTTGTCCATTACTTACATAATGCTCTCAATAAGGTCATGCAAACGAAATAAGCTATAATATATACGAAATTTTACTTGAAAAACTTTTAATTTTAATTAAGTAATTTTTAATTACTTTAAAACTTTTAACATTAAACTCTTACACAATCACTGAATGTTTTTATTAGGCTACCATATTTGAAAAAAGAAAAAAAAATCCCCATCTTTTTCCCCAAGAGCCCTGGTAGTCTCTCCCCCAAAGCTGAAGTATATTTACAAAATTGTCTTAATGACGTAAACTTAAACAAACAAATAAACTTAAGCGTTTCTGTCTTCAAATGCATCGAAAATAGAAAGTTTTTCCCCTATTACCCAGAAAAGCTCAATTTTTTTTTTAGATTAAAAGGAAAGCATGAGGCGGTGTTCCATAAAAACCGTCCTTGAACCCTTAACAATTTATAATATACACTAACAAATCTCGCCTGTAAAATTGAAAATCTAGGCTCCGCCCCCGTCTTTTTTATACAACCAATGGCTTATGTGCAATGAATGTCATACCTGTAAAAACGTATTTGAATGACGAACACTGGGTGGCCAGAGAATGACTTTCTGGCAGACCTTCAAGAATGATCAGGATCCTTGAATGGTTCACAGGGACAAGTATTGGCTGAACATATGACGAAAACATAAAAAAAGACATAACCAACCAGGGGAGATATTCAGTCAGGGAATAAAATGATAAGATAAAGCAGATAATC
Source organism: Artemia sinica (assembly GCA_027921565.1). Lineage (NCBI taxonomy): Eukaryota > Metazoa > Arthropoda > Branchiopoda > Anostraca > Artemiidae > Artemia > Artemia sinica. Next base: position 7,061,962 of record CM051271.1, on the reverse strand, counting down.
CGGTGAGGACTTCCACCAAGTCGTCCTCAGTGCAAAAGAAAAAACTACACTTTCGAAGTTGCCTCTACAGAAGAAATATGCTGAAAAATTTGGCTTTGTCTTTTTGTTTAATTTACTTCGGTGAAAATCAGCGTCGTTTGTTCGAGTCTTTCCCTTACAAATTTTTCGTCGTTCTTCATTTCCTGTAGTAAGTCATGCATAGCCAGTGTGGTGTTGTCTCAGCACAAATTGGCTGATAATTGCCAAAGAAGCAATACTATCGAAGAGACTAAGTCAGTTATCCGGTTAGGATGGGTTAGGCACCGGATATCCCGTTAGGCACCGGATAGGATGAGTCCTCGTTTAAGACCCGGCGAAAGTAGAAGTAAGTAACTAAATTTCTGAAGATTGGGTCCAAAGAGTATAGGTAACTTAGAACAGTGGAAAATGGGGCTATTGGCCACAAAAATCACGAGCGCCATCTAAAATTTAGCTTTCTTGGCATTTTTTTACGGTACTAATGGGGAGAAAATAGTGTAATGATCAAATTTAGTGTAGTAATCTCTATAAAAAAATACGAGGTTGAAAAAATAAATAAATTAGAAACGCCTAACATTAGATGGTGTTGATAACTTTGCCCATGCTGATCAGTTGGATCTTCGAAAATTTGATCTTCTCAGAAGGCGAAGTTAGGTGAAAGGGTTCAAGAAGACTTCTCTAGAAAAAAATACGAGGTTGAAAAAATAAATAAATTAGAAACGCCTAACATTAGATGGTGTTGATAACTTTGCCCATGCTGATCAGTTGGATCTTCGAAAATTTGATCTTCTCAGAAGGCGAAGTTAGGTGAAAGGGTTCAAGAAGACTTCAATCTAACACAGTTTTATTGAGTTACTTATAAAGCTATAACATCGATCAGTTCAAAAGTAGTAGATTAACAACACAAAGGCACACATTAGATTGTACGGAAATATTTTGCTTCATAAACAAAACGGTATAAACATTCAATATAATATCCTTCAACCATTTCAAACAAATTTATTATCTCAAGACTAGATTAGTAGTACTACAATGGTAGAAAATGAATTATTGCTAGTGATAAAAGAACAGTTCAAAAGCCAATCGGTTAAGTCCATTTTTTTTCCAGTTGGTGGAATTTTACCTTAGCTTAGCACGTTATTGAGGGTATTCCCTAAACATAAAGATTAAATATGACAACTGAAAAAAAAGAAAAAAAAAGTTAGAACTTGATTTCCAAAATTAAGTGTAGTTGAATAAGAACAAAATTAAACATTAAATATTAACAAAACGACATGTAGGTCATCAAAAGATTTTCTGTCGGGGGGGGGGGGGGGAGGGGGGAGGGGAGGGTTATGCAACCAGGCTCATACTAACATGAATTTAATCTTATTCTGCATACTGAAACGTAGAAAAAAAACTAGACATTACCTCAGTAAATGGTTGATACATTAAAATAAAAATGTTAAATTAATTAAAATATATGATAATTAACTGCAAAAATAAATAAAAGATAATGATAATTAAAATAAAAGTCACCAAGCGATCTCAATTGCAAAACTCGCAGGCTTCGGCTCTCAATCGATCTGACTTCTCACAGCTGATATTAAAACAACATAACTTTACACTACAACAAAATTCACAATAGCGACAAAATGACAATTGTGCAAATTATGACAGCATTCATAATGAAAATATATGAAGATAGGTAAAGATAAACACGCAGGGCCGGATTAAGGACGACTGGGTCAAATATACACACAACACCCTCTTTTGTTCTACAGGGAGACCCTGCCCAGCCGAAAGATATTTGCCCTGTCCCTTCTTAAACATCACAAATACATATAAAGCAAACAATTTCGTGACATTCAGAGAAAATGGCACTTTTATTGGAGAAACACTTTTTTTTATCCCCCCCCCCCCATTCTATCTCAATAAAGCTTCTAAAGACTTCCAATTGAAATATTTATGCGGGTTCCCGAGTCATTTTGTTGAGCTTAATTTTGCAAGAAAAGGTTAAAGCAATATATATTACCCTGATCAGGGAAAAACACAGGCCAATATACTTAGTTTAAGGGTAGTCAGCGCTTACGTACCTTCTGTAAATGAGACATAACTTTTTCAGTAATTACAAATTTACCACAGAGAATTTCATAATATCCTGAGATTCACTTGTGAAAACTTATGGGATTTGAAAACCAAGGGTATTAAAAAATAATTATGTAGATTATAATGATTAATATATAGATTTTTCTCGAGATCCCAACTCAAGACTGAAATCCCAAATCCAAAGCCCAGGGCTGAAACTCGAAGACCACTAGCTCAAGACTGAAATTCCCAAAACCCTCGCACAGGGTTTAAACTCTGAGATCCAGAGCTCAAGACTGAAATACCTAAAGCCCAAGCTCAGGACTTAAACTCCAAAATCCCATGGTCAACACTGAAATCCCAATATCTTCAAGAAAATTTCAAGGAGTAGAAGCCCTGGTTTGCAATGAATGGATTTACCACTTAATTTACTTTATTTTTCTGTCCATAATTACACGGACCTGCACTAACTACTTGTTAAATAAAGGAATCAGGACAGCTGACTGAAGTTCCAAGAAACGTTCCATATTCAAGTTAAAACGTTCCAAAACGTTCCAAGTAAAAAAGGATTAATCACGCGTATAACCACGACAAAAACAGTCAACAACCAAATAATTGAATAAGATTTCTCCTTTTTGACTTTTGGTTTAGAACACTTGTAAGAGAATATAAAGAATAGCATAGAATTTCACACGGGGGCTACAAAGGCGGAGCTATTTGGCCCTCCAATAACGTGGTATATGGTAATTGGCTTGACAAAATACGTCAGTTCAAACAATGAAACTTCGAGCTTAAAGATCTTTTAACATACTTTTTAAATCTTTAATTTGCCGTTATGTTATAAAAGTTATGTTGACTTACAATTTGTAACTAGTGTGAGGGGCCGGTTAACATTTCCCCCCTTGATTATAATGAAATTTTAATCTTAGGGGAATTCCAGGAAAAATTTACCATGCAGGCGAGGGAGGGGATTTCCGGCATGATTAGAAAGGCTATCAGAAATTACAGTCTTTTCGAATGAAAGTATACGAAAGAGAACTTTTAAGGCAAAATCGTCCGTAAAAAAATTTCCAGTGAGGATGGAATTGTCCCAGGGGATTTTTACCAAACGATAAGAGGTATTTTGACTTTAACAGGTCGAATCCCAATGTCCAAGCCACTGGACTTCTGTCTTAGATTTCGAAAGTGGCAAGGATATTACCCAACCAAATGACTTCCTTAAACATATATTTTATCCGTAGATTCAAAGTTGAATGTTTTCATTTTGGGAGGACTAAGGAGGTAAATTAGAGGCAGTTTGACCTATAAGTTGCTAAAACTCTACTCTTACGTAGGGCAGGCATTACTGATTTGGGAAGTTCTCAAGCTGACATTAACAGCACGCAGTCTAATTTTAGTTGCCCCAAAGTAGATGTTATCAATCCAACAACCGTCAAAACAATAAAATTAAAGCTCACTTTTTACACTAAAATACAAGAAAGCAATCTCTTTTTTCTCTCCGCTTTTGACCCAAGCTAGAGAAACAGGAAGATTACTATCCAAGGCTTCTGTGTAAAAATCCTTTATTTCCATTGGTTTGTTCGTTAAAATGTTTTTGCAAGCCCATTATATTATTCCTTAAGAGTATGTAAAAAATATACAAACAAAAAATACGAACACAGTAAATTAGACGAGAGAAGACATAATAAGAAAAAATTATTTAAGCAGCAAAACCATGAAGCACAAAAAAAAAAAATCACTAGCCGTCCAGACCAAAAAGTATGGATAAAAGTGGGAACTAGCGCTAGCGTCGACAAAAAAAATCCTCAACGCCATCTATCGTTTGGCGACGCTTGCCATTTTTTTCAGTGTAAAAATAAGAATAATTGATTTAATTTATGGAGCTGTTAAAATTAGTGTAGTAATAAGAGTCTAATCATTGTTCCTGACAGAAAAATGGTTACAAAGCTTGAAAAAATGCAGTGTCACCAAATGCTAAATGGCGTTGATAGTTTTTTTTTTAGTGTTCCCCACTAGCGTCAGTTTCCACTCTTATATGTTACCCACACTCTCTGATCTAGATTTTAAGGGCCAAAAAACCTTCCTTTCAATCATCTAGACTATTGCCCAAAACTGTGTTTTTTAGTCTTTATGATAGGCTATTGTACTTAGGCTTAGGACTGTATAAATCTTTTCCCCGGTCATTTTCTTAGGTCTATTATATGATTTTTTTTTTTAAATTAAGCATTATTCAAGAAACTATTATTTATCCTATGTTATTTCTTCTTCTAACTTTATTTCTCCTTGGAATTCTTTGAATACACTTTAGTTCTATTGTTTGATACAGCGAAGGACCGGCTGGAATATGGCTTAATTGAAAAAATAGAGGCCTGGATTTCCAAAAGTAATCTTAAACACCTTCGAATTAAGTGAACTCTTTGTTTCTCCGTGCATCTGTTTAATAGCTTCACAATTTTTTTTTTTTTTAGCATCAAATCTAAAAAATGCTAAAAAAAAACAGTTCAGTTTGGCATATGCTTAAACAGCATTCTGATTCATTGCTAAAAAAAAAAAATACATTTTTCCCCCCTCCCCTATATTTTGATGAATTAACATTTGTGCCTGACTTTTCTTAAGAGCAAAGAGATATTACTTTTCGGTTTTCTAAGCCAACCACAATATTTCTAGGAATTCGATGGACAAATAGCTTTCGTTTCAAAAATCTATTTGGTTTCAAAACCCTCAATGTAAAATTTTAAATCAGTAAAAAAAAAAAAAAAAAAAAAAAAAAAAAAAAAAAAAAAAAAAAAAAAAAAAAAAACATCTGTCTCTCTACACCTAAGAAGCAAACTTCTTTTTTTTAATAAAGCTAGGCTAAAATTAAGAGAAGACAATCAGTTCAGTTTGCTTGTGCGCTGGGTTTCCTGGGAGCCTGTTCATATTGCTTTTTGAGTCTTTTCTTCAATTCCCCAGGGAATTTTTCAAAACATCTCTTGCATACAGGTTTAAGATCAAACTCGTAAAACTTCGTCTTCTGTGACATTTTGGCGTCGCATACAGAACACGCAAAGTGATTCACACACCATGCTTTATTCAAGGCAGTGAAAACTAAAAAAAAAGGATTCCCTTTAATGATAAATATTAAAGAAAAGAAAAATAAATGAACAATTATTTTTTTAAACTTTAAAAATGACTTTTTAAAACAAGGAACTCAACGAAAATAAAAATTTTAAAATAAAATCTTACCCCAAAAATTAATGTTAAAAAAGTAAATAAACATGGAACTTATTAAACTTTAAAAATTAATATAAAAAAATGAAGATGGAGCTTTTGACGTTTTTTTTTAGTAAAAAAAGAGAAGAAACATCGTCACCCCAACCAAAAACAAAAAACAAACAAAACCTACCCCTGGTATACTAATTTCAACCCTGTGGCAGGCTAATTTTTTTTTGGCCAATAAGGTTTATGTTCTCTGTTAAACATGAACTTCCTCACAACACTACAGCTGAAATATAAACAGAAAAGAAAAGATAATTAGAATGTTATATACATTAGTCTCATATGTATCTATTTACCAAGCCAGAATTCGAATATTACTTAGATGTTTTCTTAGATAATTATAGATTTTTTCTTAGAGAATTCTTAGAGATGTTTTCCTAGAGAATGATCTAAACTTGCTCAAAACAGAGTAAAAAAGCCCTTCTTAGAGAATGATTAGAGATTTTTTCTTAGAGAATTCTTAGAGATGTTTCCTTAGAGAATGATCTAAACTTGCTCAAAATAGAGGAAAAAGTCCTTCTTAGTGAATGATTAGAGATGTTTTCTTAGAGAATGATCTAAACTTGCTCAAAACATAGGACAATAGTCGTTCTTAGAGAATCTTTAGAGATATTTTCTTAGAGAATGATATAAACTTGCTCAAACATAGGAAAAAAAGTTCTTTTTCATAGATTTTCATTTTTTTTTTCCTTTTATAAGAAAATGCGCAGTAAATTTAAAAAATGTAATTCGATTAATAGATAAAGTTGAGTAATAGCTCTCGAATTATAGAAAAATTGCTTTTACGTTAAAACATTAAAATTGACAAAAAAAAAAAAAAAAAAAAAAAAAAAAAAAAAAAAAAAAAAAAAAAAAAACAACACCGGTAACTTGCACAGGGGACCTTACTTGCAAGGAACTTTAAGGTTCCTAGAACCTTAAAAGGTTCTTTACATACAAGAGAGCCTCAAAACCTTAATACAAAACAAGAACGAAACATTGGCAGAAGGTGACACCGCTCTTAAGCCTCAGGCAACATTAACGTTTCCCTGAACGCGAGTTAATGAGGGGACCTAGCAGCTTTCCGATGAATAGAGCAAACAACTACTACTGAGGCTAAGGGCATAAAGGTAAACTTTCAGGGAATGTTTAGGTGAATTAAGTGGATTGGGTGTTCTGGATAAAATGAAGAAATTGGTGCTCTGGCTTTGCATAGCTTTTTATACCCTTCGTACTTAGATATAGTAGTTTCACCTTCGTCTAGAGAGTCAGAAAGTAACTGTTCTACATCGTGAATTTTTAGGGCTAGTAAAGTCGATCCGATCTCGGTAGAAAAAAAAGACACATTAACGTCATCTGACGTGACTTGGGCGCCGTCATCAGATACGGTTCTGATGCAAGATGACGTTTTCCATTTTGTTATTTTCCGCGCCAGTTATTTTTTTTTATGTCATTTTCAGGCGTCTTTCCGAACCCCTTTCGAATCGCGCGTCAACGGCTGACCCAACCCCTTCAACGCGCCTCAACGTTGGTACGTGATCTCGTTTACAATCGCTCTAGCTCTGGAACTACCAATTATGGATTCAAGATGACAACGCTCTTTGACGAGGAAAAAGAAAGAAAGAAAGAACGTACCAGTACTACCCATGCAAAAAGGGATTTTACTTGTTGTTCAAGGGATTCTTTTCCTGTATAAGGTTTTCGACAATGGCGATTCTAATTGTGCAGTTCTTATTTCGATCCGAAACCATTTTCGGGGGCTTTCAGGGCTCTTTAGAAATTCCCATAGTTTATTTTCGCAATAAACATTTACCAGTAAGATTAAATTATAGATACAATTCCTGAATCCACTTCAAATGGCACTTTTTTCTGACTTGACAGTTTTTTTTCAAAAAGCGTTTCAAAATTTTTAGTTACTATAGGCGGAACTTTGCTCTTTACTAAGCTGCAGCGATTGCTGCAACCATGAAGTTTGATTACTGGAATATCCATGGTTTATCAGATTCACTATTTAGAAAAGTCTTGGAGACGGAAACAGTAAATGTTTTGCGTACAGCAGGGAGTTAATCGCCTAAGCTTTTGAGCTAAGTCTGGAGTGAGTCTCATTGAAATGGCGTGTTCCGACCAAGACCGTATCCAGGGGAGGAGGGGGAGGGAGTTGCACCAGGTTTGACCCCTCCCCCCCCCCCCCAAAAAAAAATAGAATGTCCAACTCATAAAACGTAACAAAAATGCATAGAAACAAATTTTTTATGAATTTTAAAAAGTATTTTTGCGACCCCCCCCCCCCCAAAAAAAAAAAAAAACCTGGATACACCCTTGGTACCAAACCATTGTCCATATATTGAGGTTTGAATGATAGGTCTTGACGTTATTTCTATTTTTTTTTTTTGGGTATCGGAATGAAGCATTTCGTTCCGATATAACAAGAGCACTGTGACTAGATTTTATAGTCGGTCAAAGCTAGAAAATATTTTTACAAAACGCAGATAAGATCGTTGAGATAAAGTCTAGGGTGCTTCCCGGGATATAACGTATCCTTTCCCTTTTACCAATTAAACATACACGGAAAATTAAAATTTAACAACCGGTCAAAAGTTGGGTATTCCCAGCTGATGCAAGTAGGACTTATTTTTCTCACAAATCAAGTTGCACGAAAAAGAAGAAAGTGTGCTGATCTGCACATAATCTAGAAAAACGATTTATATGACCTACTTCCCCTCTAGAAAGAATGGCTTTTCCAACTGAAATCGAAAGTTTTTCTTATAAACTTAGATAAGCACTTAGCAATCTGAAATTTTATATTGGCGTTTTCCTTCCCGTAAGAAGATTAATTTTCTTAGATAATATCCACGCAATTTCTCGGCTTTTAGCCAAGAATTCTTAAGCGAAACAAAAATATCTTAGGGGGAAAATTTATGTTGGTATAAATATACTACAGCGCTTTAGAATCGGTCTATTAAATTTCTGATATTTTTGCTGTTGTTCTTCTGTTTTCTCGACCTTAAAAGGTGACTAACTTTTTATTAACTTTTTGTTTAGCTTTTTCTTAACTTTTACCCAAGCAAGCTCTTGGATTTCAGCGAAGAAAAATAGCTTTCATTACAGCAATGAAAACCCGATAGGCACATAATCATATATTATATAATATATTCTTTAATTATATTCTATATTATATAACACATAATATATTCTTTTATAAAGGAGCTACGAACACGGTACAGCGTTTTAAAATAGGTTTATTTATGTCTTTTAAATTTTATTTTCTTACATTTTTATCGTTTTCTAAGTTTCGCTGTTTGTTATTTTTTTATTGGGTTTTAAAAGCCGACGATCTAAAGTTGATCATTTACTTTAACCTTTAAAACCTTCTATCTACACTTAAATTCGGTAAGTGACAATAAGTGCAGAACTTCCTGCCTTCAATGGCTAACTATTGATAGATTCGGTTTACTCACCTTCACCTGATATGGCATAGCAAGTGACGTAACGTTACTTAGTAGTGAAGTAAGTAACGTAGCTCCCAAAGTAAAGATAAGCATAGAACGTGTTGCTATTGATGGATTGCTAAATATTGATAGATCCTAATTGCTTACCATCACCTGGTATGACTTGATAAGTAACATAACGCTTTGTAAGTAACGCGAGTAACGTAAATTACCAAGTACGGTAAGTACAGAGCTTGTTTATATTGATGGATTGCTAACTATTGCTTGATTGGATCTACTTACCTCATGTAATATCGTAAGTAACGCAACGTTACTTGGTAAGTAACGCAATTGCAAAGGAAGAATAAGTGCAGAACTTGCTGCTAGTGATGGACTGCTTACTATTGATAGAACCGGTTTACTTACCATTACCTGAAATGACTTGGTAAGTAACGTAACTTCCAAAGGAACAATAAGTGCAGAATTTGTTGCTTTTGATAGTTTGCTAACTATTGATAGATCCGGTTTACTTACCGTCACCTGACATGACTCGGCAAGTAACGTAAATAACGCAACTTGAAAAATAACAATAAGCGCAGAGCATATTACTTTTGATACATAGCTAACTATTGATAGAACCGGTTTACTTACCATTACCTGAAATGACTTGGTAAGTAACGTAACTTCCAAAGGAACAATAAGTGCAGAACTTGTTACTTTTGATAGGTTGTTAACTATTGATAAATCCGGTTTACTTACTGTCACCTGACATGACTTGATAAGTAAGGTAAACTTGCAAAATAACAAAAAGCGCAGAGCATGTTGCATTTGATACATTGATAGAACCGGTGTACTTACCATCACCTGAAATGACTTGGTTGCAGGAAAAGCACAAATTTCCAAATAGTTGATGATAATGGGTTTCGCAGTAGGCTTGCCCCTTTTTTTCATAATGGCGATTTCCAAGAAAGGGTTTTTCACATTTTGCACAAACAAAGTGCTGAAAAAAGAAAAATCAATTAGAATTACACATCTCTTTTTCCGACAACGTTTGATAACGGTCAAATCGGTACTAACTGCAGGAACTCCCAAAAGGTCAAACATTATTTAGGTAAAATTGTGTCTTTTAAATCGGAAAATTCATTTTTGTTAAATTCGTTTAAATTTAAGCGTCCGTTAGTTAATCTCTCCGCAGAATTTATAGCTACGGCTAAGCTATTAAAGCTTGCAACATGGAAATTGAAATTTTCTGCAAATAGCTTTGGAACTGGAAGAATGTTTTAGACTAAGGGAACCCACAAACAATTTTAATGAATGAGACAATTCCTGGCATTTGTTCTGGAGTTACATTTGCAAGGTCAAAGGCCCAAGAAAAGGCCAGAGCGAGCGAAGGGAGATGGTAAAGACCAGTGCAGCCGTTAGATACTAGACAATAAGACAATGATTTCAGCTCTTTAAATAAAATTAAATATGATCATTTCCATCGCCAAATCCTAATTTTTAACCGTTTCTTTTTGGACCTAGAGAGGTGGACCTGGACCTTCAGCGGTGGAAGAAGCTTTATTCCCAAAACTTACAATTTCTTGGGATTGCAGCTCTTCAATACGAGTATTTTCACACGGATGTGGACTTGTCATTGTCATTTCTCTTAGATACTTTGCGATGAGGAGTACAAAAAAATAACCCAGATTGAGAAACAGTAGGCTTTGATTATTCTTTTGTTCTTGGTATTATTTTGTATAATTCCGTCCTAGGACGACGAGAAGAGCATAGAGGGTATTGATACTGTTCACTCTGATCATCCAGCACCGACGAGAGAAGGGGGGGGGGATACGGTGGCTTCTTTTACGTTTGTTGTTGAACTTTGGTTGTTGCTGCGTAGTTCTAACATAAAATTATACTTTTTTGGTGGGGAAACTCTAGAAAAATCAAAGGGACGTTATTTGCTTCATCTACACTTTCTACAATTATTGATTTTGTTTCTGTTTGATAGAATTGGCAGATACTGTCAATTACAGTTTGTTTGTTGTTGGACTTTAGTTGTTGCTGCGCAATTCTAACATAAAATTATACTTTTTTGGTGGGTAACTCGTAAAAAATCATAGGAATTTTATTTTCTTTATCTACACTTTCTATAGTTATTTTCTTGTCATCTTCACTTTCACACACTTTATCTTTTTTCTATATTTTTAGCCTTTTTTCTTTCTTCTAGCGATGTTTCTGTATGGTTCCTCTTGAATCGCGGAAATAAATAAAACGTTCAAATGGGGATAATTTTAAGGTAACACATCGAAAATGCGCCGAAATGCGCGAAAATGCGCGGAAGCTATGCAGGGATACGTTACCCTGATAAGATCGGGATTTCAACACAAAACCTAGAATGGTTTGGGCCAGTGATATTGCATAAAATTAGTCTTTTACACGATTCTAATAAAACGTGCAGTAATCAAATCGCCCTCCTCTAATGACCCTAAGTGAAGCTTCCTAGGGGATACAAACAAACAGAGTGATTCAAATTACAAATTATGAGGCTAATGATGTGGGCTATATTCCAGAAGAAACTCCTTTTTCACTTAATACTAAAATTTTCTGCCCCAGCATAAAATATATTAAAATATTCCCCTTTTCCTATTTAATTTTATATTAGTTTAACCACACAAAAAGATTTTTTCATATATTAATTTTCGTTTTGACTTTTATAATTAGGTTCTATATTCTTTTTAGTCTTTTCCTTTTTTTTCTTATTTTTCCTTCTTCACTGTTATTGTTGTTCCTTCTTCTTTTTTTGGTATTGGTAAGATGAATTAGGATGAATATTACTTAACCGGTCACTTTTTCGAGCATTTCATACGACTTATTGTCATATTGAGTTTTGTTTATATTAATAAAATCACTTGAATTTCAAAAGCTTATGGATCTACATCCCTCGGCTGCATTACGACTTGTAATTCAGAAGAAATTCAGGTTCCTAAAATTCACTCCCACGTCCCGAAGGTTATAAGAGTGCAAGTCCAGGGTGCAATTCACTCGACCAAGGTGGCTCTCCACCCAGCTAGGGTGAGCCACTTAGTCACTACTCATTGTGTTACAGAAAAAAAAAACGACGGCAAACAATTAAAAAGAGGACAGTGAAAGTGATAATTTTTGTGACATTTTTGATCTGACATTTTTAATTTTTTTTTAACCTTGAAAAATCTTAAATATGCTTAAAAGTTGCGCCTACTACTCCTACAAGCATGTATACTTAAATTCAATGTTACAAAAAAATGTCGCAAGTCGACAAAAGGGATCATAATTGTGCTAACTGCGAATTTTTGACATTTTTTGACAAATTTATCAAATAAGAAAATAAATTACACATAATACTACAACAACTAACAACTCACTGCAGCACCAAGCCACCTATGGCCAACACAGGCACGCACGCTCACCCTACATCCCAATCTATTCAAAGCTTCCGTCTTTAGACCCTCCCAGGAAGTTCCTATTTCCCTTAAGTCTTTCTTTACGATATCCTTCCACCCCAACCAAGGACGATATGATTTTCGTTTAGCCCTAGACGGTTGGCCGAAAAGGACAATATTTGGCAATCTGTCAATACCACTATAAAACAAGAAAGTAACATTAGTTATTGTCAATTCTTGCCATTCAATGACCATTTCCTTTTTTATTCAAAAGTAAACTAACTCCTCCCCGCTAAATTACTAAACACGCAACTAAAAGGAGGAAAGGACAAAAGTTAATAAGTAGGTGAACAATGAAGTAGCTCAAAATCTACAAAATCTACTGCAAAGAGCGTTTTAATACAAGAAACAGCATATATTTGCACAGAAAAAATAAAACAGACACTGGAAGACAGAAAGAACAAAGGGGAATAGCAAGAGAAAAAAGTAGGAGAAATAGAGAGAGAGACAAAGCGAGAGAGAGGGGGAGGGCACCTATACTTACTTCCACATGCCAATGTTTCCCCAAAGCAGTAACAACACGTTCTTCGATTGGTCGTCGACAGGCGCCACAAATGGGTATCCCCATTTTATCATGACATCGCAAACAATACAACTCATTCTGAAATACACACGAAAAACATTTTGAAAAATGATACAACATTGTCAAACAGAAAACTTCAATTGCATCCTATTTGTATAAAACCTAAAGTGAATATTATACCCTTTATTACAGTAACTTTAAAACAAAAACTTTCTCGCATGCTGACCAATGGTCTGCGTTATTCAGGATCTCCTGACTCACTGCCTTACCCCGGGAGTGCCATGCGCGGTTGAGGGGAGGGGGGTGAATCATCCGCTCCGCTTGGAACACGTCACCTGGTGTACGTGATTTTTGAAAGTGGGCACCCCCTTAAATTTTAGGTCCAGTAGTGACTAGTCACGCTAATTTGGTTTGTGAGAGACCACATGTCACTTACTACGTAAAAGGTTCTGATTTTTCAATTGACTTATTCATGAGCGGTGTATTATCAATATACTGATAATTTCAATTACTAATTACTAACAATAATATACTGGGAAACCTGAGAATATTTATATACTGATAATATACACATAATGACGAAAAAGGTGATGGGGTATAAAATCTAACTTCACTTTACTACCATTTATCACAATAGCAGTTCCGTTTATAAAGTAAGACAATGGCCACGAATATGTAATAGAATAATAAAAATAAGATAATAATATAATAGATAAAATATAATAATATGTAAAAATAAAATAAAAATAAAGATAATAATATAACAGATAAAATATAATAATATAATACAAACAAATAATGATAAGAATAAAGATAATAATATAATAAAAATAAGAAAAGGCTATACTCAAGACATAGTATAATTTCAGGTTTGGTAGCGACTTCAGTCAACGGTTTTTGAGAAACCACGGGTCACTTCCTAAGTAAAAATTGTAGCTTTTGGTTTTCCACTTGACTTATACTTATTAATGACATTATATACTATTGATATACTGAGGATATACAATGCAGGGTCGTATACATGATTTTTTCAGCGAGGGGGGGGGGGGGGGGGGTACAAAAGGATTTTTCTCAAGGGGGGGGGGGAGTTTACAAAAAAACTTTGAAAAACGCATCAAAAACTTGTTTATATTAAATTCTTTAACGTTTTGACGAGTCAGACAAACATTTCAAGGGGTTCAAACTCTTTAACCCCCCCCCCTCCCTGGGATACGGCCTTCTATACATGGTACATGACAAAAAGGTGTTGAGGTACGCTCTTGGTCAAATGTACAATATCAGAATTGATATTGCTTACCTTCAAAGAGGGCTTTGTTACGTAAAAAACATTCTGGAAGTGGCCAAACTCAATTTTATAACCAAGTTATTTCATTAAAAACTACAATAATTTAGACTGGACCACAGAAATACTTCCCTATCCCTATGTAAGTTTTTTTCTTTATTTTATCAATCATCTATTTTTCTATCTATTCTTCAATTTATCTATTTTTCTTCAGCAATAAATTAACTATGCAAATGCATGAGACAGATCATAGCAGTTGCTCCGTGTGTTGAAAGTAGACAAGGATCGTAGGAACTGCAGACAACAGAGAACTGTAGATAAACTGCACACAAAAATTCTCTGACCCTACTGCTCTCGAGTTTCATACTGCAGTGCAAATATTTGCTGCTTTTTTGACACCAGATCCATTTTCTGATTTTTTTTTTCTATTCAGTCAAGATATTCTGTATATTACACCAAATACCCAGGAATTAAGATCAAATTGGAAAAGGGCTAATTAGAACAAATTTAAATAATATGTTCACCAATAACAAGTTTGCAAAATTAATACAAGGAAAATGTTTCAATTAGGTTGACTTTGAATGAACCTTGGAACTTGAAGACTTCAAAAATTATCTATTGCGGTATCTTGAAAGGATATGGCGTCTTGGCCAAAGAGTGTGGGTAATTTATCAGAATGGAAACTGGCCCTAGTGTCGGTCAAACAAACCATAAACGCCATCTAGCATTTTTTTTCACGATTCGTAACTGTTTTTTCTGCCAAGAACTGAGATTCGACACTTATTACTGCACAATTTTACCATCTACACAAATTAAATTAATTATTCCTATTATTACACTGAAAAAAAAGAAAAAAAAGAATGCAAAGTGTCACCAAAAGTTAGAGGCCATTGAGGTTTTTTTCGTCGACACTATCGCCAGTTCCCACTCTTATAAGCTCTTCACATTCTTTAGTGTTGGTATAATTAAGTTTTTAACTCTTTTGACTGACGGTATGTCAAAAAACGAGCTATACGAAAAATGCGGCTTGATTTCTCTTTCTAAAGCTCTACTGAAAGGGATTAAGAGAGATTAAGATGAAAAAGGGAAGGGATTGCTAAAAAAATATGTGCTTTTTGGCCACCAATAGGGTGTCAAAGGAGAAGCAGGTCGTCCCCGAAGTAGAAGGGAAGCGATCATAAGACAATGAGAAGCCAAAATGGCAAATAAGAAACAGGTCGTCGCCGAATGGGAAGGGAAGAGATCATGAGAAAGAATTTAAGGGAAATTTGAGCTTCATGGGAGACAATAAAAAGAGAAGACTTCAGCAGATTGGGATGGAGGATGGGTATGCGCAGCTGTGTTGGTCTTTGCCAGCTCGGCACTACAGTAAGCTGTTAGTAGTTTGAAAATATTTACGATTAGTAGCTGCACTCACCAACACATTGATGGTGAGATCACTAGAACAACGTGAATCGAAATGTTCGTAATAATTTCGACCTGACGTTCAAAGTTCGATATAAACGCTACCTTTCTACTAAGGTTGAATTCGAATAAGGACTATATAGAACAATAGAAATCGATATCTTTGTCAATGATTTAAACATGCAATGCCTATTTTATTTTATCTAGTTCGACTTTATGCTGAATTAACTTCAGTAAAAAAAGAGATGGCGTTGCTGCATCAGCTACAGCTTTTAGGGGGGAACATGTAAACTGAAAATCTATATAAAAATTCGTCTATTAGTAAATATTTAACCATGTGCAAGCTTACAGTATATCAAGTGAATGTTTTTTAAATTGAATTTAGAATCAATTTAGGGGTTGAAAATTCAATTTTGCCATTTTATGCACAATATAAAAATTGAGTATATATAGCAAATTCTCCTCTTTCGTATTGCCCAGACGAACCTCGGTGGTCCGGAGTGCGGGCTTCAAACCCGTAGCTGTCTAGCGACAGAGTGGTTCGATTCCACCTTCTGGGCGATTAATTTTTGAAGTAAAATTTAGAACATTTTACTGAGAAAGAAATAATTTAGCAATTTAGTTTCATGTACCAATTCTCTTAATGCAAAAGAATTATGAGGATGAGTGGCCCACTCGGACTACTATTTTCCATCCGTACCTAATGAATAAAAGCGATCAAAAGTTATGGAATCAGGGAAACTCCAGCATATTTCTGAGATGGAAAATGAACGGTATCTGGCCCGAACTAACAAAATTATAAGAAAAAAAAAAACTTTTTCAGTCACTAATATCATAAAAAAAACCTTGTATTAATTTTTTAAATCTCTTCCTTTTTTCTACATACTGCCGAAGAAGCCCTTCAGCTAAAGAGTAGAATTTAGAAAATTTTTCATATTTTCAAACTAGCCAAGAATCTTAATAAAATATAAAATGTGTGTAAAAATAGCGGTTTATAATTTATTACAAACATATAATAATTACAATATAAATATAAATAATAGGTTTCCTCTACTGGCCATAGACCCGTTTGTCATTATCGTATTCATTTCTTATTTTAATAATTATAGATAAATATATAATGAAATTATAACATAACTAAAGGTTTAATTCAATATTAAATAGATAGCAAATATAAATAAATAATAACAAATTGTAATAGATTATAACATATGTTATACAATAATACGCTAGTATAATAATTATAAGGAAATATGTAATAAAATTATAACATAAATAAAAGTTACAATTAAGTTCCGATAATTATCAATAAATATAAAATAGATAATAAATATAAATAAATAATTACAAATTAAAATATATAATTGTGTTGGAAACTGGCTGCACTTTTTTTTGTGTAACTTGCCACCCCCTCAAAAAAGGTTTTTACTTCTTGATGTGGCCGTTGAACTCTAGTTGTTGTTTACTCGTCATAATAAATTTCTCTCTCTAAGGTTTGTCTTTTCATATAGTCTTATTGACTTTTAGCCTGTAATTTTAAGATATTTTTTTTTATTTTGTATTCTTAATTCTGCACTGAGAACGGTTGAATGGAATTCTCGACCGAAAAATAAGTACTGTACTCTCTTTTCTTCACTGATTGTTATTCTCCTCTTCTTTTCTTCGTTACTTTTTTTCGTCAATGCATCACAATAGTCATCTAGCATCCCCAGGGCAAAAACAAAAAAATGACATCCAGTGCCATATTACAGTCAATATGTCACAGAGGTTTTAAGGTTTACTCCCAGGATAAACAGTGTTGGGGGGAGGCGGTTTATTTTTAATTTGGGTTGAATTGAGAGGATTTGAAGAGATCGTTGTTGGTAAGAGGGGATAGTCTGGATTTAGGTGAGAGAAACAAATTTTTGGGAGAGTTTAGGTTGACGGCAGGCCCCTACTTTTTCCTTATTTGTGAATGTGTGAATGAGAATCTCTCATTTTGTATCCGAGTGTGAAGAGCTGCGGAATGAATGTTTTTGATGAGTGTTTAGAAGTGAATAATGGTTAATCGAGCGGATGGCTGGGAGGAACAGAGGTGCTATTAAACAGTTGTTTAAGTTTCTTCGTTTAGGGATTAAACATAGGGAATCATGTTTGAAGGGGCTTGTTATAGTTTTTAGGAAATGAATTCTATTATGGTTGTTGTTTTTCGGTTAAAATATTGGACCTTATTGTGTTTTCTTTCTGGGTTTGTATTATTTAAAGTTGTATTCTGTTCGTCGAGGTTTATTTGTAGGCTGTATTTTTTGTTGCTATGGCCCATAGGCTTTTTGCACTAAATCTTATCTTATAAAATTCAAAACTTTTTAATTATATGAGACATGAGTTGAACTTTGTTTCACTAATACTGCTAACACGATGCAACCTGGTGCTGTTGGATTAAACAAGAGAGGATGGTACCTAGTATTCAAAGTTGAACTTAGTAAGACGTCAAACCTCCAAAGGAAAACCCTCCACAGGCTATCCCGGAAAACCCTTCTGTTGATTCCTTTAGAAGGAAGTTGAACAGACAAAACTCTATGGGGAGGGGGATTAGGTAAATGGTTGACTGCTGGCATATAAGCCCCTAGATTTTTACCAGTCTGGCGACATTATTATCATAAATCATTAGATTATCATAAAAGAATTACATAATCTTAGCCATGCGACATTCTAAAAATGTTTTCGTTAATTAATTTATATGAATAATACGTAATCAATAAGGTTTAGATAGTTATTGACGTTTTTATGATATAAACATAAATATCATTTCCTTTGTTTTTGTTTGGGTTGATTACGAACACTGTCTAGAAAAAGTTCAAAGATAGTAAGGTTTTCTGAGTTTTTAACTTATATTTTTTATCAGTTATTGGTATAAAACTGTTTAAAAATATAATATAAAGCATCAAACAAAAAATACAGCATAGTATATGAATATATAAAAGTCTTAAAAGCATGAGAATAATAATAATAATAAAAAAAAATCCAAATATAGAGGGAAAAAATAAAACAAGAATAAAAAGTAAGAAGTAGATAAAAGTACAAAGCAAAAAATTAAGAATAAAATGTATATATATATATATATATATATATATATATATATATATATATATATATATATATATTATATATATATATATATATATATATATATATATATATATATATATATATATATATATATATAATATATATATATATATATATATATATATATATATATATATATATACATATATATATACATATATATATATATATATATATATATATATATATATATATATATATATACATATATATATATATATATATATATATATACATATATATATATATATATATATATATATATATATATATATATATATATATATATATATATATATATATATATATATATATATATATAGTACAACAAAAAATTATAATCAATTCAGAGTGAGGAGCGCGTTTGTTTCAAGTGAATCACATGCAAAACCTCGAATCATTCTGTTTTTATTTAGGCGCTATTTGAGCATCTGTTTTAGGTATTTTAACATCGGGTAGTTTAGTCAACAACTATTTTATGTTTTAAGAATAATCCAAAAAAAAAGAAAAAAAAATCTACTATATATATCTGATTGTTTTAGTGAGATGTAGCCATCCAAAAGCCAACGCAGAAAATATAACGTGATACTAAAGATCGCTGGTTCACAACCAATTCTGGGTCATGTCCTACCAAGGAATCCATAAAATGCTGATGCCCCCCCCCCTCATGACAATCAAATTTCGTTATTCAAAATTTTTCATGTGTTCCCCAGAAGGAAGCTTAAAAGGCCATTAACTTGTTTTTTTTTTTTCAGGACATATTTTATATTATCGAAAAATATTGTTTGTGTAGAAATCCTTTCATACAATGCATGAGATTATTGCAATCTACCTTTTTTCATCTACCTTTTTTCATCTACCTTTTTTGCTCTTTAAATGCAAATGAATGTGACGTCATTCACATTAAAAATCTTCTTTTTTTTCAAATATAAGGCTCTAAAGTGTAGTCAGCCAGAGGGTGCATGTCCTGCCCAACACCCACCAAAATATTGCCACACCCCATCGGCACGGTTGCACCCTACGCTAGTAATCACGGATATAGATGCTACAGCATCTATACCCGTGATTACTATAGTATGGGCGTTTCCGTTATTCTGAGGATGCCACTCGTAAGGTGGCATCTTTAAATGCCACTCGTAAGGATTATGAAACTGAATGTCCTCGTCGTGTCCGTTTTTTGGCGCAAAATTTTTATTGAGCAGCGATGAATCGATAATCCCTGACCCCAGCCTCACAAAAATCACCTAGAAGGATCCAAAGGGGTCTGAATTTTTCTTCTTATAGTTAGTTGAGGTTTTGGCATTATTGGTTTTGATGTTGCTCCTTACTTTTGTTCGAAACACTTTTTTTGAAAAATGTTTTTAAATTGATATTCTTAAAGAGGTCTGACCATCGTTAAATGCCACTCGTAAGGTATGCAAAATTCCACATTTTTGTAAATAGGTGCTTGAAACTCTACAGTAGGGTTCTCTCATACGCTGTTTTCTGATACGGGCGTTTTCGTTATTCTGAGGAAAGGAAAGTGACTATTTATCATTATAGAGATTGCTTGCAATCAATAGATTTGATTTTTTTTTTATTTTGATTAGTTTTTTGAGATAGAGAAGCGTGCATAGCTACATTAGCTTTAGGTGGACTGGTGATGCGATGAGCTGTTAGTAGTAGTAGCATTATTTTGGTTTTTAGATGACGTAATATAGTAATTTTTTTTTTTGGGGGGGGGGGAGGGAGACTTTGTTTTTTGGGGAAGGGGGTACATTTTTTTCACCAGTTCCCACATAAATAGTGTGCGTTACGATGTTTTGCAAGTCGTTCGACAGGATCTTTGGCTAATATTTATAGAATGGCTTACCATTTCATTGGCAGAATATCCAGGACGACTCTTAACTTCCCTAGCTTCCGCAGTTAATTCAACCCCACAAGCTGTGCAATTGAAATGGTAAGGGTGGTAAGGTTCTCCACGGAACTTCAGTGGCTGATCGTCAATCAGAGAACTAAAAAAAGAAAGAAATTACAATTTCACATATGAGATCAATCCCATAGGGATTGATAAAATTATTATCTCAATATTCCCATGGGATTAATCCCATTTTTTCTAGGGAGATACCTATCATACAATATGGGAAACAAAAACCACTTCAAAAAACTGTGCCAAAATTTGCACTTTCCATAAAATTTTTACAAAGAATTACATAAAATTTGCACTTTACTGAAAAAATAATAATTTTTTTACTCTTATAACTTTAATAAATCAAATAATATTAACATTTTGATGACTAAATATCAGTATATGTATATTAAACTGACAATGCACATTCATTTGTATTTCTTTCAGTAAAGTGCAAAATATGTTCTGGCCTTGGGAAGGCATAGGGGTTTTGAGCCCAAACTATGTTAATTTCTACTCGTTTTGAGTTTGACTCTGTTATTTATTGTAATTTCTGTTCGTTTTGGGTTTCATTTATTTACCGATGCTGATTTGTGGTAGTTTCACGCTTGATAAGCAGTGAAACTACCACAAAACTGCTTTGAGAAGCAGTGAGTGATGAAACGATTATTACTAATAAATTTGCTGAGTTCTTCTCAAGTATTGGTCAAAATGTGCAGGCGGAAGGGTTAGTGAATTTTAATAATGATTCCTTGGAGGACGAATTTTTGGATGAAAGAGGAATTGGAAATGAAATTGAATTTCAACCGTGTACTGGAGATGAAATTCTGAAGGTTGTGAAAACAATCAAATCTAATTCAGCAGGGACAGATGGAATTAATTTGAAGGCTTTTAAATCAGTGATGTGTTATTTAATACCATGTCTTGTCCACATAATCAATCTTTCCCTGGAAACTGGGGTATTCCCCGATGCGCTTAAAAGGGCAAAAGTTATCCCTCTCCATAAAGGTGGGTCTAAACTAGATATCGAAAATTATAGACCTATATCAATCCTTCCCCTGTTTTCAAAAATATTTGAAAAAATTGTACATAAAAGGCTGTATGATTACCTTACGAAAACAGGGATGTTAAGTGAAACTCAGTTCGGCTTTAGGAAAGGTCACTCGACGTCGGACGCCGTGCATTCTCTCTGTGATATTGTAAATACATGCTTTGAACGTGGTGAAATCCCTTTGACTGTTTTTATTGATTTTAGAAAGGCGTTTGATACAGTGGATTTTAAAATTTTACTCAAACGTCTACAGTCCCTTGGAGTTCGCGGTAATTATCTGAAATGGTTTGATAGTTTTTTAAGTGGAAGATCTATTCAAGTTGTTTTAAATGATGCATTTTCTTCTCCCTATCAAGTGAAGTGTGGTGTACCTCAGGGATCTGTCTTGGGACCACTTCTGTACCTTGTGTATGTTGATTCAATGCGTTTTTACTTACCGGAGTGTTTTATCATGACTTTCGCGGATGATACTGCTTTAACTATGTCTAGTGGAATGATTGATGATCTATTGTTGAAAGTAAATAGGGTTTTAAAGTCATTTTATGTATTTACAAGTTTAAGCCTTTTGTCAGTGAATGTTAAAAAAACTAATTTTATGATTTTTAGGAGAGTTGGTAAGCCTCCGAGTGTTGATGGAGAGATATTTTTTAATGGTAAGCCTTTGTCACAGGTGCATGAGGTTCGTTATTTGGGCTTCCAGCTTGATTGTAATTTGTCTTGGAAGCACCATAGTGATCTTGTTGCAGCTAAAGTTGCTAGAGGTCTGGGAATTTTGCGTCGTTTGAAGCATTTTTTACCATTGTCGGTTCTTTTATTATTGTATCATAGTATTGCTGCGCCTTATATGTCTTATGGTTGTGTCATTTGGTCTAGCAATTTTTATGCAAATTTCAAAAGAGTGCAGATTTTACAAAATAAAACAGTACGTCTTCTTGGGAATTATATAGAAAATGTGAATGATACCGCGTCATGTTTTAAAAAATTAAGAGTGCTTAACATTGGTCAGATTCGCGATTACCAAGCTGCTATTTTTGCCTATAGATGTTGGAATGATGTATGTCCTCCAGCTTTTACAAATTTTTTTCGCGTAAATAGTTCACTCCACAGGTATGCGACTAGAGAGGCGGAAAATTTTACTGTTGAGTATCGAGACACCACACGTGCAGGTTTCGGGATTCGGTATTTGGCTCCGGCTATTTGGAATGACATCCCAGTTGGCGTTCGGGAAGCTGAACACATTGGGTCGTTTAAAGTAAAAATAAAAAAACATTTATTGGGAGAGGGGAGGTAATTTATTATTATTGTCATCATTAATGTTTTTTTTTTTTTTTTTTATTCATAGTTTTTGGTATTATTGTTTAATTTGAGAGAGAGTGTTCAAGTTTTTTTTTTTTCATGTCTTTTTTTTTTTTGAGAATTAGAATTTTGAGAGGTTGAGAATTAGAGGATTGCAGCCGTCTTTCATCAGGCTTTTTGAGCCTTCTCCGGGCGGTTGCTTGTATATAGTTTATTTTGTAATTAGTAGTAAATAAAGCAAGTCAAGTCAAGTCAAGTCAAGATAGATTATTTGATTTTATTTTTACAAATTTCTTGTTTAATGGAGATCTATACTTTTCTTTGAAAAAATTATTTTGTGGAAAAAGTTTTTTTTTTAATTAATATCTGTTCGTTTTATATTGACATAGTCTTTTCGGGGAAAAAGAAAATAATACTTTAAATCTTTTCGTTTTTTTAAGAATTTATAGTATGGCCTGCTATTTGTATGCTGGAGAAAAACGTTCAGCGATTTTCAACAACATACACCCTTTTAAAAATCTGGACACAAATAGTACTGTTTAATTTAGTTTCATACCTCCTCTAGTTGATCTGAAATGGAAAACTTGATACCATTCGCAAAAAAATCTGTTCACTTTCTTTGATAGCTCTGATTTAGTTACGCTATTTTGATTTGGTTAAATTTTAAGAGCAGAAGTAGCCCCGAAAGGCGAATGGGAGGGTGGGCGTGGGAGGGTGATTAGTTTCCCTCCAATCACTTTCGACTATCAGCCCTTTCTATTTTCAATCGAATGAGCCCTTTTCGAAGTTCCTACGACAACTCCTTCGATACGAAGTAACTTGGTCTAAACAACAACAACAGCAACAACAAAATAATACATTATACCCACATCGATCTTTACTATAAAAATGTCAAGCCTTCCGATCACTTTCGACTATTAAAAAGGGCAATAGGCCTTTCGATTTTCAATCGAATGAGCCCTTTTTGAGTTTCTACGACAACACTTTCGATAAACACCTTATATGCCTCCAGGGCATAAATTACAACCCTTACCCTAAGGGCTGTGAGGGTGGTTGTCATCCTCTAAGACCTAATTTCCAGAACTTTTATCTACGTTAAACAAAATGGCTATCTCAAAATTTTAATTGGATGTGTTTGGGAAAATAGTGGGCGTGAGAGGGGCGTTAGTCACTCTCCAATCACTTTCAGTCATTAAAAAAGGGATTAACCTTTTCAATTTCCAATCAAATGAGCTCTTTTGAAGTTTCTACGACAACGGTTTCAATAAAAACCGTTTATGCCCCCAGGGCATAACTTACAACCCTTGTTCTGAGGGCTGGGGGGGGGGGTAGTTGTAATCCTCAAAGACCTAATTTCCAGAACTTTCTGCTACGTTGAACAAAATGGCTATCTGAAAATTTTGATTGGATGTGTTTGGAGGAATGGTGGGCGTGAGAGAGGGGTTAGTTGCCCTCCAATCACTTTTAACTATTAAAAAGGGCACTAGCCCTCTCAATTTACAATGGAATGAGCCCCTTTTACAGTTTTTACGACAACTCTATCTATAAAAACCTTATATGCCCTCAGGGCATAATTTACAACCTTTGCCCTGGGGGCTCTGGGGGGTTTGTCATCCTTAAATAAATAATTTCCAGAACTTTCAACTACGTTGAACAAAATTGCTATTTCTAAACTTTGATTGAATGTGTTTGGGGAAATGGTGGGCGTGAGAAGGAGGTTAATTACTCGCCACTCATTTTCGACTATTAAAACGGGCAATTTCAATTTTCAATCAAATGAGCCCATTTGAAATTTCTACAACAATTTTCTATATAAACCTTATATGCCACCAGGGAATAACTTACAGCCCTTGCACTGAGGGCTCTGATGGGGCCAGGATGATCAGGATGAGATCATCCTAAAAGACCTAATTTCCAGAACTTTCGACTACGTTGGATAAAATGGATATCTCAAAATTTTGATTGGATGTATTTGGGGAAATGGTGGGCGTGAGAGGGGGATTAGTTGCCCTTCAATCACTTTCGACTATTAAAAAAGGCACTAGCCATTTCAATTTCCAATCAAATGAGCCCTTTCTGAAGTTTCTACGACAAAGCGTTCTATAAAAACCTTATATGCCCCAAGGGCATATAAGGTTTAAAACCCTTGCCCTGAGGGCTGAGGGGGGGAGGGTTGTCATCCTCAAAGACCTAATTTCCAGAACTTTCAACTACGTTAAACAAAATTGCTAATCTTAAAATTTTGATTGGATGTATTTGGGGAAAAAGTGGGCGTGAGAGGGGGGTTAGTTGCCCTACAATCACTTTCGACTATTAAAAAGGGCACTAGCTCTTTGAATTTCCAATCCAATGAGCGTTTTTTGAAGTTTCACGACAACGCTTTCTATAAAAACCTTATATGTCCCCAGGGCATAACTTACGACCCTTGCCCTGAAGGTTGTGGGGGAGTGTCCTACCCAAAAAAATAATTTCTATATGGATATCAACTACGCTGAACAAAATGGCAATCTAAAAATTTTGATTGGATGCGTTTGGGGAAAGTTGGGCGAGAGAGGGGGGTTAGTTGCCCTCAAATCACTTTCGACTATTAAAAAGGGCACTAGACCTTTGAATTTCCAATCGAATGAGCCCTTTTTCAAGTTTCTACGACAAAGATTTCAATAACTTATATGCCCCCAGGGCATAACTTATAACCCTTGCCCTGAAGACTGTGGGGGGATTGTCCTGCTCAAAGGTACAATTTCCATAACTTTAAACTGCGTGGAACAAAATGGCTATCTCAAAATTTTGATTGGATGTGTTTGGCGAAATGGTGGGCGTGGAAGGGGTGTTAGCTGCCTTCCAATCACTTTCAACTATTGAAAAGGCCACTAGCCATTCCAATTTCCAATCGAATGAGCCCTTTCCCAAGTTTCTACGACAACTCCTTCGATACTAAGTGCCCTGGTATGAAAAAAAAAACATTGTGCCAACATCGTTCTTTACTTAGGCAGCGCGATGAAAAAAGAAACTCAAGGAAAAAACACCCCAGTTTTTTTTTTTTAACTTGGTCGAGTTTTTTTTTAACTTGGTCGAGTTTTTTTTTAATTTGGTTTAAAAAATGTGAAATTGATGGAGTTACTTCTAAAGGCGTTTAACAGTGCAATTTTTTTCTTCATTTTGTGTTTAACCAAGGTTTTCCTTTACAAGGAGCCTCAACAAACAGGTAAGTTTGTTTTTGGCTTAAATGAGTGTTTTGAAATTTGAAAAATGGGCTGATTCTATCTCGAGTTTGAAACATATCACTGAGCTAAGCCTTGTTTAACAGGTATTTACGATCGTAAAATAAAAGTGTTTTTCCTAACATGATAGTGTATAAAAGTGTTATAAATAAAAAGTGTTATAATAAAAGTGTTTTTCCTAACATGATAGTGTATAAAAGTGTTATAAATAAGAAGTGCTAATAAAAAGTGTTATAATAAAAGTGTTTTTCCTAACATGATAGTGTATAGAAGTGTTATAAATAAAAAGTGTTAAAAAAAGTGTTATAATAAAAGTGTTTTTCCTAACATGATAGTGTATAAAAGTGTTATAAATAAGAAGTGCTAATAAAAAGTGTTATAATAAAAGTGTTTTTCCTAACATGATAGTGTATAAAAGTGTTATAAATAAAAAGTGTTAATAAAAAGTGTTATAATAAAAGTGTTTTTCCTAACATGATAGTGTATAAACTAACACTTAGAACACTTTTCAAATATTGGATTAAGGGAAGTAATATTAGCAGAGCTAGTGTGAGAATAAGATCTTGGGGCTGGGGAATCCCCGTAAGATTATATGTTCTTGAAATCTGCCTATAGGGCGGTATCTGTGTTGATGTTATACGGCAGGGGTTTGAACGAAATACGGGCCAGCATCATCATGAGTGCGAGATTACAAGTAGCGGAAGGTTAAGATTAGTTGAAGGCAGGGTTACCACCGGTAGTGATATATCGCAATTTCTAGTGATTTTTACATTGCCTAAACAAAAAAAATCACTTTATCAGCACAAAAATCACTAGATAATTGAAGAAGATCACTAAACCAACCGAAAAATCACTAGAATCTAGTGATTTTTACATTGTGTGATACCTATCATACAATATGGGAAACAAAATCACTTCAAGAAACTGTGCCAGAATTTATATCGATACATTAAAATATTGCCACAAAAACTAAGAAAGCTAGATAAACAGACTAAGAACTTTCAATGCAAGAAATGAATGATTTTCTATTAAGATTTACTCCAGCCGGGCCCGTGCCGATTAATTTACTCCAAAGCGGACATAATATTTTGGATGAGGAGGGTCGAATTAAAAGAAAATAGACGAAAAACAGGACAAACAGAATATTACGGGGAAAAAAATATTAAGAATTCAAGGGGGGAGCGGGAAAAGGATGTAAGGATCAAAATCCTCTTCCTTCCACGTTCTTGTGCATGGTGCCTTACTCCCAATCATTTGTTCTATTTCAAAATGCATTTTGGGGGAAAAAAAATTCTAGAATTCCAGGAGAATTTTCCCTTTCAGATCGTGATCTTTTTTTACATAGCGGCGTGAAAACAGAAGCTCAAGAAAAAAACCCTCCAGAGTTTTTAACTTGGTCGATTGTTTTTGACTTGGTAGTTTTTTTTAACTTGATCGAGTTTTTTTTAACTTGGCCGAGTTTTTTAACTTGGTCGAGTTTTTTTAACTTGGTCGAGTTTTTTAACTTGGTCGAGTTTTTTAACTTGGTTGGATAAATTGATCGATCATTATCATTTTTATAAGCTTTCTGTAACACTGCAAAAAAAGTATTATCAAATGCTTCTCATTTCAAGACGAGAGAAGAGAAAATGGCACATTTTGGAAAAACAGAAAAAAAAAAATCTAAGCATCTGAAGAACTAAATTAAAAACTTAAAACAAACGGAACCTATTATCGAAAACAAACGAAAACAAACGGTTGACAAGGTCGGAGCAGAATTCTTGGATTTTTATTTATCTAAAGACGATCATTTATACAATTTTTTTTTGTATTCCTAAATTTGCGGCGCCAGATATATAAAATATCTGATTTGCATTTAGTCTTTTATCAAGGTTTTAGATGACTGTTGAAACTTCTTTTGAAAGAATCAATAAAGAAACTTTTAGGGATAACGTACCCAGAAAAATCATTCCAGATCGAAGTGCAACGTCGAATGAAGCCATTCATCAAATGCTCAGTTCTCAGCGTGCCAACCGTTGAACCGAGCTCAGTGCCTTCGTGTCTGCCTTGTCGTTTCGAAAATGTGGGGCACAATACGAGAGAGCTCTAAAGAAGGAAGTGAATTTATGTACTTGTAGGAAACTGTCATCGACGTAACATCAAACCTCTCACTAACAGAATAGAGAGTCGTGGGAAAAGACTAAACCTGCCATATAAGCCCGATTCTGGATCTTTTGGAGTAGTGTCAACAACACTTTCGGAGCACCAGCATACAGCGGGCATCCATACTCGGCGATGGGTCCGATACAAGACTTGTAAATTTGGATGATCGAGCCGAGCGCAAGGTTTCCGCAGCGAAGAGTGACTCCTAGCTTTCTTGCGCAGGAGGTTCTTACCCGGTCAAGGTGGTTATTCCAAGAGAGATCGGTGGAGAAATGAATCCCCAGTAGATGAAGCTCGTCGGCTTTCTTTACAGTTTCATTTTTGAAAATGAAACTGGGATGTTCACGCGGTACCTTTTATCGGGTAAAGAAGCTCCTTTGTTTTCGATGTATTAAAGTTGATCATCTATGTATCAGACCACTTTCGATTTTATAAAGATCCATCTGTAGGGAAAGGGAGGCTTGTGTTGGGTCTTGGTGTTTTGGGATGGCTTAGCGTGTCGTGGTTTCGTCGGCAAAGTAGAAGAATAGAAGGTTTCGTAGCGAATGGCGATTCCCAGATTTCTTGTACAGGACGTTCTCACCTGACAGAGGTGGTTTTTCCAAAAGAGATCTGTGGACACATGGGTTCCAAGGAGGTAAAGCTCAAGGGCGGCTTTCTTAATAAATTCGTTCGTGAAGAGGAATTTGTGGTCCTCACCTGACAGAGATGGTTTTTCCAAAAGAGATCTGTGGACACATGGAT
Source organism: Artemia sinica (assembly GCA_027921565.1). Taxonomy (NCBI): domain Eukaryota; kingdom Metazoa; phylum Arthropoda; class Branchiopoda; order Anostraca; family Artemiidae; genus Artemia; species Artemia sinica. Next base: position 7,033,089 of record CM051271.1, on the reverse strand, counting down.
TCCAAGGAGGTAAAGCTCAAGGGCGGCTTTCTTAATAAATTCGTTCGTGAAGAGGAATTTGTGGTCCTCACCTGACAGAGGTGGTTTTTCCAAAAGAGATCTGTGGACACATGGATTTCAAGGAGGTAAAGCTCGGCGGCTTTCTTAATAAATGTGGACACATGGATTCCAAGGAGGTAAAGCTCGGCGGCTTTCTTAATAAATGTGGACACATGGATTCCAAGGAGGTAAAGCTCAGCGGCTTTCTTAATAAATTCGTTTCGTGAAGAGGAATTTCTGGTTTATGCGTGGCCCTTTCAACCAGGAGATCATCAGCTCGATTTTGTTTTCGGTACGCTGAAGCTGACCATCCAGGCATCGGACCACTTATCAATTTCCAAAAAAAGGTCTGTAGGGACAAGGAGGCTTGGATTGGAGAATTAAGTGTAACAATTAGGTCTATGAAAAAGAGAGGCTTTCTTTTATGAAGGTAATACAAATTTGAAAGACGTCACAAAGCTACAACTTCCTTTTTTGTCTGGTTTTATCACAAAGCTACAACTTCCTTTTTTGTCTGGCTTTATCACAAAGCTACAACTTCCTTTTTTGTCTGGTTTTATCACAAAGCTACAACTTCCTTGGTTGTCTGGTTTTATTACAAAGCTACAACTTCCTTTTTTGTCTGGTTTTATCACAAAGCTACAACTTCCTTGTTTGTCTGGTTTTATTACAAAGCTACACCTTCCGTTTTTCTCTGGTTTTATCAATATTATTGCAATACAATCATTGTTCTACGTTACTTCTTTGAAGAACTTGTTTTCTTTTTATGGAATACAAAGTAAGATTTTTTTTTTCTGTTAACGTTAAAGAGAATATCTAGGAAGAGAAAGTAATATATAATGTTTGATGACAAAATACTGACAGTCATAGCTTGGCTCATTCAATATTTTTATCTGTGGCAAACTCAAACACACACTGGTGAACCAATCTTTCCGCCGATTATAGTAGACATGGAAAGTGGTTTTATGAACGCATAAATAATGGTAGAATACTTGAAATATCAAGGACACCAGATTAAACATTACTTACCAACAGGAACTATCTTAATTCTATTCATACAAGAGAACCGCCATTTTTTAAGATTTTTTTCTATTGGTTGCTTCAAAAGTTTCTAGGGTAGTATCACGCACCCTCTAGTTTCTAGGGTAATTTTCGTCAGCGCTGCAACATTCACCCGTGAAAATAAATAAGCAGAACTAATTATTTAGCTTTGAAAACACCTTTCGTCAGTAGATATTCAAACATTAAAAATTTGTTGATTTCCAATAGCAAATACACCTTCAAAGATGAGCTAGATCTACTGAGTTGTTTGGTACCAGTTTGGTGATTTTTCATCTACCTTTTCTTTTTCAAATTCTGTACCACAGCAAGGACGTATCGAGGGAGAGGGGGTGACCCCCCCCGAAATTTTTGTCAACCTCCTAAAAAAGTACCAAAAAACTTATACACAAATTTTTCATGAGTTTTTTAAAGTTTTTTTTTTAAACCCATTCGAAAAATTACCCCCGAGCAAATATCTTGGATACGCTCATGCAACCACAGTCATCGAAAACTGCAAAACTGCTGATGGAGGTCTCTTTCCTTAAAAACATAATTCCTTAGTTTTAAAATATACGTGATAATGTAATTTTCACTTTACCAACTGAAACAATCAGGTTTTATTTCACTGTTCTAGGTACTTTAAACCCAGAATGGCCGCCACAGAAAAAAATATTAAAGAATAGAAAAAAGGTCTACATGAGCGTAAAAAGAGGAAAGAAATCTGTTTTTTCTTTTCCCCTCCTCAAGACCTCAAATGTATGGTGTATAGTCAAATGGCCCCTACAGCAAAAAAATTTTAGATAATAGAAGAAAGTTCTACATGAGTGTAAAAAGAGGAAAGAAATTTTTTTTTCTTTCCTCCTCCTCAAGACTCCTCAAGACCTCAAATGTATAGTAAAATGTGGGCAAAATGTATGGTTTATGGTCAGTGTAGGGTCAAATGGCCCCTGCAGCAAAAATAGTAAACAATAGAAGAAAGGTCTAAATGAGCGTAAAAAGAGGAAAGAATTTGTTTTTTCTTTTCCCCTCCTCAAGACCTCAAATGTATGGTGTATGGTCAAATGGCCCCTACAGCAAAAAAATTTTAGATAATAGAAGAAAGTTCTACATGAGTGTAAAAAGAGGAAAGAAATCTTCTTTTCTTTCCTCCTCTCCAAGACATCAAATGCAGGCCAAATGCATTGTGTATGGTCAAATGGCCCCTAAAGCAAAAAAAATATCAAACAATAGAAGAAAGGTCAACATGAGTATAAAAAGAGGAAAGAAATCTTTCTTTTCTTTCCTCCTCCTCAAGACCTCAAATGTATGGTGTATGGTCAGTATGTGGTCAAATGATCCCTACAGAAAAAAAAAAATTAAACAATATAAGAAAGGTCTACATGAGTGTAAAAAGAGGAAAGAATTTTTTTTCTTTCCTCCTCCTCAAGACTCCTCAAGACCTCAAATGTATAGTAAAATGTGGGCAAAATGTATGGTTTATGGTCAGTGTAGGGTCAAATGGCCCCTGCAGCAAAAATAGTAAACAATAGAAGAAAGGTCTACATGAGTGTGAAAAGAGGAAAGAATGTTTTTTCTCTCCTCCTCCTCAAGACCTCAAATCCATGGTCAAATGTATGGTTTATTGTCAGTGTATGATCAAATGGCCCCTACAGCAAAGAATATTAAACAATAGAAGAAAGGTCTGTGTGAGGGTAAAAAGAGGGAAGAAATGTTTTTTCTTCCCTCCTCCACAAGACCTCAAATATATGGCCAAATGTGGGTCAAATGTATGGTGCATGGTATGGTCAAATGGCCCCTACAGCAAAAAAATATTAAACAATAGAAGAAAGGTCTACATGAGTGTAAAAAGAGGAAAGAAATTTTTTTTTCTTTCCTCCTCCTCAAGACGTAAAATGTATAGTCAAGCGTGGGTCAAATGTATGGTGCATGGTCAGTGTATGGTCAAATGGCTCCTACAGCAAAAAAATATTAAACAATAGAAGAAAGGTGGAAGAAGGCGAAGAAGGTGAAAATATAAAACAAAAGAAGAAAAAGGGTTAATATAAAACAAAAGAAGAAAAGGGTTATGCGAAGATTGTTGCTAATCGCGGTCGTTATAATACGCGTGGTGTCGCGAAATTTTCCTCGACTTTTTGTGATCATGCTATATTTTTTGTGTCTGGACTTTACCCTCTGCTTCGAAAAAGCGATCTTAATCTAATCCGCATTTATTATTTCCGGTATTGCAAGTTTCTTCTTTATTTGCCACGTTCCTACCCTAATAGAAAAATAATTTCTCGGTTTGGTGCTACTAATATTATGCGTATTCTGCACCATCATCAACATGCAATTACTTCTGATGCGTGTTTAAGGCTGGGTCTTCATCATCGCCTCATCCGGTTGTTTAGTGCTGTTTGATATATTTGGTTAATTATTTATTTGTCCAGAATTATTTTTTATGTATCGTTATAATAGGCGCGGTCTCGCGAAATTTTCCTCGACTATTTGTGATCATGATACTTTTTGTGTCTGGACTTTACCCTCTGCTTCGAGAAAGCGATCTTAATCTAATCCGCATTTGTTATTTCCGGTATGTCAAGTTTATTCTTTATTTGCCACGTTCCTACCCTAATAGAAAAATAATTTCTCGGTTTGGTGCTACTAATATTATGCGTATTCTGCACCATCATCAACATGCAATTACTTCTGATGCGTGTTTAAGGCTGGGTCTTCATCATCACCTCATCCAGTTGTTTAGTGATGTTTAATATATTTGGTTAATTATTTATTTGTCAATTTTTGTAGGGAATTTGTCTTTCTTTCTTTTCTTTTTTACTCCACTATTTTTCTTCCTGTATGTGGGTAGAAGAAAGGTGGAAGAAGGTGAAGAAGGTGAAAATATAAAACAAAAGAAGAAAAATGGGTTATGCCAAGATTCGTGCTAATCGCGGTCGTTATAATAGGCGCGGTCTCGCGAAATTTTCCTCGACTTTTTGTGATCATGCTATACTTTTTGTGTCTGGACTTTACCCTCTGCTTCGAGAAAGCGATCTTAATCTAATCCGCATTTATTATTTCCGGTATTGCAAGTTTCTTCTTTATTTGCCACGTTCCTACCCTAATAGAAAAATTATTTCTCGGTTTGGTGCTACTGATATTATGCGTATTCTGAACCATCATCAACATATAAGTATTTCTGATGCGTGTTTAAGGCTGGGTCCTCGTCATTGCCTCATCCGGTTGTTTAGTGCTGTTTGATATATTTGGTTAATTATTTATTTGTCATTTTTTGTAGTGAATTTATTTGTCATTTTTTGTAGTGAATCTGCCTTTCTTTCTTTTCTTTTTTACTCCACTATTTTTGTTCATGTATGTGGGTTATAAATAAAATAAATAAATAAATAATAAGTGTAAAAAGAGGAAAGAAATATTTTTTTCTTTCTCCCCCCTCAAGACATCAAATGTATGGTCAAATGTATCGTCTATGGCCAAATGGCCCCTACAGCAAAAAACATTAAACAATAGAAGAAAAGTCTACAGGAGTGTAAAAAGAGGAAAGAAATCTTTTTTTTTCTTTCCTCCTCCTCAAGACCTCAGGTGAATGGTCAAATATGGGTCAAATGTATGGTGTATGGTCAAATAGCCCCTAGAGCAAAAAAATACTAAACAATAGAAGAAAGGTCTGCATGAGTGAAAAAAGAGGAAAGAAATCTTTTTTTCTTTCCTCCTCCTCAAGACGTCAAATGTATAGTCAAGCGTGGGTCAAATGTATGGTGCATGGTCAGTGTATGGTCAAATAGCCCCTACAGCAAAAAAATATTAAACAATAGAAGAAAGGTGGAAGAAGGTGAAAATATAAAACAAAGATGAAAAATGGGTTATGCGAAGATTGTTGCTAATCGCGGTCGCTATGATAGGCTCGGTCTCGCGAAATTTTCCTCGAATTTTTGTGATCATGCTATACTTTCTGTGTCTGGACTTTACCCTCTGCTTCGAGAAAGCGATCTTAATCTAATCCGCATTTATTATTTCCGGTATTGCAAGTTTCTTCTTTACTTGCCACGTTCCTACCCTAATAGAAAAATAATTTCTCGGTTTGGTGCTGCTGATATTATGGTATTCTGCAGCATCATAAACATGTAATTACTTCTGATGCGTGTTTAAGGCTGGGTCCTCATCATCGCCTCATCCGGTTGTTTAGTGCTGTTTGATGTATTTGGTTAATTATTTATTTGTCATTTTTTGTAGTGAATTTATTTGTCATTTTTTGTAGTGAATTTGTCTTTCTTTCTTTTCTTGTTTACTCCACTATTTTTGTTCATGTATTTGGGTTATAAATAAAATAAATAAACAAATAATAAGTGTAAAAATAGGAAAGAAATCTTTTTTTTCTTTCACCCTCCTCAAGACATCAAATGTATGGTGTATGGTCAAATGGCCCCTACAGCAAATAACATTAAACAATAGAAGAAAGGTCTACATGAGTGTAAACAGAGAAAAGAAATCTATTTTTTCTTTCCTCCTCCTCAAGGCCTCACTCTTTACGCTAAAGTTTTTTTTTTAGGAATTCAAAATAAAAGTAAAGTAGTAAGTAAGTAAGTAAGTAAGACGGCACTAGACCCTTAAGGCCCAAAACGGCGGTGCTGATTTCCGTTTCTTGGCCCTTCAGCCAGGAAATGCAATGGGGGATTGGGGGCCACCCATCCTGTGCTTTCACACACCCTTCCTACTTACCTTCCCCAGAATTCTCCAGGTACCCATTTAGAGATGGGTCGACTCTAGCTGAGAAGAGAGTCACGCCACTGACCCCCGTCCCAAACCAAATAATTGGCTACGCCTGGGATCGAACCCGTTCTCCTGGGACAAAGAATTCTCAAACTAGCGCGACAACCGTTTAGCCATGACGATCATTTTAAAATAAAGCTTATTATTGTAATTAAACGGCCATTGTGTTTCAGGAATCGTTCTTAAAGAATTAGGACAAAAGTCCAAACTTTAGCGCAAAGAACAAGGTCTTGTGGAAGGAGCAACTCCTTTCATATATGCAATAATTTTTTTCGTTTTAAGTTTTGATGCTGCTCCTTACTTTCAGTTGAAAGAACTTGTTTTTTCAATTTAATTTCTGATGATTTTTATATATTATTGGGAAATCCGGGTCCCTCTTCATGAAATTTCCGGTACTTTTGTATTATATTCCACTCACTCCAAGTTTACCATGTGTAAAACTCGAGAACAAACAGGTTTCTTTGTTAGCTTCTTCGTTGCTCTAGAAACAAATATGGGCTATATATTTGCACATTAGTGGGGGGGGGGGGGGGTGTACAGTATAGCGGGTCTGCCTGCAAAATGTGTTAGGTACAATTATTCTGCATATTATGAAGTAAGAATTGTTTTCTAACTTCAAACTGTTCAAATACTTTACCCCCTCCCCTTATGTGCAAATATAAAGCCCATATATATATTTCCCATCTATTCTGTCACTTGTCTTGTCTCACGCTAAGCTGAAAGAAACTAATGATGAAACCGGTTTGTTCTCGAGTTTTACGCAGCGTAACTTGAGTGAGTGGCGTATAATACACTAGTACCAAATTCCTCCCCTTAAGAAAAAAAAAGCTCAAATAAAACTATCGAAGTTGGAAAGCCTTATTTTCGACGGGGGGTAACGCCAGCCACCCAAAAAAGGTTAGTGCAAGTCACTTTTGTTTAATTCAACCAACCGCAAAAAATTACTTCAATCATGACTTTCGCCTTTCCAGAGGAAGATTGCTAAAAAAGTTTTAGAAATTGCCTGAAAATAAAGCAGTAACACCTTCATCAATTCTTGGACCAGGTTTATTTAATTTTACGTCAAGAACTCTAACGATACAAGAACAGTCAGTGTTAGAAAAAGGTCCAATTTTTTTTTTAACCTGATAAAGTCCCCGTGGAAGATATTATCTCATCAATAGTAACAACTTTACACAAAAACACCAGCCAAATAAAAGATGTTAGCTTAGTAAGAGCTTCTCATATACATATATATATATATATATATATATATATATATATATATATATATATATATATATATATAATATATATATATATATATATATATATATATATATATATATATATATATATATATATATATATATATACATATATATATATATACATATATATATATATATATATATATATATATATATATATATATATATATATATATATATATATATATATATATATATATATATATATATATATACATACATATATATCAATATATATATATATATATATATATATATATATATATATATATATATATATATATATATATATATATATATATATATATATAACATATATAAATATAACATCTTATATAACATAAATATATATAACATAAATGATAACATAAATGAATAATATAAATATTTAACATAATGAAGTTAAATTTATAAAAAGGGCATTTTTCTGAAACTGCTATATATATATACATATATATATATATATATATATATATATATATATATATATATATATATATATATATATATATAGCAGTTTCAGAAAAATGCCCTTTTTATAAATTTAACTTCATGTATGTTAAATATGGAAAGCTTTTATTGCGATACGTCTGAAGAATCCATTAATTAGCTAGTGTCTGAAAAAGCCAGGTGAGCGATGACACATATGACACATACAGCTTATATTTACAGCTTGAAAAGCTTCAAAGGATGCTGGGAATTTAATTTGATTCGGCTATTCATCGCCTTTGGTCAGAGGTGCGCACGCAAGCGCGTGTTTTAAAGTGTATTCGTTAATTGTAAGAGTTTTGTCTTTAGTTCCGTTTGAGAGTTCCGTTTTTGAGTCTATTATATGTGGTTGTGAATACAGATAAGAAATCTTTCTTTATATCTTTAACCTATTTTGATTGGCCTAGGTAGGGTCGGCAACCTAAAGCGGGACTGAGATTAGAATAGCTTGCTATAGAAAAAGAATTGTATACTAAGCCAGAGATTTTTCCTTGAAAGGGAATTGGGGAGTTCGATCTTTATGGTACCTGAAACCAAATAGTGTGGCACACTGGACCACGGGGAAAGTATACTTGCCAGAGAACCCTGACGGTTGTTTAAACCGCCAGAGACGAGGAAAAGCAGAAATCCGTGGCGCGTAGAATTTACACTGGCTTTTGGGGTACCGCCAGATTACTCTGGTGGCATTAGAGGTTTTTCCCCCAATTTCAGTGGCGAAGACAAGTCATCGTCACCCTCCCCCAATAATATACACACACACACACATATATATATATATATATATATATATATATATATATATATATATAATATATATATATATATATATATATATATATATATATATATATATATATATATATATATACATATATATTTATATGTATATATAGGAACATAACTTACTGGCATTTGTGACATATATGTTTCCCCATTGAGGCAGCTTTGACTCTTGCATTGCACTCATGGCAAAGAGAGCGATTTTGGTTCTTAATAAATCCCAAATCTGCCAGTTCCTTGTCGCACATCTCACAACGGAAACAATGCGGATGCCAGTTAGCATTCATAGCCTTGATTACACGACCAATTACAAATTCACCTGAAAATGGGGAAACAAGATTTAGGGGAAAATGGGGAATGTGGGGAAAACGGGAATATGATTTAGGGGAAAAAAAATGAATAAATACACAATATTCCTAACACAAAATAAAGATGATATGCTCATACACACGAGAGATTTGATCCCATCCCCTCCAGAAATCTAGAAATTTTTACAATTCAAATTCTAATTTTGGCAATTTCTTTAATTTCCATTTAATTTCCTTACTTTTTAACCCCCACCCCTCCCCACGCAAGAAACAGTGCCCCAGCCCAGAACAATTCCTGTGTATGAGCCTAGGTATGTCCTAAACTGAGATCTATTGCGCCTTAGACTAATCCACGAAAAAAAAAAAAAAAAAAAAAAAAAGGACATAACTAATTAATTTCCTTTTTCGGAAAAACCAAGAAAGCGGTATAGTTTCTGAAAGAAACTCTATTTTTATAGTAAGGTAAAGAATACGGCATTGGACTTTACAGTCCCTACCCCGACGGTTCTATAGTGTTTCACATAAATGGAATAAACAGTAAATAGCGACTTTATATATCCGTCCTGGTTGAACTTCTTTGAAGTAAGGATGCTATAGCTGTTTTTCACATCATTTGTGTTATGCTGAAAACAGCCCTTGGACAGGATCAAAATATTCATTTAAAGTTTGGAATTCCACTGTCTTACTGAAAAAATTCCTTATTGTTCTACTTGTTATATGTTGTTTATCGTAATTAGAGAAGAAAATACTTGATAAATATTATTTTTTTAAAGTATTTTTTTATAAACATAATACTTATTATAATTATTTTTATTTCGTCTGAATGAATTGCAACGACTCACCTCACTTTATCTATCAGTCTTGGTTGAACTTCGTTGAAGTTATGATGCTTGTGTTAAAAAATTTTCAGTTTTAAAAGTCGTATTTTAATATAAGTTTCACTTTTATATTTTTATTTGTGTTATGCTGAGGACGGCCCTTTGACATAGGGTTGAAATATTCATTTAAACTTTGGAATTTCACAGTCTTACCGAAAAAAATCCCGTTTGTTTTACTAGTTATTTGTTGTTTAGAAATAAACAATAAAACAAAAGGGTACTTGTTAATTATTAAATTATCATTAAATTAAATTATAATTGTTAATTGAAAAAAAATACAAATAAACTTAGTGCTATTTATCCCCTTCTTTTGGTACTTGTTAAGTATTCAGAACACACTCAAGAATTTTGCTCTGTAGATCTATAAAAAACAGGTTTCATACTTGGGTGACAGAATGCATTGAACTTATTTAACTTGGGTTATATATTTGCACATTAGGGGGAGGAGATGGGGGTAAAGTATTTGGACAGCGTGAAGTTAAAAAACAATTCTTAATTCATAATAGTTATGCTTTGAGTATTCTAGTAAGCATGTGGCACTGCAGGAGTAAGGAAAGATTTTTTTTATACAGTTATTATATATTTCGTATGAGTTACCTATTTTATTGTTTTTTGTTTTTTTATTTAATTCCTCCCTCCTCCCTCCCTCCGAAATATTGATCCATTAATTATTCGGCACTTTTAGAAATTAATATAAAAAAAGTTTCAAAACAGATGTTTCTCAAAGAAGAGTAAAGGGCTATAATAAACCAAAGACGAACAGAAATAAAGTCCAATAAAAGTTCAAACCAAAAACGAACAGAAATCACTATCAATGAATAAATGGGATACAAAACAAACAAAAAAATACAAAGAATAATCAAGTCATGCTTAAAAGTAACAGAAATTACAACAAACAGGAGTTGGCTTAACACCCCCTAAGCCTTCTAAAGACCAAAGGGTCATTTGCGCTTTGCTGAAAACAGTTTGAATTTCAAGTAGTGTATTTTGTCAAAACAACAATAAAAAAGAAAATAAAACTTCATAACAACCAACCATATTAAAGAAGAAAAACGAATTGCATAACATCGTTACCGGTGGAGGAAAAAGGAGCGCGTTCCTGCTGGAACAAAAAATTAGTAACATTAATAAAAATTACTTATCGTCCCAGGTAGATCCCAGCGCAGCGCAGGCGGATCGACCGAACGCCGCCGACGAGAAGCCCGGTCGACCGCCGCCGAAGTGTCGCTACGCCGCCGGCAGAGGCGGTGGCGTTCGGTCGACTTTAAATTAATTTTGCGGCAATTCTTTATTGCGTCAACCGCAAAGTCGGAGCTTTTCCTTCTCGTGTGGTTCACTATTTCGATTTTCCTGATTAGAAATCAAGTAGGGCTTGCACTATCCCCGAATTTTCGGGTATTTCCCCGAAAATCTATGCGTCACCCTGAAAAAAATTTTGGTTCCCCGAATCCCCGAAAATCACGGTACCACCCCTAGCGATTTATCACCAGTGACTTTCCCTGCCAAAGATTACTTTGCATACCATAATTCTTCACTAATTTTCGTCTCTTTTTTTTACTTTGTATAAAACCAGACAGATGCAATATACAATTGCAAATATTGCAATATACACAGTTCTTCAGATGTTGACAAAAGAAGTATCGTCTTTATGAAATGAGTTTAAATCATTTCGAATGCAGTTTCCCAATTGCTATTTCTTACATCATTCGTAGTCAAGAATTTTGTTTTCAAGTTGAATAGAATTATAGAACGTATTCACTACTATACAACTTCAGCCTTCAGTTGGATTTTGAAGTTGATAGCCAACAGATTGTTTCTACAGCTGAATCGTAAGTTTGCAGAATTTTTTTTTCTTTTGCTGTTTTTAGATAAGATTTTCTTAATGTTTAATACTCAATTGTTAAACGCCTGATAGAATAAAGAAAATATAATCTTCTTTCTGAAAAATTTTACCCCACCCCCAAAAAAAAATCTTCTATTGAGGCAAAATTTAGCTATAGACTAAGCTATGTACAAGGTTTTGGATTTAAAGATTGAAATGGAAGTTACCCCAAAATATGATTCATAAAAAAAAAAATGTAAATTACTCCCTAAAGATGGGGGGGGAGGGTAGGGGGCTATCATTTTTAAATGATAATACCTCTTTTTTTTATTGAAAGCAGGGATGCCAAAAAGATTTTTTTTTTTTTCATTTAAGTGGAGACGGAAGAAAATGATATCAAATTTCCTGGGAAACCATTGAAATATTTGATAGACCCAGGGCCCCCCATTGGGACTTGTTTTTTGTCTTGGGTATTTTGCGATTTTCATAGGCTACTGGCCTAATTTGGTTTTTCTATATGCTCCCTTTTAATTAAATTCTTTGGATTTTATTGAATGCCACGGCGAATCTATGACTCAGTTTTCCATAATTTGAGGTATATCTGAATAATTTCGACATTTTTGTTGACGTCTTTGTACCCCTTTACTCATACCCTCAACTTTTCTTTTCAAGGAACACTAAGCTGTTTAACGTTATTTTGCGTGTTTGTTTGTACCATTTAGTGACCTAGTTAATCAGTAAGTAAATTATTTTTTTAATGTAAATCTGAGACGGTATCCTATCAAGGTGGTATCCAAAGGGGGGGTGGGGTGGGGATGTATTACATTTAAATGATAATATCTCGAATTTTTTTTATTGAAAGCAGGGATGCCAAAAACTTAATTTTTTTTTAATTTAAAGCAGAGACGGCATCCTATCAAGGTGGTATCCAGAGAGGGGGGGGGGGGGTAGGGAGATATCATTTAAATGATAATCCCTCAATTTTTTTTTTTGAAAGTAGGGATGCCAATAAGTTAATTATTTTTTGTTATTTAAAGCAGAGACGGTATCCTATCAAGATGGTATCCAGAGGGGGGAGGGCATAGGGAGTTATTATATTTAAGTGATAGTACCTTGATTTTTTTATTGAAAGCAGGGATGCCAAAAACTTGAATAGTTAACACAAATTAACAAGATTTTCGTAAGTTATACTTGATACAGCACTTGTGTAGTTTTATCGTCCAAAAGGAAAGGGACACATGCATCCAACCCGTTTTTTTTTACTATTGATGAAACGAGTTTACTTTGAAAACATTCATTCATACGTACCAGGCAGATTCACACTAAAACGAATTGGTGTGACGAAAGCGATATCGACATCCCCATCTATCGTTGCGCTCGAGTGACAATGGCGCCGTTGGTCCAGTGCACAAGTTACATTAAAAGGCCAGGTCATAATAAAATCTTTCAATTTGGGAGGTTCAAGAAGGAGTCTTTGACAGTATTATGACCTCAGGGAAGAACACGTTGCAACGTTCTTACGTATCTGCGGTGGTTTAAAAAATTCGATCACCCCATAAATGATGACCAAAAATATGCACAAATATAACAAATGTAACATTTGGAACATTAGAACACTTTTTTCAAAGCTTTGAATAAAAGCAAAAAAGGGTAAATACCCCTAACTACCCTTGAAAGCTATTTTAAAAAGAAAATCTTTGGAGACTTTCATTGATATGACCATAGCAGAAGCTTCGAGCCTGGGTGGGGATCAAAGAGAAGTCTTTGAGTATTTTGACCACAGGTGACTTATTGTTGCGACTTTCTTAAATTTGGTAATTTTTGTGAGCATTTGGAAATCAAAGCTTAAACTCAATAACTGATACTAAGTCTCCTAACATTTTGATTGGATTAAAAGTGACGAACTAGGAAGAAAATCTTAACATCTTCTTGGGGCTACTTCATTCTGCATATTATTTCATTTAATTACATTTAAAACGGATGGGCTTTTTTATAACCTAAGAAAATAGTTGGCACTTCATTTTTCTTCATACCGAATAAACCATTAAGTGTTTTTGTTTCATTGTAATTGAAGTGTTTTCATGTGAAGTGTTCATCATGTGTTTTTCAATTTGATAAATTTACTCCTTTTAGATGCAGTTTAAAATTTAGCTGATATTAGGTATTTATGAGTTTATAATTTAGAATGAATCCCCAAATAAAAAATGAATAATATCCAAAAGAGCAGCCAAAAGCAATAAAAAAGCAGCAGTTCAGCCTTAGCCTACATGACATATATTCTATAAAGAAACCAAAAAAAACTTTAAAATGCATTTAGAAGTCTTTTTAAGAATCCAAAAGAGCAAAAAAAAAAAAAAACAATCAATATCAGAGTCGCCCATTTCAACTGTTTTAAAGGTGACAAAACAGATATAGGCAAAGGGCATTATGAAAAAATTAAGCTTCTAAGTTCAAAGTTATATTCAAAGTCTTTATCCATATAAATGACGAATTTTGTGATACGGTATTTGAAGTTTTGTATGCAGTAATGCTCGATGAAAAAACACTACTAATTTTGATAATTATTTATGTTAAGAATACATAGCTAATAGATACTTCAACTAAGGGTTCTGAAACGCCACAGCCATTTCGTTTCTACCAGATTTCTACTTCTCTTGATGAATAACGAAGAAGACCAGTTTCCAGCCAGCGACTTGTGAAGTTTTGAACTCATGAATAGGCTCGAATCTGTTGTAAATGTAAGCTGTGATTTGAGAAAGACTGATGAAAACATTAATGTTTGCGGTCACCATTGATCGCGCCGGCGGTGCGCCGACGACATCTTATCGGCGGCGTGACGCATCGCGCTGTTTTTGGCCCCGCCGCCGCCGGTCTTCCCTCATCGGTGCGGCGCCGGAGTCTAGTCCCAGGTGAGGGCAAATTAACTTCATGATAAATTTCACATCACATTTTTGCGAATAAGGTTAACTAGAATCTTTAGCGATGATAACCATCATCTGACAAGGACAATAGAAGGAAAATGATCAATCTACTACCCCCAATAACACTAACAACTCACTGCAGCCTCATGCCGACTGCGCCAACACAGCTACGCACCCTCCTCCTCCATCCCGATCTATTCAGAACCTCCCCCTTTACACCCTCCCAAGAAGTTTCTATTTCCCTTAGATCTTTCCTTACGTCTTCCCACCCGATTTGGGAGCGATATATTTTTCCTTAGGCCCTTGAAAGTTTCCCAACAAGGATAATATTTGGCAATCTGTCATCCTTCATTCACACAACGTGTCCTAGCCATTTCAACCTTTCTTTCATTATAGTAAAGATCCCTAGATCTCCCAAGAAGTTCCAATGTCTCCTAAATCCTTCCTTACGACCTCCTCCCAAACCCATTCGGGGACGATCTACTTTTTGTTTGGCCTTAGATGGCTGGCTGACATGGACAATATTTGGCAATCTGCCATCCTTCATCCGCAAAACGTGTCCTACCCATTTCAATCTTTCTTTCATTATAGTAAAGATCCCTAGAGCCCCCAAGAAGTTCCAATGTCTTCTAAATACTTCCTTACGACCTCCTCCCAAACCCATTGGGGGACGACCTGCTTTTAATTTGGCCTTAGATGGCTGGCTGACATGGACAACATTTGGCAATCTGCCATCCTTCAGCCGCAGAACGTGTCCTAGCCATCCCAATCTTCTTCAATTTATAGCCCTAGAAAACGGGATTGAGCCAAACTTTTCGTACAGCCTACTGCTTTCAAATACGGTCAGTAAGCCGTGTACTCAAGCGATCCGCAGACAATTTCTCTAGCAAACATCTACCAAATCATCCTCCGTCTTTCGAAGCGTCCACGTTTCAGAACCATATTTGACCACTGTCATCATTGTAGCTTGCAATATTCTAATCTTCGTTCGCAAACTTATTTTCCAATTCTTCAGAACTTTTTCAAATGTGAACATACCCAATCTAATTAGAACTAATGAATTTTAAAGCACCAACACTCATATTTTTCATATTATGTTGATTACTAATTAAATGTACTCACATTTTTAGTAATAACTTTAATGGCGTATAAAAACATTAGTTAATAAACCATTCCAAGTTCGCAGTTAATTCCTATTAAATTTGAAGTACAAACGCAATTAATTGCAAATACTACCGGGGACGTACTCCTAGCGTATTTTCGAGCCAACCTAGGCCTATTTTGCCCAAACTAGATTTTGAAAGTAAATATGAAGTGTTCCAAGTGTTAATTGTGTTAATTTTGAAGTGCTTGGCTTTCATTTTTTAAACTTATTATTTAAAATAAACCATCAAAATGATCAAATAATTAAAAATAATGTAATATTTTATAATTTAAAATATTTAAATTTATAGTAACTAAATACCTATTTTAATAATTTATTTAATTAATAAAATAAATAAATTAATTAAATAATTTAATAAATCAATCAATCACGTTGAATCTTGCATACATACCGCAGCGATTGCAGCAAGGAGCGAAAAGCATCTGAAAATCGTGCTCGCAATATTTCCTTCCTTCAAACTCATAAAAAATACCATCAGGAAATGGTCGGAAACACTGAGCACATCTGAAAAAAAAAAAAAACATCTGAAAAAATCAAATCTGAAAAACCCAGGGGGGGGGGGGATAAACCTTCAACAATATTCCCCCTAATTTTCTGTATTTCATTCCAATTTCTAAATAGACTCACAGACTCATTTATTTTATAAACAACTATCGTAGCCGTAGCCGAAGCCGTGACTAAATGGCGCTGTTTAGTACATTGCATAAAACTGGTCACTGGCGGTTTAAATAACTGACAAAAAAAAGGCACAAATGAATTGCTGTGACGGGTTGTTAAACACTGTGGCGGCACTAGTTAGTTTTTATGGCGGGTGTTGGCGGTGATAGGCGCAGGTGGGGGAAGCAACGAACGGTGTTTCTGGGACAAAAGAAGGCACTGCCCAAAATTGCACATCAACTGCAAGCGCTTATCACGCAACGTTGGCATTAATTTATTTAATAATTAATTATTATTTGATAACTTAATAATTAAACATTAATTATTAAATTTAATAATTAAAAAAATTAACGGTAATAATTCGGTTTATTCATAAATAAACATGTAAATTACAACAATGTCCACAGTTTTATAGCTTGTAAGGGACTAAACACAATTCAACATTAATACAAACTTTTTTCTTTATCTTTTCTGATCAGCAGCTACCAAGCACACAAAAAAAAGGGCAGATATTTGCAGAAGTGACTAATAAGAAAAAAACTTTAAACAAAGAAGCCGCTTTAAGCATATAAACACAAATACGTGAAAATCTGATTGAAAGAAGCGTAAGATATTTATTCAAATAGATTATTCAAATCCAAATTTCAATAGCAGGACATTGAATTTTAATCATTGACATATCAATGTGAAAACTTTACATTCATATGGTATCTTACTAACAAATTCTTGCACTAGATATAGGGGTGCAGCGAGAGTTTTAAGTTTGGAGGAGGGATTTAAAGAACGTGTCGGCAAAATCGTCCAGTATGCCGAGAAACATGTACACACAAGCTAAATTTCCAAGGTAAATAGGTAAATTCTCCAAGGTGTTGGCACACGGCGGACCCTCTCTACCTTACAACACTCCCTCTTTCCCTTAGCTGCGCCTCTGACTAGATATCATGGGTTTAACCGATGGAATCTTGGATCTCTCACCCATGCAAGTGAAGATTCATTGAACAGAAACCGTATGGTTTACTGTATTCTTTTTAGTTGTTTTGGTAAAGATATACGTTCTTGAAGTCACCATACATTTAGAACATTGCTGCACCATGTGTGCATTGACAAGTACTGCCAATGAACATACTTTGAAGTCACCGTACATTTAGAACATTGGTGCACCAGGTGTACATTGACAAGTATTGCCAATGAACATACTTTGAAGTCACCAAATATTTAGAACATTGTTGAACCATGAGTGCATTGACAAGTACTGCCAACAAACATACTTTGAAGTCACCATACATTTAGAACATTGCTGCACCATGTGTGCATTGACAAGTACTGCCAACAAACATAATTTGAAGTCACCATACATTTAGAACATTGTTGCACCATGTGTGCATTGACAAGTACTGCCAACAAAAATACTTTGAAGTCACCATACATTTAGAACATTGGTGCACCAGGTGTACATTGACAAGTATTGCCAATGAACATACTTTGAAGTCACCATACATTTAGAACATTGCCGCACCAGGTGTGCATTGACAAGTACTGCCAAAAAACATACTTTGAAGTCACCATACATTTAGAACATTGGTGCACCAGGTGTACATTGACAAGTATTGCCAATGAACATACTTTGAAGTCACCATACATTTAGAACATTGGTGCACTAGGTGTACATTGACAAGTATTGCCAATGAACATACTTTGAAGTCACCATACATTTAGAACATTGCTGCACCATGTGTGCATTGACAAGTACTGCCAACAAACATACTTTGAAGTCATCATACATTTGGAACATTGGCGCACCAGGTGTACGTTGACAAGTATTGCCAATGAACATACTTTGAAGTCACCATACATTTAGAACATTGCTGCACCAGGTGTACATTGACAAGTACTGCCAACAAACATACTTTGACTCATCTCTGCTGCTCTCTCCACCATGGTCAGACTTAGCTGGCTCCACCCCCAATGACTAAACAAGCAAAATTATCAGAGGAAACCTGGTGCCATCTTCTGGATAAGTTGCGCATACAAAAAAATAGGCCGATAACCGATACTTTCTCGATATCCAATAATGACTGTGACCCTCATATCGGACCGATAGTATCGGTTGGGCTCTAATTTATATAAATATTCTCATTTTCCTCTGTGTAAGAGTTAATCGATTGAATCACAAATAATTGAATCGATGGAATCACAAATCGATTGTGCACAAAATAAGAAAAAAAAAAAAAAGGTAAAGGATGCGGCACTAGACCCTTAAGGTCCAAACCGGCGGTGCTGATCTCCGTTTCGTGGCCCTTCAGCCAGGAAGTGCAATGGGGGCTGGGGGCCAGCCAACCTATGCTTTCGCAAACCCTTCCTGTTTACCTTCCCCAGATTTCTCCAGGTACCATTTAGAGCTGGGTTGACTCTGGCTAAGCTTACAGGGTCACACCACTGACCCGCGTCCCAAACTAAGAAACTGACCACACCAGGGATCGAACCCGAATTCACGGATTCACAAAATAAGAAGCACAAAAATTACTTTTCGTAATATAAAAATCAGATTTCTTAAATTTCTTAAGAAAAAACTTTAGTTTTACTGTTTGAGCATGTTACAAATGTACTCGCGATGAGATTATGCAATGCTAAGAATTAATTTTTCCGAGATTAATATTTTGGGACCCAAAAATTACGTGCACACATTATTTTACAAATTGTAATTGTATATTTGGTTTCTGACAAAAAATACTCATAGATTATCACTTCAAAAAATATAAATATATATATATTGAAATTGTAATTGTATATACTTAAATATGTTCATTTTCACCATTGTAAGGTTTGATCGATTGAATTGATCAAATCGATCAAGAAGCACAACAATTATTTTTAGAAATAAGGATTAAAACTCCAAACAGCAGATAAAAAGATAGAACATTTAACCTGCCATAAACAAGAACAGTATAAACAAGTTCAAATACAATAGAACAAGTTTATAAATTAAAGGTACCCTTTTGGCTGAAATAGTTTAATTGGCTCTTGTATTTCATCTTTTGGAATGATCAGAATTTTCTAATGCAGCCAGTTCCTCTCTAGTTAATTTCAGGTTTATTACAGTCCTTTAGAAAATTATTTGATTCATTTTTTTTACAACTGAATAATTGAATTTAATTTGAATTTTAAAAAGTAATAATCATTACAACAGCAGTGCTGCAAAATAACTAATTTTTCATGCTGTACCATCAAACTTGGAAAAAAGTGCTAAAGATAGCACAAATTTACTGCAAGAGGTTGCATTGGGAGGAGTATTTCTGAAGGTAATAGCATGAAATGTTGAAATTCAGTGTTAACTCACAGAGTTGAGTAGGATGTAAAACACCATTACAAAATCAATATGTACCATCAAGTTACATTCAAGACTCATACCTTCAATTTTTTATCCAACCCCTGATCTGGGTTTTGAAAACACCTTTTGTTGGCACTTTAATTTTGAAGAATTGGTTTTTTTTGATATATCATTTAAAAAATTGAAAAAAAAAAACAAAATTGTCATCTTCTAGATTCCCCCTCCCCGCCCTAGTTACATTCAAGATTTATACCTGTAACGTTTCATCCTCCCCTTCCTTGCTCTAGATTTTAAAAATAACTTTTTTGGCACTTTAATTTAGAAGATGGCTTATTTATACTTTCATAAAAAAAAAAAAATGACATCCTCTAGATTCCCCCTCCCTGCCTTATTAATACCCCCTCGTTATAGAATACCTCGCCTGAATTCTAGAAAAAACACCAGAAGCATTTATTTCAAGGGAATTCGGCAACAAAGGAACAACATAAATGACCTTGAGATAGAACTTGCCACTTGAAATAACTGATGTTGCTCCTTGCGTAATTTGATTTTATTTTTTATTTATATATTTATTTTTTGTCCTGAAATGCTCATATTAGATTAAAGCTAGCATAATGAATAAAAATATTATATTTCAATATAAACGTAAGCGGAACACACACACACACAAATAATAAAAGGGTGCCGTCATTTGAGCACTCCGTGAATAACATAAAACAAATTATATTTGTGTTATTTCACTTTTTATTATTAGTGTGTTTTATTTAGATTTTTATTATATATGAGCCTAAAAAATCGTAGTGAGCTAGGTAGTATAGTGGACCTAAAGATAATTTTAGCTTTTATTTTTACGCTTGGATTCAACCCTTACTGAAAATTTGATCAAAGTACAAATACAAAGAGGAACTGAATTTATCAACGGAATTAAAACGTAAAGGGACAACTTACACAAAACACTGTGGGTGCCACAATTCGCCATTCGAATTAACAATCCTTTCTTCGGCACTAAATCCTTCTGAGCACTTTGTGCAAAGCATATTATCCAACAGTTGTGGCGGTCTAAAAAGATAAAACATACACAGGAGTTACTATAAGCAAATCAATACACAACTGGACAGTCTAGCTGATTGGTTGGCGTGTTACACTTGTAATCTACTCCTTCGGGATTGGGTTTAAGTACTTGCGTCACCGATTATTTGTTTTAAAATGTGGATTTTGATTCTGTAAGCTTAACCGACCCAGCTTATAATGGGTACCTGAACAAATCCGGGGAAGGTAAACAGGAAGGATGTGTGAAAGCACAGGATGGCTTGCCCCCAACCCCCATTCCACTTCAAGGCTGAAGAACCATGAAAAAGAGATCGGCATCACCGGTAGGACTGTAAAGCCCAGTGCCGAATTCGTCACTTTCACACAGAAAGGGTACGTATAGGAGATTCTCACTGAAAATAGGTAGTAATTTTGGCCTAAAAAGCAGTTTTTTGAACGATCAATCCCCTCTCTCCTTAAAAGTCTTGTCCCCCAATAGGATCATATTGTGAAGGGTAAATATAGGAGATTTCCACCCAAAACATACGGTATTTTTGGCCTAAAGGCACTTCATGAGCAATCAAGTCCCCTCTCCTGAAAACTAAGATGGGCCTAAAGTTTGACTATTTGTCCCGTCTTTTTTTAAGAACGACCCTGAAACACAAGGGCATTTTAATTAGAATAGGAAGCTTTTTAGATATGCTAAAAACTCTAGTGTGAAGAGAAAGGTATTGAAGAGCAACCTCTTCCTATATGGAATAATTTCTGTTTGTTTCAAGTTTGAGCGTTGCTCCTTCCTTTCAGCTGAAAATAACTTGTTTGTTGTATTGATTTTTACCAACAGAATTAGCATTTATTAGCTACAGAATATAATGTGTTGGCTATACTAGGGACTTGCACAGTGGGGGAGGGGAGAGTATCGAGTGAAACTCTTCCTTAAAATTTCACAATTGCTTCGATTTCTCCCAAATGTGTCTTTTTCATATGATTTTCTACATTTTATTCAAACTTGCCCCCATCCCCTTCAAAACAAATATTACGTTGGTGCCTTAATTGCAGATATGCGAAGTTGCGAAGATAATATGCGAAGTTGATAATGTGCACAATAAAAAAAAAGAAAAGAAGAAAAAAAGCACTATTATAAATAAATAAACATATACTCAGAGTCACTTAAATGCTTGTACTATCATCGCGATTCAGATTCTTGAAAAGATAAACAATTAGTGGATATATGATTTAGCTACTTACTTGAGAATTCATACAAGTCGAACAAATTACGGTCGCCACTATGAAGAGGTCAATATCCCAAAATTTGTACTTTGTGATGTTTGTGATTTAGGTCTCATTCATTTTAAAGATTTTCGATAATATACACAGAAAAATTCTGGATTTGATTGAGCCCCAACATCATACGATTACATACAGCGACACCTGATGAATTTGAAGTAGAACAATGACACGTATAATTTACAATTATATAATAGGAATATAAAAAAATTCCGAGATATTGTGAGGATTAGAAAAGCATCTTCAAAGATCCCAATCTCAGATCTGGCATCCCAAGATCTTGGAAAAATCATATGGATTAGTAGCCTAATATTAGCCTCATTACTGCCGAGAAGCCGTGAACACCCTCAATCAAATTGGCAAAACCAATCAGTCAAGCATGGAGGCTTTTAAGATAGTAAAGAACTTCTGTCAGGCTTCACTTAGGGCTATTATTTTAAGGCTATAGCCACAACACGGGGGGGGAGGGGGGGTAAGAGGAACCCCTAAAAAGCTTATCGAAAAAAACGAATAGCATACTGAATGAATCATCTGCTGGTAAGAAACACTTATTTTTTTAATGGCTTCCCGTTTATTTGAGCATAAAAAAATGTCTTCAGTACGATAGAAAATCGCTTTCCGGAAAAATCCTTTTACACTTTGTACAAAATAAGAATACTGAGCTGAGCTCCGTCAATGAAACTTTCAGAGATTTTTGGGATATGATATATGGGCTGATTCCTAAATTTTTGAAAATATCATTCACCTGGCTCAACTACTTTGTTTAAGATATCAAAGACACTATCAAAATATGATTGCTTAACCTACATTTCAGCAGATAGTGAAACTGGCGTCAGCAAAAATAAAAATAAAATACTATTATAGAACCAAATTTATTTTTATATTCCATTCAATCACGATATTTCATAAGAAGGTACATGCTTCAGAGCTACTTACTCATTAGAACTTCTTTCACATGCCAAAGGCTCCATGATGGCTCCATCTGTCCAAAGGCTCATCATGGTGTCTACCAAATTATGACATGATTCCCTCAAAAGAACCGAATCAATTGCGATAGATTTAACAGTTTTCAATCAGAATGCAACTATCATTTCAGTCAGTGCCACAAGTCGTGTTTTTTGGAATACACCAAACGGCTCGATATCGTTTTTATTTTGGCAGACCAGGTTGTCCCAACCATCTATTCAATAGGAAGGCAATGTTTGCTGGCTGATTTGACCGGCCAGCGCTAAGTGCGGTTGAACCAACCGAGTCATCTTAGCGCCATAAAATTTATGACAAGTGAACTAATCACACATTACCTTCTAAACAAAATTTGAAATACGATCAGAAATGCTAATCTTAGCCTTTAAAGATCTTGTTTTCAGAAGCCACCAAGGATGATATTTTGCATCCATAAGAGCTGATCTAGATTAATAGCCTCGTTTTTGGGGGCTAATCCATCTGCTAAGATCTGACTTCTCTGACCTCACATCGTTCAACTCAGGTTTTCGTTTTGTTTTTGCTTAATCAAAGAGCACTTCAGGTGAAAAAGAAAGAAAGAACAAAGTATTATTATCTTCCTCTTCAAAAGCCTTCAGGGCTAAGGTTCGCATCCATAAGAAAGAGCAGAGCAAGGTATCAGCCCCGTTTTCGGACGAATCAATCTGTTTAAGATCTTACTACTCTGACTTTTCATCCTTCAATTCAGATTTTCGCTTTTTTGCTTATAAGAGTTAGATCTTAGGACTCAATCATATCAGTCAAAAGTTCTAAAACTTACAATTTCTCTGTCCAATAGGACGTGGACTATGATGTTGTTTTTGTTACAGTCCCTGCACCACTGGTCAGAAAAATGGACTTCGATTTTCTGAAGAAAAAAAAAACAGTCCGAGTCCGAGCAGTAATATCAGAATGCTTACATTTCCCTATTTTATTTTATTTTGTCAAAGGATGCAAGATCTTATGGAATTGGTGAATAAACAAATCGTTGCCAGACATTTGCGTAGTCAATGGAATACAGTTTATGCTGAAGAAATGCAACAGCAGACGTCACCTGAAGATTCCCGGTGGGATTTATGAAGGAGCAAAGGTATTTCAATTGTTGGGCATCTTCTAGTATATGACCATTAAGTGCGATCAGTCTCCTATGAAGCTCGGAGGTATGTAACCCTTTAGCTTTTTCGGGGCTCGTAGTGGCCTCTTGAAGGAGACCTTACCTGCAACGTTATTGATCATGTATTGAGCTCGAGCATAGATGAGTACAAAGTTAGTTACACAGAAGGCCATTAAGACGTTCAGAAATACAATCGATGACGAAATTAAAAACGAATTACAATTATGGAAGTCCTCCGTTCAAGTACCCTACCCTAATCTAAAAGTAAAAAAAAAAAAAAATGGAAGTGGAATTTATTGATTCTGCCCTCGAAAATTTTTTAGAATCTTATGCATAATAACAAAGCTATTCTCACCCGCTTTCTTTCACCTTCTCCTTTATATAGCGTCTTGGGGGTAAAGGCGGTGGAAGTTTGGGCTTATCACTGATATTTGGCAACGGTTTTAATTCCTGATAGTCATGGTTGTCACTTGTCAGCTCATAATCAGCTAACTCAACCGCAAAACTATGAATAGATGCTTTATCCTTATTTTTGTCACTTGTAAGATCAGTTTGGCTGGTTTTTGGCGATGCTCGTCTTTGAAACAACTTACTCTCTTCGATCTTCAATTTTGGTGGAAATATTTTAGAGTTCATTTTTAGATTTCTAGCTACTAAATTAGGAATATATGAAAGAGAAGAATGTACCCTGACTTCAGACGATGTAATTTGTCACACGTACAAATTTACCTATTTAGTTGTTATTGGCGCAAAGAAATTTCGTCGTAGAAGAAGTAGAGGAAATTAGTATATCGCAGTTTTCTGAATTATGTTTTAACTGTAAAATCAGAAATTTGGCAACAATGAAGGTTAATTTGCAACATTTAGCACCAAAGAAAGGGAACTAAAAGGTAAATTTATACCACGATCACAGTGTCATAATAAAAACGGTTGTGAGAATAGGCTATATATTAATCTAGCTTAGCATTTCAATACGCTGGTCAGTATATAGGCTAGACTTAGAGGATAAAATTTTATTCTTATACAAGCCATCTACCACATATTCTATCTACCACCTATTTCATTTGCAGTGTCAGTCATGATAAACTAACAAGTTAATTAAACGAATAGCCCCAACCATAAAAATTCTAGAGCTAGTTCCAAGTGTAGAATCATTAGAGGTTCCAAAAATATAGGTCCGCAGCCGACGCCAGTAAGGGGATTCGATCCCATAACGAATCAGCCTATATCGTCCATTATGAAAGTTTTTTAGTTCGTGTGGCCGAACTATTTATAAATGATTGGGCGGTCTTGCCATTACTTACAGAGCTGGGGTATACGGTCCGAATAAACGGCAGATAACTAGAAACAATTTCCTTGAATTTTTTATAAAAATTGTAACTTTTCTTGTTTTGTGCCGGAGATAAGAGACATTCAGTTTTAGTGAAATTTAAATCATAAGAATTTCGATAAGCGGAGAAGAATTTTCTTTTTAAATTCAGGACAGGCTAGTCCCCCAAAAAGTTCTAGCATGCCTGCTAGGAAAACACCGAGGATCATCTCAAAAGAAATGACATTTGATCAGTTTGGCAGCTTAGTGAGTTTCCTGTAATGCGGCCCACTTTGACAGAAAACTTTACCGACACAATGTTATAGTCTTTTAAAAAAAAAATCATAATCGAACCATAAATTCTCAACAGGTTTCAATGGAAACTATTCTCCTAGGAGAATTCGCAAATGGACCCTTTGCCTTTGAAACGGTTAGCCGACGTTGAGGCTAACAAATGATTTTTAAGGTCTCGAATCCTCTTAACGTGGATTTAAAAAAACACGTCAAAAATTATATTTCTAAAAGTATAGCTTATACCACCGTATGAATTTTAAAAAGAAATTTGCTACATAAAAACTTATATTTCACAGAATTAATGTTATTTTCAGTTTATAAAAGGAAAAAAGGGCAATATTAACATATTAACATTTACAGCAACCCAAAATACAACCATAAGTTTTTTACACTACTTAGCGTTAGTATAATGCCTAAAGTTTACTGAAAAAGAAAGAGAAACAACATAAAACATTAACCGAAGAATCTCGAACCCCTTTTATACTTACTCATTCGCCCAGGGCTATTAACCTCTTACAAGAGGTTGCATGCGAATTATTTAACAAATGGGAATTCTCAAGGATCAATCCATCACAGCATCAAGCCGTACGAGGAAAACGGAGATGTACAAATCCCTCTTACCTCTAAATCTACTAAGAGCTCCTTTCTTTACTCCCATTCTTATCACCTCTTATAACCTCAATCAAAGACGCCCTGCTTTTCATTGACCCCATATGGATCGCCAAAAGAACAATTGTTGGCAATCTTCAACAGAAAAATGTGTCCTAATCCTCGTCACCTTTCTTTCATTATAGTCCTAAAAAGTAGAGTTGAGCCATATATTTTGTAAAGCTTATTGTTTAATATACTGTGTTCAAGGCCATATAATCCCCTAACCCCCCCCCCCCCCCCAAAAAAAAAATGTCCGAGTTGTAAAAACGCTACAAAAGTTCATATAAACAAATTTTTGATGTGCTTTTAAAGTTTTTCTTTGTACTCTCCCCCCCCGCCCCTGCTCAAACAGAAATCCTGGATACGGCCTTGACTGTGTTTCAAAGGAGTAACTACAAACATTCCTGGCAATCCTAGAAATCCAAGGAGTAACAAGCCCATTCTTGTCCAACATGTAATATTTCTTCCTCACGTCCAAATCAGCCATAATTCAGAACTTCTGATGTTCTTATTCGAGTTTTCATTTGGAAAAAAATATCTTTATATCCATGGAAACTTTTTCAATGTCGACAAAGACATCCTGCGTCTTGGCTAATCGTCTTGGCTAATCGACGGCTAATCGTCTTGGCTAATCAGAAAGTAGTAGTAGACTATATATGCAACAATATAGGGGACAAATTTCCGTTAATGCATTACCCCCACAGCCCCCATCTCTCCAAGAACTAAAAAAAATCAGTAGACTGCTATCCCGACTTGGCTTCCATTGGGTCCCGAAATTATTAAGTTGATAGTCCAAGTTTAGATCCAAAGAAGCACCAACTCGAACACCAAAGACCCAAACATAGTGAGAACTACCCAGAAGATTTACCTCTAATTTTCTACCATGTTGTTTCATCCTTTGCTGCGCTTTTTGAGACAAAATCGACCAAAATAATTTATACAAACAGGAACACAACCTTAGTTAACTCCCGATTCAGCATTAAATCCAATGCCTACTAGCCCCACGCCTTTTTTAACCATGGCAGCAATGGCACTACATAGCTTTAGCCACTTTACTGACTTAACCGGTGTACCGCACAAGAATATAACCCTGATTAAAGCTTTTCAATCAGCTGAATGAAATGCTAGTTCATAATCTACAATACCCAGGACTAAAGGGGCCTGATAATTCAGACACAGCTATACTGTTAATCTAAACATTCAATCAATAAATCCTCTTCTTAGAATCGATCTGGAACTAATATCAGGGGTTGGCAAACTTTTTTGGTTGTGTGCCAAACCCAGCCAAAATATAAATATTAAAGGGATGTTCGGATCTGCTATATTTTCATTTTAAATCACATTTTTAGTGAATATACTCTCATCAGCTGACATGCGAATTACGTTAATAAGGAACATTTTGGAAAATTTTGCTGTATTCACTATTACCATTCCGGAACTTTGTCGTCACACTAAAATGCTATTCTTGGTGTCTATTAGCATTTTTTTATTCTCAAAATATTCAATTTATGTTTAAGTTTTTTACCTTATTTTTAGATATGATACTTTTTTCAGCATCAATTTGGGTCATTAAAATTAGTAAATAGTTTACTCAATGGCCCGCAGGTCACAGGTTGCCAACCCCTTATTTCACAGTTTGCCAACAATCCAATTCATAGAAAACTAACAAAAATAAGCAATCCTACTTGATGCATTAATAATCCTCCCACAGGTCAAAAACACAACTCATTACAGGCCTAGGTCAAGAAAAAATTACAAAGCAAATTTGTTTTTCAACAGCCTATTCTCACAACACCGGAACACTGAGACATTTAAAAAGCTACATTCTTTTCTTTTACAAATTCAATAAGCTACTGATTGAACAAGAAAAAAATTACCTTATCACAAAAAAATTGATAAGAGATGGATTAAAGAAAATGATATCTTTTTTAGTGTACTTACATATGCATTTTTGAAGCCAATATGATATAATTTGACTGACTTGGATTTTGCTTGTGAGAATAAACTGAAAAACAAAAAAAAATTAAATTAGTATATTTTTTATGGATACACAGACTAAAGGTAATTATTGTTTTTCCCAAAGTTGTGTTTTCAGGTACCGAGTTTGAAGCGTGTTTTGAGCAGGCTTGACAAAAATCGTTTTCAGGTTCACCGTGTTTAACCCAACCAAATTTTAAAGCGTTTTCATCTTACAAGTACACACGTGTTGATACACAGACTAAAGGTAATTATTGTTTTTCCCGAAGTTGTGTTTTCAGGTACCGGGTTTGAAGTGTGTTTTGAGCAGGTTCGACAAAAATCGTTTTCAGGTTCACCATGTAACCCAACCAAGTTTTAAAGCATTTTCATCTTACAAATTCCAAGCGTGTTGGCTCTTCAAAATTGTAACACGCCAGAATAGCATGGTAGAACGTGCACGGGTTCTGAGAAGACCCAAACCCGTGTTCAATACAGAACTAAAATCGATAATATGCACAATCCGTGTTGAACTCCGTGTTGGATGTGGGTGGCCTGAAAATGGAGCTCAAGTCTCTTATTCCATGACAGTGAAGATTAAAACAAAAGAAAAATAAAACACAGGTACTGGACTTAACATCATTTTCCCAGATTGACTTAAGTGGATGGATCACACAGAGTCAATTCCTTTGGGAAATTAGAACATAACCACACATAACTGGGAGCAGATGGAATCCATCCCTAAAGGTTTATATGAAAGAGCCCCCTTCTCTCAAAACAAAATTGACTCCTAAGTATTTACCGTTTTTGGGGTTTTTACCCATCTACTAGAAAACTAATATTCCCTCAGGGTGGGAATGATGCATGGCAAAGTGCACTTTTTTCTAGGGCTGGTTTTTGTGCACTTTAACGTTCTTTGTTAACGTCCTTTCTAGGTGCTGCGGTGAGTTGTTAGTAGTAGTAGTAGTAACATCCTTTGTCGACAATTTTTTCTTTAAAATCCCCAGACCCTTCTTGGAAGGGGAGGGGGGCTTGTCGTAACTGTTCAAGGGCAGAATGGAAGAATTCCTTACTCGAAAACGTCTAAGGATCTTTATAGAAACTTAAAAAAAAAAATACAATTTACGTGGCCTTAGCCCCCTCATATGCTTCAGACAGAAGGCTACTTGTTGATACCTAAGCTGTTCAAAACCAAAACGTATTCCCTCCAAAAAACTTAAAAATTTTTGAGTTAGATCCACACCTTCTTTGCCGACTGTGAAATATTTAATACTCAACTTTTTCAAAACACGAAATGTGCCATCATTTTCCATGTAACCTCCAAACTATAGTTATTAATTTTTTTTGCAGGGATTACAGTTTAATTGAGCCTTTTCTTGATGTCATGACGGTTCACCATAGGTTTGATACAGCCACCCTGGGAAAAACACAAAATATTTCTTAAAGTTTTGACCTATTTAGATCGTTCTTGTGGCCAGAAATGTCAATTTGCCAGTTTTAAGAAGAAGAAAAAAAACTATGTAGCCAATTTTGAGGCCACAGAGAAAATTTTTTTTGCAGGGATTACAGTTTAATTTTGGGTAGCTAACCGATTGTTCCGATTCTCCTCACTTTGGGATCTTGAAATTCTGATCCATCGTGATCTGGGGCTGCAAGTATGCCCGGGGGTTTATGGTACATTGCCGAGGAGGTTACAGTTCAATTGGTACTTGGTTTTGAAAACTCATTAAAATTTATGTAATAGCTACAATTTAGAAATTTAATCAACACAATTTATTAAAAATAGCTAGATAATTTATGAAGTAATTGGATAATAAAATATCATTACCAGAAATTCAGTACCAAGTTTTAGGCTTTTGAAATACCCATTTTGGGCTTAGCATAAAAGAAAAAAAAAAAATTCTGCTCAAGAAACCTCAACTCTTTTCTCTTCAATACTGACGAATGAGTGAGTGTTATCAGATAAAGCTTTTTTTACTTTCTTATTTTTCAGGTGCCCAAACCCCTGATTTTTGTATCAAATATAATTAAAATGTAAAAAAGTGCTTTCTTAGGTCACTATTTTTTCGAGGGGCGAGGCTTAGAACCATTATCAAGGAGGGGGCAACTCTTCCTTATAAATGGTACGTATAGGTTAAATACGTTTGCTGAACCTAGCAAACGTATGTCTTTTTTATGTTTAATTTCTGATCATTTTTTAAGTAATGCCAGGATATCTGGCTAAAATTCCACGGATAAATCCCTCCCCCACAGATTTATTCTCTAGGCAATTCAATCCTGGTGAAAATTTTTCCCGGACAATTACCCTTAACGTCTCCACGCGTAAAACTGAGTCGGCAATGAGAAAGCAATACATAGAAGAATTTCGTATAGGAATTCTGGCAAATTCCCTTAGTGTCAAATTTCCCCTGAAAAATTTACCCCCTGGAAACTATCCTCTCAATAGAAAATCATCCCCGTGAAAAATCCACCAGTAGAAACCCCCCCCCCCCCCCGAAAAATGTATGCATATTTCCGAATAAAAAATACTATGCGTAAACAATGGGCAAATTTTGTAACTTAAATACCTTTCCCCACGGGCTGTGGGGGTCATGATATCTCCAAAGGCATAGTTATTCGGCCTTTCAACTATGCTGAACAAAATGGCTATCTCAAAATTTTGATCGGACCATTTTGAGAAAAAAAAGTTGCATGGAAGTTGCACTAGTTGCACTTCAATTTTTTGGTCACTTAAAAAGGGCACTAGAACTTTTAATTTCCGTTCGAATGAGCCTTCTCACGATATTGTAAGACGACTGAGTCGATACGATCACCCCTGAAAAAAAAATACGCGTCCATGATCTTTCTTTGGGCAAAAAATACAAAATTCCACTTTTTTTGCAGATAGGAGCTTGAAACCTCTACATTTGGGTTCCCTGATACGCTGAATCTGATGGTGTGATTTTCATTAAGATTCTATGACTTTTAGGGTTCCCCCCTTTTTTTCGAAAACCAGGCAAATTTTCTCAAGCTCGTAACGTTTGATGAGTAAAAGCTAAACTTAATGAAACTTACATATTTAAAATCAGCATAAGAATTCAATTCTTTTGATATATCTACTGGTATCAAAACTCCGTTTTTTAGAGTTTCGGTTACTATTGAGCCAGGTCGCTCCTTACGTACAGTTCGTTACCGCAAACTGTTTGTAAATCCTATGAGGATTGAAGTATCTTAATCTGTCATTTTATCAAAGGAATCTTTTCATATCCTATTTTGCTATAATGGCTAGTTTCTTTAAATTAAATAACAAAAACAAGCTTTTTTTAACTGAAAGTAAAGACCAACATTAAAAATTAAAACTAACAGAAATTATTCCGACTAACAGAAAATTAACATTAACAGAGATTATCAATTTCACTATATATTAAATATTCAATTTCATTTTATTAGTTCTTTCCAAGGACTGTTCAAGACATATACAATTTACAAACGAATTATATTACAAGTATTTTCTTTTGTACATATTACAACATTGAAAACAAAAACAAATTACAGTCAAAGAAAATGTTGAACTGCTGAGCTTTCAGAAATTACTAGTTCTATTATATATCAAATTTTCAGTTTAATTTTTTAGTTCTTACCATTTAGTTTTCAGTAAAGAGCCAATGACGCAGTAGGCTTTAGACATTTACAGTTAGGGAAGGGCGCAGTAGCCAAACTATTGTTTGTAGTGATTTTTGTTCGTTTTAAGCATGATTTGCAAATTCAATTTAACTCTTACTCGCTTTAAGATTTATTTATTCATTTATATTAGTACCTGTTGTATGTTTGTTTGCTATGATTGTTTATTTAATTTCTGTTCGTTTTGGGTTTCATTTATTCTTTCAAATTAAAAAAAAATTGTTCACTTTAAGCTGTATTTGCATATTCAATTTAAGTTTTGCTCATTTTAAGATTTATTTATTCAGTACGTCTGTATTATAGCGACCACACCCCTGAAGTGAATGTAGATTAATCCTAATGAAATATACCAACAAATGTCGAAAATATATACCTTATTAAGAAAATTATGGAAACTAAAATTAAAAATAAGTATGGTAATTATAGTAAATTATTGTTATTATTATTCATTTTAAGCTTTATTTGCATATTCAATTTAAGTATTACTCGTTTT
The DNA here is from genome assembly GCA_027921565.1 of Artemia sinica. Taxonomy (NCBI): domain Eukaryota; kingdom Metazoa; phylum Arthropoda; class Branchiopoda; order Anostraca; family Artemiidae; genus Artemia; species Artemia sinica. The sequence goes on along the minus strand of CM051271.1, from coordinate 7,000,873 downwards.
AAGCCTCATTTATTCGGTACTTATGTATCATAGTGACCACACCCAAGAAGCGAATGTAGGTTAATCCTAATGAAATATACCAAAATATGATGAAAATATAATCCTTTATTAAGAACATTACGGAAACTACGACAGAGAAGTATAGAAAACAAGGTGGCCGGCGTTTACCCCCCCCCCCCCCCCCCGTGGAAAATAAGGCTTTCCAAATTTGAGAATCTTATTTGAGTTTTTTTTTTATTTTCGTTGGGGGAAGGAATTTTGGTTCTTGTGTATTATGTGCCACTCACTCAAGTTTACGCTGTGTAAAATTCGAGTGCACACCGGTTTTTTTCGTTAGTTACCGGAAAACACCTAGAACCGGAAACAGGCCACCAAGGACACATTATATTAAATACTTAACTTAACCTAAAAACTCTATATATTAAATATTTAACTAAAATATACCTGCATAGTAGTTTATCTCACTCAGGCTAAGCTAATTATCTCCGAGTGTTTTTGTTCGTTTAAAAATTAGTTTTTGTTCGTTTTTTATTGTCAGGTATTAAGTTAACTATGGCCTATGTTTTATTGGGTAGAGTTTTACATCATTTATTTTATTCCCAGAAAAGTACCTCCAGGGGATGTTTTTTACTTTTCTTTGAAAAACTTCTTTTTTGGAATTCTTTTTGATTGTTCTAATTAGCAACTTTTGATTTATTTCAATACCCCCTTAACATTCCCTGAGAGTTTCAACTACATGTCATCAGCCGTTCCTGGGACATTTTAGATGCGCCCTTCTGACAACCTAGATGCACATAGCATCTTCTGATTGAATATTCTGACCCTTACCCGCTCTTGCGATATTGCAGATATATTCGGTTGATAACATGGATGCATACAGTGTCTTTTTATTTGGCTAAAAATCCCCTTAAGCATTCCCTGAAGTTTCGAGCATTGTTCAGCATACTGCACTCTGAAAGTTTCAACTTAATACCCTCAGCTGTTCCTGAGATATTGCTTATCCACCCTTTTCATAATCAATAAGTATATAATGTATTTTTTTTTCAACATAAATAATTTAGAATCTTTGCCCTGGAGGCTGTGGAGACATTTGATTTCCAATCAAATGGCATTGAGGCATTGTTATATGATTTTAGGACTATTTTGAACAAAATAACTATCTTAAATTTCTATCAAACGCATTTGAGGAAAAGAGGGCTTAGGGGGGGGGGGCAGTCACTCTCCAGCCACTTTTGACTTGTAAAAAGCAAACAAATACTTTCAAATTAAAATCAAAGGAGCCTCCTCCAAGGTTTATATGGCCACCCTTTCCATGAAAACCTCATATCCGCCCAGGGCATAACTTACAGCCATTGCACCCTGGGTTCTGGGGGGGGGGGGTGTATAGACAACATAGGAATTTTTAAAAACGCAAAAAATTCAGTTGAAAAGTTTTTCTTTTAGAATTTTCAATTCGAATTAATGAGAAATTTGACCTAAGTATCAAAAACTTTACTTGAATTGACCAACATTAAAAAAAAGTTATTGTAGAAGACATAATTGATTTGGCATTCCTTGCAACAGCTGGGATCGAACCTCGATTCCGAATTTTTCCAGACGTGGCAGTATCTGCTTTGCTGTTACAAGGTATTCAATTTGGATATTCAAAATATATATGCGATGAGAAATGAGTAGCTCGTCTATGAGAGAAAATGACATCATAGCCCCGGAAAGTAACTGTCACTGCAAACATTATGTTGCTCCTAACCTTTATATTTAAACTAATCAAACATAGTATAAGCTTAAAGTTAGAGCTACTGATCAGGATACTTGTTATGATTAACAATTCTAATACATTATTTGCAGCCATATTTAGATAAAGGTTGTACTTACAGGATTGAAAAAAAAGAAGAAGCTACATGCATACTGCTACTAATGCTACTACTATTGTTACTACTTAGGCCAAGGGCATTAGGGAGAAGCTTTCAGGAAACTTTTAGGAACCAAATCAAAAACACCGGGAGCATGTAGATTGCCAAAGGGTATACTTGCAGCATTAAGTTAAACTTTCAAGGTACGTTGAGGCAGATTGTGAATTAACCAAAAGGCACAATGTTCATACTACTATTACTAATACTGCTACTACGATTACTGCAGCTAGCCAATGGTGTTTAGGTGAAACTTTCACTATGTGTCCAGGCTTTCAAAAGGGTTTATAACCAATATCTTAGGAATGGCTTAGAGCATTGAGTTGACACTTTCAGGGCATGTTCAGGGGGATGTTGAACTAAAAAAAGGCACTATATTCATGTTACTATATTGCTGAAGGGATGCTAAACTAAATCAAATATGCTTGGCATGTGGTTTGTCGAAAACGTGCATCAGCAACGTCCCAGGACTGTTCTAGGGTATTAAGTTAAAACTTTCAGGGTTTGTTAGGGGAGATGTTTAGCCAATCAAAAGCCACTATGATCATGCTACTACTACTCAGTGGCGGATCCAGGGGGGCGCCCCCCCCCCTAGCGTAGTCTAAAGTAGTGTAATTTACTTAAATAACTCAAGTTTGCGTTAATTAAACTTGCTCATAACGCACGTTTATCGGATCAACCTATTTTGCGCCTTTGCGCTCCCCCCCCCCCTAAAAAATCCTGGATCCGCCCCTGCTACTACTACTAAAATTGGAACTACTACAACTGCAACTGTGAATACTGCCACTACTATAAGTACTAATGAAACTAAAGGTATCAAAATGAAACTTTCAGGGATTGTTGAGGAGGATGTTGAACTAAATCAAAACACATTATGTCAATACTGGTTATTTAAAGAGCGTAACAGTTACATCCCAGGCAGGGCCATATCCAGAATTTTTTTTTAAGTGGGAGGGGGTTACAAAAAAAGAATAAAACGTTGTATATATTCATTTTTGTTATCTTTTTTACGAGTCAGGCAAACATTTCAGGGGGATTCGAGCACTTTAGCCGCCCCCTGGATACAGCTTGGATCCCAGGAACAGCTTTCAGTGCATGTTAAGGGGGATCTTGAATCAGGCAAAAAGGTACTGAATAAATCAAACGCGTCTAAGTAGATCCAGGTTGTCAAGACAGCCAGGCGGAACATCGTAGAACTGGGATAGGGTATAAAGTAGAGGCTTTCATGGAGGGTTTATGTTGCTTTATAACTAATTCAATAGGCACTTTCCACATGCTGGTTGTCAATAAAATGTCTCAGCAATATCTCAAGAATGACTGAGGGTATTCAAGAGGGGTACCACAAAGCCTTCTAAAGTCAAGAACATAATTTTCATTTTAATGAAAACAAAACACATTTTAAATGTTTTCTCTTTTTTCACTTTAAAAAATCAATAAATTTAAGACTTTCAAGAAGGAATATCAGTATGCATATTAAACTGTCAATCCAAATTCGTTTATTTTTTTTCAGTAATCTTGGTCATAAAAGTGTTTTTTTTTTTCTTTGATATTATGAGAAATATGAATACATAGCTCAAAATCGGGATTTTTTTTGGTAAAGTGCAAATTATACTAAGGGGGGAGTCAGCCCTACTTTCTTTAGTTTCTGCTTGTTTTGAGTTCAACTTGGTTGCATATGGTAACCTAAAACATATGGTGCATATGATCGGCTTGGGAGGGGGGCTGATGCCCTCCATTCACTTTTGACTCTTAAAAGGGGCACTAAAACTTCAGACTTTCAATAAATGAGCTTCATCCAATCCAAAGTTTATACAACAATAAGTTTATCTACCTGGGAGGCGGCTGCCCCCAATCACTTTGACTTTTAATAAGGGAACTATAACCTCTTATTTCCAATCAGATGAGCCTCTTCCGAAGCTTATACGACCACCCTTTCCATAAAACCTTATATGCCCTTGGGGCATAACTTATAACAATTACGCTGAGGGCTCTTGGGTGGGGGGTCATCCTCAAAGACAAAATTTCCTGACTTTTCAACTATGCTGAACAAAATTGGTATCTCAAAATTTTGATTAGTTATGTTTTGGGATTTGTTGCACGTGAGGGGGAGTGCTGCCCTCCAATCACTTTTGAATATTAAAAAAGGTCATTTCAATTTTTTCTATCAAAGGCAGCGCCCTAGCGCTGCCTAAGTAAAGAACAATGTGGGCACAATGTGTTTTTTTTTTCTCCATACCCGGGCACTTCGTATCGAAGGAGTTGTAGAAACTTCAAAAAGGGCTCATTCGATTGGAAATTGGGGTGGCTTGTGCCCTTTTTAATAGTCGAAAGTGATTGGAGGGCAACTAGGCCCCCCCACGCCCATGATTCCCCCAAACACATCCAATCAAGATTTTGAGATAGCCATTTTGTTCAGCATAGTTGATTTCCAGATAGAAAATATGTTTTTGAGGAGGACACTCCCCCAAAACCCTCAGGGCAAGGGTTTTAAGTTATGCCCTGGGGCATATAAGGTTTTTACAGAAGGTGTTGTCGTAGAAACTTTAAAAAATGCTCATTCGATCAGAAATTCAAAGGGTTAGTGCCCTTTTTAATAGTCGAAAGTGATTGGAGGGCAACTAGCCCCCCCCCCCACATCATGTCCCCAAACACATCCAATCAAGATTTTGAGATAGCCATTTTGTTCAGCATAGTTGATTTCCAGATAGAAAATATGTTTTTGAGGAGGACACTCCCCCAAAACCCTCAGGGCAAGGATTTTAAGTTATGCCCTGGGGGCATATGAAAGGGCTAGTGCCCTTTTTAATAGTCAAAAGTGATTGGAAGGCAACTAGCCCCCCCACCCCCATCATTTCCCAAAACACATCCAATCAAAATTTTGAGATATCCATTTTGTTCAGCATAGTTGATTTCCTCATAGAAAATGTATTTTTGAGGAGGACACTCCCCCACAGCCCTCATGGCAAGGGTTTTAAGTTATGCCCTGGGGGCAAATAAGGTTTTTAAAGAAGGCGTTGTCGTAGAAACTTCAAAGAAAGCTCACTCGATTGGAAATTCAAAGGGCTAGTGCCCTTTTTAATAGTCGAAAGTGATCGGAGGACAACTAGCCCCCCCCCCACACCCATCATTCCCCCAAACACATCCAATAAAAATTTTGAGATAGCCATTTTGTTCAGCATAGTTGATTTCCAGATAGAATACATATTTTTGAGGAGGACACTCCCCAAAACCCTCAGGGCAAGGATTATAAATTATGCCCTGGAGGCATATAAGGTTTTTATTGAGATCTTTGTCGTGGAAACTTGAAATAGGGCTCATTCGATTTGAAATTCAAAGGGCTAGTACCCTTTTTAATAGTCGAAAGTGATTTGAGGGCAACTAACCCCCCCCCCCCTCACGCCCACCTTTTCCCCAAACACATCCAATCACAATTTTTAGATAGCCATTTTATTCAACATAGTTAATAGTTTTGGAAATTAGGTCTTTAAGGTTGACAGCCCCTCCCCCCCCCCACAGCCCTCATGGCAAGGGTTGTAAGTTATACCCTGGGGGCATATAAAGTTTTTATTGAAAGTGTTGTTGTAGAAACTTCAAAAGGGCTCATTCAATTGGAAATTGAAAGGACTAGTGCCTTTTTTAATAGTTGAAAGTGATTGGATAGCGACTAACGCCCCTCTCACGCCCACCATTTTCCAAAACATATCCAACCAAAATTTTGAGATATCCATTTTGTTCGACGTAGTTGAAAGTTCTGGAAATTAGGTTTTTTAGGATGATAGCCCCCTCAGAGCCCTCAGTGCAAGGGTTGTAAGTTATGCCCTATGGGCATATAAGGTTTATATAGAAAGTTGTTGCATAAATCATAGGCAGCACGATCGCGCTGCCCAAGTAAAGAACGGGGATACTCGAGAACAAGACATGAAAAGGGGACTAAGTAAAGAGGAGGACACTCCCCCACAGTCCTCAGGGTAAGGGTTTTAAGTTATGCCCTGGGGGCATATAAGAACGATGTTGACACAATGTATTATTTATTGATATTTTCCTTTCGAGCAGGGCACTTTGTATCAAAGAAATTGTTGTAGAAACTTCGAAAAGCGCTCATTCAATTGGAAATGGCTTGTGCCCTTTTTAATATTCGAAAATGATTGGAAGTTGACTAACACCCCTTCCACGCCCACCATTTCCTGAAACATATCCAATCAAAATTTTGAGATAGCCATTTTGTTCAGCATAGTTGATTTCCAGACAGAAATTATGTTTTCGAGGAGAGTCTCCCTTAGGTTGTAAGTTATGCCCTGGGGGCATATAAGGTTTTTTTTTATAGAAAGTGTTGTTGTAGAAAATTTAAAAAAAGCTCATTCAATTGGAAATTAAAAGGGCTAGTGCCCTTTTAAATAGTCAAAAGTGATTAAAGGGCAACTAACCCGCCTCTCACGCCCACCTTTTCCCCAAACACATCTTAATCAAAACTTTGAGATAGCCATTTTATTTAACGTAGTTTTAAGTTCTGGAAATTAGGTCTTTGAGGATGACAACCCCCCCCCCCAGAGCCCTCAGGGCAAGGGTTGTAAATTATGCCCAGGGGGTATATAAGATTTTTATACAACGCGTTGTCGCAGAAACTTCAAAAGGGGCTCATTTGATTGGAAATTGAAATGGCTAGTGCCCTTTTTAATAGTCAAAAGTGATTGGAAAGCAAATAACACCCATTCCACGCCCACCAATTCCCCAAACACATCCAATAAAGATTTTGAGATAGCTATTTTGTTCCACGCAGTTCAAAGTTCAGGAAATTATACCTTTGAGCAGGACACTCCCTCCACAGTCTTTAGGGCAAGGGTTATAAGTTATGCCCTGGGGTTATATCAGGTTTTTATTGAAATCTTTGTCGTAGAAACTTGAAAAAGGGCTCATTCGATTGGAAATTCAAAGGGCTAGTGCCCTTTTTAACAGTCGAAAATGATTTGAAGGCAACTAACCCCCCTCTCACGCCCATCTTTTCTCCAAACACATCCAATCAATATTTTAGATAGCCATTTTATTTAACATTGTTGATTTCCAGATAGAAAATATTCTTTTTGAGGAGGACACTCCCCCACAACCCTCAGGGCAAGGGTTGTAATTTATGCCCTGGGGCATATAAGGTTTTTATTGAAAGCGTAGAAACTTCAAAAGGGCTCATTCAATTGGAAACTGAAAGGACTAGTGGCCAAACTATAAAGTCTTAAAAAACGAAAAGATTTAAAGTATTATTTTCTTTTTCCCTGTAAAGACAATGTCAATATAAAATGAACAGAAATTAATTAAAAAAACTTTTTCCATAAAATAAGTTTTTCAAAGAAAAGTAAAAAACTCCATTAAACAAAAAATGAGCAAAAATAAAATCAAATAATCTACCAAACGTGAAACTACCACAAATCAGCATCGATAAATAAATAAAACCCAAAACGAAGAGAAATTACAATAATTAACCAAGTCAAACTCAAAACAAGCAGAAATTAACATAAGTTGGGCACAAAAACCCTATGCTTTCCCAAGGCCAGAACAAATTTGCACTTTACTGAAAAAATACAAATGAATGTGCATTTTTGGACCTTTTAACAATGTTGAACAAAATGTGTATCTCAAAATTTTGATTGAACGTGTTTGTGGAAATGTTGGGCATGTGAGGGGGGTTAGTTCCCCAACAACCACTAATGACTATGAAAAGGGGCGCCAGCCCCATCAATTTCCAATCAATTGAGCCTTTTTCAAAGTTTCTACAACAACAAATGACCATCTCAAAATTTCTATAAGTTGCATTTAGGGAAAATATGAGATGGAGGGGGGAATCTGGCAATTAGGTCTTTGAGGATGACAACCCCCCCCCCCCAGAGCCCTCAGGGCAAGGGTTGTAAATTATGCCCAGGGGGTATATAAGATTTTTATACAACGCGTTGTCGCAGAAACTTCAAAAGGGGCTCATTTGATTGGAAATTGAAATGGCTAGTGCCCTTTTTAATAGTCAAAAGTGATTGGAAAGCAAATAACACCCATTCCACGCCCACCAATTCCCCAAACACATCCAATAAAGATTTTGAGATAGCTATTTTGTTCCACGCAGTTCAAAGTTCAGGAAATTATACCTTTGAGCAGGACACTCCCTCCACAGTCTTTAGGGCAAGGGTTATAAGTTATGCCCTGGGGTTATATCAGGTTTTTATTGAAATCTTTGTTGTAGAAACTTGAAAAAGGGCTCATTCGATTGGAAATTCAAAGGGCTAGTGCCCTTTTTAACAGTCGAAAATGATTTGAAGGCAACTAACCCCCTTCTCACGCCCATCTTTTCTCCAAACACATCCAATCAATATTTTAGATAGCCATTTTATTTAACATTGTTGATTTCCAGATAGAAAATATGCTTTTTGAGGAGGACACTCCCCCCACAACCCTCAGGGCAAGGGTTGTAATTTATGCCCTGGGGCATATAAGGTTTTTATTGAAAGCGTAGAAACTTCAAAAGGGCTCATTCAATTGGAAACTGAAAGGACTAGTGGCCAAACTATAAAGTCTTAAAAAACGAAAAGATTTAAAGTATTATTTTCTTTTTCCCTGAAAAGACTATGTCAATATAAAATGAACAGAAATTAATTAAAAAAACTTTTTCCATAAAATAAGTTTTTCAAAGAAAAGTAAAAAACTCCATTAAACAAAAAATGAGCAAAAATAAAATCAAATAATCTACCAAATGTGAAACTACCACAAATCAGCATCGATAAATAAATAAAACCCAAAACGAAGAGAAATTACAATAATTAACCAAGTCAAACTCAAAACAAGCAGAAATTAACATAAGTTGGGCACAAAAACCCTATGCTTTCCCAAGGCCAGAACAAATTTGCACTTTACTGAAAAAATACAAATGAATGTGCATTTTTGGACCTTTTAACAATGTTGAACAAAATGTGTATCTCAAAATTTTGATTGAACGTGTTTGTGGAAATGTTGGGCATGTGAGGGGGGTTAGTTCCCCAACAACCACTTTTGACTATGAAAAGGGGCGCCAGCCCCATCAATTTCCAATCAATTGAGCCTTTTTCGAAGTTTCTACAACAACAAATGACCATCTCAAAATTTCTATAAGTTGCATTTAGGGAAAATATGAGATGGAGGGGGGGGGGGGGGGGGGGGTATCCACCCTCCAATCACTCTGAGTCTTAAAAAGGGCAATACAACTTCTGATTACCAATCCAATAAACCCCCCCCCAGGTTTATACAATCACCCTTTCTATATAAACCTTATATGCCCCCAGGCCATAACTTACAACCTTTACCCTGAGGGTTGTGGCGGTGGGGGTAATCCTCAAAGACATAACTTCCAGACCTTTCAACTACACTGAAGAAAATGGCTATTTCAAAATTTTGATTAAATGTATTTGGGGAAATGGAGGGTGTCGGAAGGGGGTTAGTTTCCCTTCAATCACTTTGAACTATTAAAAAGGGTACTAGCCCTTTAAATTTCTAATCAAATGAGCCCTTTTTGAATTGTCTACAACAACAAATGGTCACCTCAAAATTTCTATCAGATATATTTTGGGAAAATACTAGGTGTGGAGGAGGTATCCACCCTTTGATCACTCTGAATCTCAAAAAAGGCACTAAAACTTTAGATTGGCAATCCAATGAGCCCCTTTTGAAGTTTATATGATCACCCTTTCTATAGGCCTATAAACCTTATATGTCCCCAGTGCATAACATACAACCCTTGCCCTGAGGGCTCTAGGGCTGTTTTCATCCTCAAAGATATAATTTCCAGATCTTTCAACTATGTTGAACAAAATGGTTATCCAAAAATTTTGATTGAATGTGTTTGGGGAAATGGTGGGCATGGAGGGGGTTAGTTACTCTCCAATCACTTTCAACTATTAAAAAGGGCACTAGCCCTTTCAATTTCTGATTGAACAAGGCCTTTTTGAAGTTTCTACAACAACTTTAACATGAAGTGCCCTGGTCTAAAAAAAAAATAAAAAAATAATAATACATTGTGCCCATATTGCTCTTTACTTAGGCAGCGCTATTGAGCTGCCTATGATTTGAAGAAAAGAGTGAAGTGTGGAAAAATACACAGAAACTATATACTTTGGGTTACATATCAGAACTATAGGGGGGGGGGGGTAAAGTCAAGTTGTTAAGAATTACATAAATAGTATTTTATATTTTTTTCAGAATTTTCTAGTATTTTCTTCTGAAGATGAATAATTCTGCATTGGCTCTGCACTAGAAATATATGAAAACTAGAACAAAACTCTAAAGCAATGAAATTCTTATACTATAATATGTAACAAGTTTCTAAAAACTAGATTACTATCTGTTCTTCCATTTTTACTTAATTTTTAAAAATCATTTCAAGTAATACTTTGATAAATATTGTAAAAATATCTAGACAACACCAAAATCAAGAATGTGCAGAAAACCTAGCTTCAGAGATTGGTCGTACTGCCAAGCAGTGTATATACTGTCTATGCAAAATGAACAATTATTATAGAATGTACTATTAAATAATAGAATGATGGTGATGATGATAGTATCTGCTAAGCTTCATTTCAATTGTCATTATATGTCAACTCTGTACAACACCATTGCTCTTCTCCACATCCTCTACATTATACCCCTCTGGAAAACTTTTACACATACTGATAAATTAAAAATCTGCTCTGCTTTCTTACATTTTGCAAAATACATACTGAGATATCCCACTTGGACATGCAGTTCAAAGCTCATCAAAAGTCTTCATACAACAAATCCTACTATTATAATGAACATAATATTATAGAATGTACATTATAGAACAAACATATTATAGAAACTGGTTTTAAACCAAGATTCTATAATGAAGAAATATATTATTAGGGCTATACATGGGACCATAAGGGGAGCAATGCACTGCCAGAAAAGGGACCATGAAGTTTGAAAATAGGTTATCAGTTCCTATTTTCATAAACTACTAAAAACTACTTTCCTAAAAACTACTTTAAAACATTCCAATATACTTACTTAGACAACATCATTCATATATGGTGACCAAGGAAGTTTTATCCCTAACCCCAATGGACAAATATATAGCCCAAATTACATATAGGCCCTACTCAATGAATTTTAATAGCATGACTTTTTTCTTCATATTAATTTAATAGCAACCAAGTGCCATGAAGAAAATTCATATTATTGAAAAAGTTCACTGAGCATGTATGATTTGGACTATATAGTATTTGCCCATTAAGGGGGGGGGGTAAATTTAATGGTCTGGATTTAAGAATAGTAGGATGTAAATAGGCTAGGCTAAGCATTTTAGAATATTTAAAGCAGTTTCCAGAATTTTATATTGTTTCCCTGTAAAGAATGGTATAACTAAACTTGTACAAGAAACAGCACAAAACAAGGAATATAGCAAAAGGAATATGAGAATATTAAATTATTCTCACTGGACAGTTTTTTTTAGAAATATATTTTTAACTTTTGGTTACTCTGAGCTGTTTTGAGTTTTTTAAGGGATCAAAAAATAGTTTCCTCCAGAAACAATTACTGAATTATGAAAGAGCATAGGAAAAGGCATCAAGGGGTAAATTTTTGGCAGTTCATATTATTGAATTACAAATAAAGTGAACATACCACTCAATGCCTTTTTTATGCTCTTTACAAATATAATAAGGTAAATTTTTACCAAATCATATTATTGACTAACAAATAAAGTGAATATCAAATTATTCTCACTGGACAGTTTTTTTTAATATATTTTTAACTTTTGGTTACTCTGAGCTGTTTTGAGTTTTTTAAGGGCTCATAATATAGTTTCCTCCAGAAACAATTACTGAATTATGAAAGAGCATAGGAAAAGGCATCAAAGGGTAAATTTTTGGCAGTTTATATTATTGATTTATATATAAATTGAACATACCACTCAATGCCTCTTTTATGCTCTTTACAAATATAAAGACATCCACCATATGGCTAATATGGGAGTAAACTTCATTTGTGATGCAAATGGATGTTATAGTCAGATTGAGGATGCAATTCTAGGTATATATTTGCACATTAGGGGGGTGGGGGTATATATTCTGTGAATATATAGGTCCTAAAAAATTCATGAATTTCTTAGAAAATCTGTAAAAACCATGAAAGAAATGAAGATAAAGGCTCTCCCCCTGCAAAATGTGTTAACTAGGATTATTCTGCATATTATGGAGTAAGAATTGTTTTCTTAATATGTTTCCTTATATACAGCTGGACTCCTATGCTTAAAATACTGGTTGGCCAGTTGGCTAATTTAAAAATTTGTATATATATATATATATACATTGTGAAATTAGCCATCTGGTGGTATCCCCAAATATAATAAGGTAAATTTTGAGCAAATCAAATTATTGACTAACAAATAAAGTGAATATACCACTTGATGCCTTTTTTTATGCTCTTTACGAATATAATAATCACTTCTATTGGAAATTCAAATTTAAGCCATTTTTGAGCTCTTGAAAATGATGAAAAATATAAAATATATAGGGTGTAAAAAGGCTTAAAACATCTGTTTTAAACTTACTGTTTCATAATAAATTGTCTTTTTAATCCATAAGCACTGACTTTCCACAATTAACTTGGATAATACCTTTGTTGGAAATGAATTTTACCCCCACCCCTATATATACCAATTCAGGGTACATATTTGCACATTAGGGGGGTGGGGGTAAATTTTAAACTTACCTCCTGTTTACATCAGAAATAAAATTTACCCCCAGCCCCCTAATGTGCAAATATAGGTATATTTTTACAAAATCATATTATTGACTTATGAATAAAGTGAAAATACCACTTGATGCCTTTTTTATGCTCTTTACAAATATAATAATCATTTTTGTCTGAAATGAATTTCAGCCCCACCCCTATATAAACAAATTCAGGGTATATATTTGCACATTAGGGAGGTGGGGGAAAGTCTAATCTTACCTCTCATTTACATTAGAAATAAGTTTACCCCCACCCCCCTAATGTGCAAATATATACCCTGAGTTTGTATAAATAGGAGTGGGGGTAAAATTCATTTCCAACAAAAATGATAATGATATTTGGAAACAGCATAAAAAAAAGGCACCAAGTGGTATGTTTACTTTATTCATAAGTCAATAATATGATTTGGTAAAAATTTACCCAAATATATACCCTGAATTGGGGTAAATATCTACCAAATCCTATTATTGAGTTAGGATTAAAGTGAATACACCATTTGATGCCTTTTTTTATGCTGATTACAAATATAATAAGCATTTCTATTGGAAATGAATTTCAGCCCCCCCCCCCTATATATGCCAATTCAGGGTTAGGTTAGGTATATATAGGGGGGGGGCTGAAATTCATTTCCAATAGAAAAGGTTATTATATTTGTAATCAGCATAAAAAAAGGCATTGAATGGTGTATTCACTTTATTCCTAACTCAATAATATAATTTGGTAGATATTTACCTGAATTGGTATATATAGGGGTGGGGGTAAAATTAATTTCCAACAAAAATGATTATTAGGCTATATTTGGAAAGAGCATAAAAAAAGGCATCAAGTGGTATGTTTACTTTATTCATAAGTCAATAATATGATTTGGTAAAAATTTACCTATAATAATTGCTTACTTAGCCTATGCATTACATGTTATACACTTCTATATACTGTATTGGCAAACACTAGGCCTAAAGGAGATCAGTCAAATAGGTATTTGCAATAGAGAAATGGATTGCAAAGCGTGGTTTCTCAATGCATTTAAAATATTTAAACTATTGTATTTTGGGGTTTAGGGGAGGGGGGGGGGGGGGGGGGGGGTACCTAGGTTAGGGGGTGGGGGTGGATAAATTTGAACTTCTGATAGAAGCAATTAGGGTAAGACACCCAGTAGTCAGCCACCTGCCTATTCTCGGACAGAATCTTTTATACTATTTTAATAACCAATTTACAATGAGCCATTTGTATGTCCAAGTTTAGGCAGAATTGTCACTTGTTAGTAAATTCAAAAATAGGAGGCGCTGTATGAGTGAAACTATTTGAATTAGTAACCTACTTGTTCAGAAATTCTTCAGAAATTTTTGATACAAAAATTAAGTTTCTAGGTGGTATAATAATGTTCATTTTATTTGTAAGTCAATAATATGGACTGCCAAAAATTTACCTAGCCTATCAAGGAATATAGGCCCAGGCTATTCAACTTCATCCAAGCTGAAACATACTGTAAACAGCAAATAAATCCTACCCTTAAGCCTACCAATTTTCACCATTATGAAACTTAGCACACTGTAGCCTAGGACTAGCCTATGTGACTTACCTAAAATATAATAATTTTCTTCCTTGTTAAGCTAGGCTTGAGAGCGTATTCTCAATTCCTGGTACCTTGAAACCGCCCTTGGTTGTGGCTTTTTCCTCTGCTTCATTTCATAAAGCATGTTATCCAGTTTCTTTCGGAGTGTATCCGAACTGCCGAAGTTCTTTAGCTGCGTTCGTTTTCGTCGTTCTATCGAAATCAAATCCTCGGTTTTACAATTAAGCCGTTCGTTTTCGCCGTTCTATGAAATGTTTCGCTTATAAGCCGTTCTTTCAAATGCCGTTCTTCGTTCTTAGTACCGTCGTTCTTAGAACGACGAACTGAGCCTCATGCTTCGTTCAACAACTTTAGTTTTACTTTTGGGCGACAAGTTTTAAAATAAAAAAAAACATGACAGAAAACAAGTTTATTGATATTTAATTTTGTAGATTTTGTTGATGGGGTTTTTCATCTACAAAATGGTAGTGATTTGTTTTTCGTATATGTGGCACAGTTTTGAAATCTTCAGAAAGTTCTGGAAGCATTTTTTGGATAAATTGCTTTCCAAACTTTCAAAAATTCCTTAGGGGTCACTTGGAAAAATCATGGGAGGAATTTCTAGATATCTTAGATTACAACTAATACTAAGAAACTCCAGCTAACCCCAGGTTTCAATACCCTTAGGAATATGTTCAATTGAACAAACGTCTTAAGCTAAAAATTTAGAAAGGACATTTGGCTGATTAAGTGTTAGGCTAAGTGCCACAACTATGAGTATTGTCCATATTATGGAGTAAAAAATATTTTCTTAACATGTGTCCCTATGTGGAGTCCACTATTTAGGATTGCACCCCCATTTCAACTAATATAATATCTATGCCCATTCATAAGCATTCATTTAAGAGTAAAACCGAGAAAATCTTTTTAGTACTAAGAACGACGAACGGTGAAAACGAACGCAGCTTTTGTTTTAGTTTTATGCCCAATTCACACAAATGACAAAAAACGGCTGGTTTTCACAAAAACCATTGGTTTTCCCTTTTCTTTTTATCAATAGCGGATTCACAGGAATAAGAGAATTTTTGACAAGGTACTTCTCACCATTTTGGAAAGTGGTTAGGTTAGGAAAATGAAACTTTCAGAGATGAATCTACAGACGAAAGTATGTCCTGGGAAGGTATTTTGAAGCACCGACCTCCACTCCTTTTCCACCTAGAGGGTACTAACCTTTGATGACCTTTCAAAATGTTTGATTTATAAGAGTGAAAGTTTGCAAAATAGATCTTCTGCTTAAATAAAGTACAAAAAAATATTTTCAGCTTCAAAACTTTACTCAATCCCAATCTGTAAGATTTCAAAGATCTGCAAATACATTTCCAAAATTTAGAAAAAAAATTAAATGGCTTAAAATTCTACTCAAATAGCAGGAATTGCATTTTAAAAACTAAAACCAGAGAAAAGAAAAACACTAAAACCTAAAAATTAAGGTATAATATGTTTTGTTAAACTTGTCGAACAGGTAAATTTTTAATGCATAAAAATCAAAAGAGGGTTATTATATTCGCTTAACAATACAATACAAGGTATTGAAAAAAATCGCTATCACAAGCCCCGAAGGGTCAAATCTGGACTTTGGAGTAAAAAATATTACAAAAAAAAAACACGAAAACTGGTAAAGAATACAAAAGGACAACAAAAAAGAAAAATCAGAGTGAATAATTATTCGTAGGTGAATGATTCGACTGTAAAATGCCAATTAAGAAGTTAAAAAATAAAAACGGGTCAATCTGAATAAAAAAAAACAACAATATTATGAATATTGTTTAAAATAAAATTAAAAGGCAAACTAAAAAAAGGGGAGGACTAAAACCAACAAATAAACACATAAACTAAAGACGGAGAGAAAAAACTAATAAACAAAGTAAAATGACACTAAAAATGATAGGGAGGAGGGAAACAACTGAATAAGAGAAAAAAACTGTGTAGCATCACCATTCAGCAAAAAAAGAGAAACTTGTGAGATATTTTGTTGATTTTTTCTATAATAAAAGGGACAAAGGTTTTCTTCAAATCTGAATATAATGCAGCGAATGGGGGATAAAATAGGAATGGGTTCAGAAACAACTTGAGGCGGCCATAATTTGGATAGGGAGTGACGTTTGGGGGAAAATGCTTTCCGCTTGAGGCATGCATGTTTGAAAAACGGAGGCACAACATAACTCTCATACGCTCAAGGGTTTCCAACCTAGCTTTTCTTAGAAGAAGAGAGTATGGAACCTTGCCTTCTTTGAAAATTTTTCGCAGGGCTTTTTTTGGATATATTCAATTTTTTCTGATTCTTCGCGGGAGATACCAGGGCACAAAACTGGACAATCCTATTCGCCATGCTGTGGGACAAATCAAGCATAAATCTTCAAGAAATTGGAAAGGGAGACCCTCAATTTATAAAGGGGCTTAAGGAGGGAGACAGACGCATTATTTCTATTTATAATATCTTTAAAATGAATTATATTTAAACTAATATAGAAGAAATTGTGACACCATGTATTTAAAGGAGGACAAGGAAATTTCGAGAGGGATTAGATTTAGCAAGTAGGGCAAGGATTTAAGGAAACACATCGAAATTATCATGGACTTAGAGGGATTTACTGTCATGTCTAAGTATGAGGCATCATCTCCAATTTTATTGAGGATTCTCAGAGGGTTACTTTTTAAATTTCCAAAGCAAGTTTCAATAACCGTTAGGTCATCCACCAATTTCTGTTTGTCAGAAAATTCCTTAGCGGTGCTGTTAATCATACCTGAAAAGATGAGGGGACCTAGGAAAGTACTTTGGGGTATTCCATTGTGGATAGGGAGAGCATTAGAATAATGATTCTGATGTTTTTGCTCATTTTGGTTTAATGGAGTTCTTTACTTCACTTTGAAAAACTTATTTTGTAGAAACATTTTTTTTTTATTAATTTCTGGTTATTTTATATCGACGTAGTCTTTTCAGGGAAAAGGAAAATAATACTTTAAATCTTTTCGTTTTTTAAGACTTTATAGTTTGGCCTGCTATTTGTATGCTGGAGAAAAATTTTCGGCAATTTTTAACAACATAAACCCTTTTAAAAATCTGTACACAAATAGTAGCGTTTAATTTAGTTTCATACCTCCTCTAGTTGACCTGAATTAGAAAACTTAGTATCATTCGCAACAAAAATCTGTTTATTTTCTTTGATAGCTTGGATACACTTACGCTATTTTGATTTGGTTAAATTTTAAGAGCAGAAGTAGCCTCAAAAGTTTGAACATAATACCCTCTAGTCGTTCTTGGGATACTGCTGAGACGCCTTATTTGGAAATCGTATTAACACAGTGCTTTTTGATTTAATCTTAAGGTAACATTTAGTTTTTAAAACATAATGAGCAAATGGGAGGGGGGCGTGGGAGGGGGACTAGTTGCCCTCCACTCACTTTCGACTATTGAAATGGGCACTAGCCCTTTCTATTTTTAATCGAATGAACCCTTTTTGAAGTTCCTACGACAAATCCATCGATACAAAGTACCCTGGTCTAACCAAAAAAAAAAAATAAAACATTGTACCAACATCGATCTTTACTATAAAAATGTCAAGCCTTCCAATCATTTTCGACTATTAAAAAGGGCACTAGCCCTTTCAATTTCCAATCGAATAAGCCCTTTTTGAGTTTCTACGACAACGCTTTCGAGAAACACTTTATATGCCCCTAGGGTATAAATTACAACCCTTACCCCTTTGAGGGGGTTTGAGGGGATTGTCATCCTCAAAGATCTAATTCCAGAACTTTAAACTACGTTAAACAAAACGGCTATCTCAAAATTTTGATTGGATAGGTTTAGGAAAATGGTGGGCGTGAGAGGGGCGTTAGGTGCTCTCCAATCACTTTCAATTATTAAAAAAGGCACTAGCCCTTTCAATTTCCCATCGAGTGAGCCCTTTTGAAGTCTCTACGACAACACTTTCAATAAAAACCTTATATGCCCCCAGGGCATAACTTACAACCCTTGCCCTAAGGGATGGGGGGGGTGGGGGAGTGTCATCCTCAAAGACCTAATTTCCAGAACTTTCAACTACGTTTGAAGAAAATTGCTATCTCAAAATTTTGATTGGATGTGCTTGCGGAAATGGTGGGTGTGAAAGGAGGGTCACTTGCCCTCCAATCACTTTTGACTATTAAAAAGGGCACTAGCCGTTTCGATTTCCAATCGAATTATTCCTTTTTGAATTTTCTACGACAATGCTTTCTAAAAGAAAACCTTATATGCAACCAAGGCATAACTTACTGGCCCTGACGGCTGTGGGCAGAGTGGCCACGGCTGTGGGAGGAGGAGGTTATGCTCCGATCACTTTCAACAATTAAAAAGGGCACAAGCCCTTCTAATTTCCAATGGAGCGAGCCCTTTTTGAAGTTTCTACAACGTCACTATAAAAACCTTATATGCTCCCCGGGTATAACTTACAACCCTTGCCCCAAGGGCTCTGAGGGTGTTATCATCCTCAAGAACTTAATTTCTAATACCTTTAACTACGTTAAACAAAGTGGCTATCTAAAAATTTTGATTGGATGTGTTTGGGGAAAAGGTGGGCGTGAGAAGGGGGTTAGTTGCCCTCAAATCACTTTCGACTATTAAAAAGGGCGGGCCCTTTGAATTTTCAATCGAATGACCTCATTTTCAAGTTTCTACGATTTTACGACAAATCTTTCAATAAAAACCATTTAAATCAAAATTTTTATGCCCCCAGGGTATAACTTACACTCCTTACCCTGAGGGCTGTGGGGGGAGTGTCATCCTCAAATATATTATTTCCGGACGTTTCAACTATTGTGAACAAAATTGTTTTATCAAAATTTTTATTGGATGCGTTTGGATAAATGGTGGGCGTGGAAGGAGTGTTAGTTGCGTCCCAATCACTTTCGACTATTAAAAAGAGCACTAGCCATTTCAATTTCCGATCAAATGAGCCTTTTTGAAGTTTCTACGACAACGCTTTCTATAAAAACCTTATATGCCCCCGGAGTATAACTTACAACCCTTGCCCTGAGGGCTGTGGGGGGGACTCTGTCATCCTCAAAGACCTAATTTCCAGAAATTTCAACTACGTGGAACGTAGTGGCTATCTGAAAATTCTGATTGGATGTATTTGGGGAAAAGGTGAGCGTGAGAAGAGGGTTAATTACCCTCCAATCACTTTCTAATATTAAAGAGCGGACTAGCCATTTCAATTTCCAATCAAATGATGCCTTTTTGAATTTTCTGCGACAACGCTTTCTATAGAAAAAAACTTTATATGCCGCCAGGGCATAACTTAAAACCTTGCCCTGAGGGCTGTGGGGGGAGTGTCCAAAAACATTATTTCCGGACTTTTTAACTACGTGGAACAAAATGGCTATCTTAAAATTTTGAATGGATGTGTTTTGGAGAAATAGTGGGTGTGAAAGGGTGTGTTAGCTATCCTCCAACCACTTTCGACTATTAAAAAGGGCACAAGCCCTTCTAATATCCAAAAAATGAACTCTTTTTTGAAGTTTATACAACATCACTATCTATAAAAGCCTTATATGCCCCCCAGGCATAACTTAAAACCCTCGCCTGAGGTTTTCTGAGGGGGTTATCATCCTCAAAGACCTGATTTCAAAATTTTTTAGCTACGTTGAACAAAATGGCTATCTAAAAATTTTTATTCGATGTGTATGGGGAAAGGGTGGGCGTCAGAGGGGGCTAGTTACACTCAAATCACTTTCAACTATTAAAAGGGCACTAGCCCTTTTAATTTCCAATGAAATGAACCCCTTTTCAAGTTTCTACGACAAAGCGTTCAATAAAAACCTTATATTCCCCGAGGGCATAACTTACAACCTTTACCCTGAGGGCTGTGGGGGGACTGTCATCCTCAAAGGTATAATTTCCGGACCTTTCATCTACTTTAAACAAAACAGCTTTCTTAAAATTTTGATTGGATGTGTTTGGATAAATGCTGGGCGAGAAAGGGGTGTTAGTTGCCTTCCAATCACTTTCGATTATTAAAAAGGGCACTAGCCATTTCAATTTCCAATCAAATGAACCCTTTTTGAAGTTTCTACGACAACGCTTTATATAAAAACCTTAAATGCCCCGAGGGCATAACTTACAATCCTTGCCCTGAGGGCTGTGGGGGGGGGGGGTTGTCATCCTCAAAGACATAATTTCCAAAACTTTCAACTACGTTGAACAAAATGGCTATCTCAAAATTTTGATTGGATGTGTTTGGGAAGAGGTGGGCGTGAGAGGGGGGGTTAGTTGCCCTCCAATCACTTTTGACTATGAAAAATGCACTACTTCTTTAAATTTCCAATCGAATGAGCCTTTTTTGAAGTTTCTACGACAATGGTTTCTATAAAAACCTTATATGTCCCCAGGGCATAATTTACACCTTGCCCTGAGGGTTGTGGGGAGTGTCCTCCTTAAAAACCCAATTTCTATCTGAGAATCAACTACCCTGAGCAAAATGGCTATCTCAGAATTTTGATTGGATGTGTTTGGGGGAAAAAGTGGGCGTGGAAGGGGTATTAGGTGCCATACAATCACATTCGACTATTAAAAAGGGCACAAGCCACTCCAACTTCCAATCGAATTAGCCCTTTTCGAGTTTTCTACGGCAACTCCTCCGATACGAAGTGCCCTGGTCTAAAGAAAAAAAAAATAATACATTTTGGCAATATCGTTCTTTACTCAGGATTTGCGCTGCCTATGATTTTTAAAGTTTGCCGTTCGTTGGCCCAGCGGCCCTGGGTCAGCCCCCCCCCCCCATAATCATTTTCTGAGTTTGCCACTGATACCCCCTCAAGTTAAGTAAGCCTGTGCAAATAAAGACTTTCAGCATTTGTAATTAAATATTTTGGAAATTGAAAGCGGATTTAGAAACGTGACAGGTAGATGAATTTTAGTAATTCTTGGTTAGGGTTTTAATTTTGGTTTATGGGACTGATCAAGAATGTGCAACTGGTTTTTAGGTGATAGTAAGGGAGAACAGTTACGATTTATTACAGGGAAATTTTCACATGTAAGAACTCTCAAACCAGAGTCGTATTGATAGGGTAGCCACGAGTAGTGTTGGGCGATGTCTTGATTAAACGATATATCGAAATATCAATATTTTTAGTTTTTGTATTTGATAACCGATATATCGATTTTGATATTTCTGAAAAAAAAAATTGTGCAGATTAACTTTAGGGTTTGACAAAATTCAATAACAAAAATTTGCAACTAAAGAGTATTTTGCACATTTTTTTTTAAATTTCTAATTAAATAAATAAACTTTGATTATTACGAAAACCTTGATTTGGTATTACTAAGGCTCAGGATAAATAAAAATAAGCTACTGGCTATTTTTGGCTATTCAAATCCTCCACATGTCAATATTTCCCCCTCAGAATTGGTTGAACTTTTCAGTGATTATTAATAAAAGTTTTTTTTTCAACCAAAAGTAAGGAGCAACATTAAAACTTGAAAGAACAGAAATTTTCCCGTATATGAAAGGGATAACCCTTCCTCAATACCTCGCCCTTCACGCCAAAGTTTCTTTTTGTATTTTAAGATCTCCTTGCTCTATTTAAACGGCTCTTATGTTTCAAGAGTTGTTCTTAAATAATTGGGACAAAAAGTTAAAATTAGCATAAAGAGCGAGGTATTAAGGAGGGGGATCCACCCTCATACACGGGGTAATTTCTGTTTGTTTTAATGTTACTCCTTACTTTTAATTGAATTTTTTTTTTTTATTTAATTTCTGATCGTTTTTCAAATAATGCCGGAAGATCCAACTTTTCTCTCCATGGAAAATCTACCTAATAAATTTTTTCCTTGGAAAGTTTCTCCTGCATAAGATCCCCCTTCCCCCATACGATTCCATCCCTGCTGAAAATCCCCCATGAAAAAAACTCCTTGCGGCAATTCTTCCTGGAAAATTGTTTTTAACCTACTTTCGGTTGAAAAAGAAGACTCATTTTTCTTTTAATTTATAATGGTTTTTCAAATTATGCCAGAAATCCTCTCTCTGTGGGAAATTTTTCTTGGAAATTCTCCCCACTCAATGTCATAATGGAAGATTTTTTCCCATGTAAAATTCCCCCATTGAGAATTTCTTCTGCGGAAAATTACCACCCTCACGAAAATATCCCCCATACAACTTTGACTCCTTTGAAAATTTTACCTGGACTACAGGGGCATAATTTGCTATGGGGCAGGGGGGGGGGGTCAACTGACCCCTCAAACTTCAGTTTGTCCCCAGCTGAAATTTTATTTGTGCAAAAAATCTTGTCAAATTTAAGATAAGCCTGTATAATTCTAGTATCCAGAGAAACAGGTCAGCGTTTTTTAGTATATCTTTGCCTTGATGGTAATATAAGACTAATTTTTAGTTTTAGTGGTCATTTTCACTTGATTTAGGAAAATTAGCTCCGACTTTGCCTTCCCCTCAGGATTTTGACAAAATCACGCCACTGCTGGGCTGTTTCCCGGAGTATCTTCCAATATAAATTGAATGGCAAAGAGAAAGTAGGTCAAATAAAATGAATTTCGTATACAAGTTCGGGTAAATTCCTTTGTGTATAGTTTTCCCTTTGAAAGTTCATCCCCGGAAACTTCCCTCCTTACGGAAAATTCTCCCCTTGGAAAATCCCCCTGCAGAAAATTCCCCCCACAGAAAAATCTCCCGCCCCCAAAAATGTCTGTTTACTTTCCAATAACAAATACTATATGTACAAACTGGACAAATTTCATAACCTACCATTTAGAATTTATATAACTTAGCTATTTCTCAGAAAAACAATTAGCAAATTCTTCTTCGTTTTACGAAGCCCCCACACTTCAAAACCATACTTGACCACTTTCATCACGGTAGCTTTTAATATTCTAATCCTGGTTGACAGACTTATCTTCCTATTTTTCCAAACTTTTTTCAACTATGAAAAAACACCCTGGGCCTTTGCTATTCTCTTTTTAATCTCTTCACTGAACCAAAGTCTTTATTAATAATACTACAAAGGAAAGTGAAGCTGCCCACCTGATCAATCTTTTAGTTACCAAACGACTCAACCGGGGGCTAATAACTGACCGTCGCAGATGTCCCTTCCTTCATGCCTCCGTGCCTCAGGCATGGAGGCACGTGCCTCCGGCACACCTGAAACAGCGTGTTCCTGGAAGCGAAGGAACACAGTTTTATCTTTGGCTTATGGAAAGCGTACGGCGCGTTTTTTACGACGGCAAACTTTCTCCTCTTGAGAGGTTATCTTTACTTGGTCGTGTTGTTTACTGCGTTCGACATTGGAGATCCTGGGTCCTAAAAAGTGGACATTATACTTTGAACGTGAATTCTATTACCACAAACCTTTACCATTGCCTAGAGATAAATATGCATTCCCTAGTGCTTCTCATTCGTCGATTCAAACGGCTTGGGCTCGAACGTATTTTCAAACTCTCCGATATGAATAGCCAACCGTGTGAAGATTTTTTTAGGAAGATGCGGTCTCAAACCAGCACTTACAGTACTGTAGTAAACTTTTCGTTCCTCCAACTTCTACATCGAATTCGTCGATATGAAAGTATAACGGATTTTGAAGCTCAATATTCTAATGAACAGTTGTCGTTGCCCAAGGCCAAGCGAGTTAGATCCATTGGTGTTGTGTCTGTCAGTTTCGATTTTTCTTTGCCCGGGGACGATGAAATCAAGCTCGAGCTAGGGTAAGCTCGTATTGAAAGCCAGCGAATAATGAAAGCCTTGATACCCAACGACGTACTTTCTGCTTTCGGTCACCAAGTACCGAATGTTCGTCTTTCTGTACTTCACGACAGTGACTCAGACGATGACTCAGAGGAAAATACTCTGTCCGATAAGCAGGAAAAGGCTTCCGCGACTGACACTGAATCTGGCTCGAATATTTCGACGTTTTCATGTCGAAATAATACTAGGAATATTGACAATCAGTTGTTAGTTACAACTAGAAACCACGTTTCACGGTACTTTGAATTTCGCACCTTGCTTTTTACGTCACAACCGCGCAGCCCCATGTTGTATAACTTAAAAACAGTGTTCTGGGATTTTTTTGAAATTTCGGGATTTTTTTTTGAAGAAAAATCGGAATTTTATTTTTGAGCTGGTGGCAACGCTGCATGTGTAATAGGAAAAAGTGACACCATCAGTGCCATCGTAGGGTTACGAGTTTTTGCATGGATATCAACAACTTGCAGTCCTCCGTTCTTCTTCTTTAGATACATATCAGTTGTTTTCAGTCTTGGGGGTTCTTTTCCTGGCCAAAAAAACCCGTAAATGATTTTTTCCAAGTTTTAAAAGATCGCTTTTGAAGGTGCTGAAATATTCGACAGATACCGAATAACAGGCAAGCTGTATATATTTACATATTGCGCCCTTTGGAATATGCCTCCGGCATGCCTCCGTGCCTCATGCCTCCAGGTGTCCCTCAAAATGCCCAGTTGTTAACCCTTCGGACTCAACGTCAACTTTTCATCTTCACTTATTCCTAGTTTTATCAAATTAGTCTTATTGACATTAATTTTCAAACCTATTGTATCACTTAGAACTTGCAAAACATCTAAAAGCTCATTCATCTGCTAAGATTTTCATCTGAGATGCTTAAATCATCGGCATAATCTAAATCTAGGAGAGTTTTTTAATTGCCATTTAACTCCGTGTTCTCCTATTTCCTTACTCTGATTCTTAAGAAAAGTTCATAAAAATGATCCATGTAAATGGGGATAGAACGCAACCCTGCTTAACTCCTGATTTAATTCTATACCAGCTACTAACACCGTTTCCTAGTTAAACCACAGCAATGTTATTCCTGAACATAGCACTAATCATTTTAACGTATATATATATATATATATATATATATTATATATATATATATATTATATATATATATATATATATATATATATATATATATATATATATATATATATATATATATATATATATTATATATATATATATATATATATATATATATATATATATATATATATATATATATATATATATATATAATATATATATATATATATAATATATATATATATATATATATATATATATATGTATATATAGCGACATTTGGGCCTTAGCGACATTGGGTCGCTAAGGCCAGTCCCGAAGAAAGGAAAACGTACTTGGGAATGTGCTTTGTTCAGACCAATCACAGTGGCACCAACCCTTTGCAAAGTCTCCGAACTTTTGGTCAATGATGAAATCCAGGAAAAATGCTGGGCTCCTCCTTCCCAGTTTGGGTTCCAGAAGGGTCTTGGTTGCGGCCACGCCATTTTTGCTTTAGATTTAGTCTTGATTGACACTGATCAATCAAAGGAGTCCATTGTTATAGGTCTACATGACGTACGCCGTGCCTACGACTTGCTTCTCCATGACCAACTCATTCTGGATATGGGAAAGGGAGGTGTACAGAAGGACATCCTTCTACCCATTAAAAACATGTACGACAACCTAAAGGCTGAACTCCTACTTCCTGGCCAGGGTCAGGGCCTTACTGAGTATACACCAGACGTGATACTGTCCTAACGAGGGAATCCTGTGGTCCCAATATTAAAGAGTGTTCGACAAGGATCAGTCACATCTCCTTGTGCCTTTAATAATTGTATTATTGAACCACAGTCTACTATCGAGACAACATGCATAGCTCGTGGCATAGACCTTACAATGATAGCCTACGCCGATGAAATTCTGAACCCCAGCCGCACAGTCGCAAATACAGAGACCGCATTCTCCACGCTACAATCAATTACGGTCGCATGGCCTTGAATTTAACCCGCAGAAGTTAGATATTCTTCTGTTTGACTGGCGCCAAGAAGAGGTCTCGTCTGTGAGGCTGGGAGAACTGTCTGTATCCCCTGTCCCAAAAATTATTTACCTTGGTTTATCAATTGGAAAGAATCTCAAAACTACCCGCTCCCTTCTTATTGATCATCTTCGTAAACGCCTGGCTTTTGCTTCCAGTAGAGTAATTTCAGCTAAAATCCGTTTCAACCATTTAATTCTGGCTCGACTTTACAGCGCAGTATCCCATCCCCATTTCCTGTATCTAAGCCCATTTTGGAGAATTTTCCCCGAGTGACTGCTCATAATCTTACAAAAACTGAGGACTAAAGGCGTTTAATTACTCAGACAGTTCTCAATTATTAATCTAAGAGTAAAAATCTGAAAAAAAATTGGTAACTTCTTGTCTTCGAAAGTATTCCCCATCTATCGCTGATAAGTCTTCTACCATTGTCCTCTTTCATAAAAAGGGCAAGCACCGAAGAAACAAACCTTAAGCAGGATTTGTCAAACATCGTAGAACTACCCTATATATCTCGAAATATCTCTATACCTAGAATATCCTATACTCGGAATATCCAATACCTAGGAAATATCTCTGGGCAGAAACAGAACTACAACCAATAGATACAAGAATTAATAGCAAACTGCTACAGGTAAGTGAACATCATGGTACAGCTGGCTGGAACTCCGTGAGATTATATTGACGGTGTTCTAGTCCAATTCCATGAGTCGTGTATTCGACCACTAATAAAATATAGTATCGTGCTATGTGGCAATTGCTCAAACTGTTAATTTAAATAAGCTGGACAAAATGCAAAACTCAGCCTTGGACATATTCTTAGGTGTTGCCATAGCCATAGCCTTGCGCATAGGGTATTGTAACTTATACACTTCAACTACAGGCTGCCCGACCAATTCCTGCCGTGCACATTTGCCTAAAATTCAGCTTCATTTGTTGATGGATCTGAATTACAAGCTGTAATTCAGCTTTGTAATTTTTTTTTCTTGATGAAAGGTCATAGCAGCTGAAAGGTCATAGCAGCTGAAGGCCATAGCCCAACCATTCATATTTTCTGTGCCAAGATTGTATGTATAAAATAAAAAGTGGTGCATTCAGTCTTACCAACCATACCAGTCATTTACAAGAACTTTTAAAGTACTATAAAACGTTAGCCCAAATTCTGGGGGAGGGGGTAAACAGGGTGTATCCATTCTCGTATAAGGGAAAGCTTCTGTCCGTTCTTATTTTAATTTCACTCTTTACTTTCATTTGAAAAAATAAGCATAGCTAATTTTTATTTAGCGACCAAAGTATAAGGTCTATTTTACAGTGATATTTTGTCCAGAACTTATTCTTTTACTCACTTGTATCCATATGGTGTCTTTTGATTGCCCCCCCCCCCTCCATTCCACCCAAGCATTCTTTGAGAGTTTCAAATTAATGCCTTTAGAAATATCTGAGATATTACTGATAAGTATTTTTGAGAATTTTAACTCAAATATTTTTTTTAATTTAGGTTAACGTTTCCCAGAAATTCCCTAAAAGTTTCGACTTGGTAATAATATATGATTCTGAAATTTTTGCAAGCAGTCTGAATCCATACGAATTATTTTTATTAATTTCAACAGCCCCCCCCCCCCCCTACCGTATCCTCAACATTCTCTTGAATTTTAAGCTTCATGACCTTCAACGCTCTTAAGATATTTCATTTAAAACCTTTCAAAGACTAAAACTCAAGTAATTCTTTAATTTTAAGAACCGGGAATAATAAGAACGGTTCACATTTTAAGCTTATCCCAAATCTATAAAATTATTTAGCTCAAGTTAAAATCCAGTTTGTTTTCAGGTGAGAAAACTTGAATAGCCTTAAAAAAAGTATATCCCCAAAATAGAATAGAAAAATCAGAACAAAAATCAAACATTTGAGTAAATAGGTATGAGTAAAATTTACTTAATGTTTCAGTTTCATATATGAAAATGAGTAAAAATCAAGGTTTTTTTTCAAAATTAAAGTAAACCAGCAAATTTAAAGCTTTCCAAAACTTGAACCTATTCCTTGTAAGAGGCAGAATGCCAGCCTCTCCATGTCCCAATCTTAACGCTAAATTCTTATGCTGCGTCTGCTGAAGTAATTATGAGGGTACTTCTGCTGGAACAGGGGCTCCCAAGGCATTGGAGCAAAAGTATAACCTTAGTGTAAAGAAAAGAGATTTTCAAAAAGTAAATACAGTAAATGCGTCCTTTTCTTCAAAAATGGCATTATTGCAATGGCATTATTAATGGCATTATGGCATAAGTACTATAAAACGTTAGCCCAAATACTGGGGGGAGGGGGGTAAACAGGGTGTATCCATTCTCGTATAAGGGAAAGCTTCTGTCCGTTCTTATTTTAATTTCACTCTTTACTTTCATTGAAAAAAGAAGCATAGCTAATTTGTATTCAGAGACCAATAGTATAAGATCTATTTACAGTGAGATTTTGTTCAGAACTTATTCTTTTGCTCACTTGTATGCATATGGTGTCTTTTGATTTGCCCCCCCCCCCCCATTCCACCCAAGCATTCTTTGAGAGTTTCAATTAATGCCTTTAGGAATAATTGAGATATTACTGATAAGTATTTTTGAGAACTTACCTCAAATATTTTCTTTTAATTTAGGTAAATGTTTTCTTGAAATTCCCTAAAAGTTTCGACTTGGTAATCATATATGTTTCTGAAATTCTTTGCAAGCAGCCTGAATCCATACGAACCACTGTTATTAAGTTCAACATCTCCCCCCCCCTACCGTTTCCTCAGCATTCTCTTGAATTTTCATTTTCATGGACCTTCAACGCTCCTAAGAAATTTCATTTAAACCCTTGTTAGAAACTTGGAGCTCACATTGTCTTTTGGATTGTTAAGCATACTTTTCAAAATGTCCCGAAAGTTTAAACTTAATTCCCTCAGAACTTCTTGCGATATTGCAGATAAGTAATTTTGATAGCTTGCATGCACATACTTTGTTTTGATTTAGTTTAGCATTCCCTAATATTTTCTTGTTAATACGCTGAACTTTTTTGATCACCTGGGATCAAACATTACACTTTTTTAATAACAAAATCTATATGTAATAATGTTTCATCCCTAGAGGAAATTTTACCAGATTTGTAGACTATTTTGATCAATATGTCTCTCTGAAAATTCTAGTCGAAGGTTTTTTTTTTAGATTTCGAGGGTTGGGCAGAAAAAAGCGAAGGGAAAAAGGTAAGTTTACCCATAATCTTGTTGTACTCTTAAAAATACCGTAGAACTTTTAATATTCATTCGAACGAGCACCCTCTGAATTTCTTATTAGAGTGCTTTTCCTAAAGAAGGGACTGGTGAAAAAATACCAAACAGTTCGTGGTAACGAACTGTAAGTAAGGAGTGACCCGCTCAATAGTAACCGAAACTCTAAAAAACAGAATTTTGATACCAATAAATACATCACAAGGATCTGAGTTTTATGCTAATTTCAAATAAATAAGTTTCGTCAAGTTTAATCTCATCCATCAAAGGTTACGAGCTTCAAAAAAAATTTGCCTTATTTTCAAAAAAAGTGGGAAACATCCCCTAAATATCATAGAATCTTAATGAAAATCAAACCATCAGATTCAGCGTATCTGAGAACCCTACTGTAGGGGTTTCATGCTTCTTTTGTGCAAAAATTCAGATAGGAGGATCTTTACTTGGAAGGATTTTTCGATGGAGGAACTTTTCATGGGGATAGAAAATTTTTCCATGAAGGGGGGTGCCGGATGTCCCAGCATTATTTGAAAAAAACCGATCAGAAATTAAAAAAAAAATTCAACTGAAAGAAATGAGCAATATTAAAACTTAAAACGAGCAGAAATTATTACGTATATGAGGGGGTTCACCTCCTTTTCATTACTTCTGTGGTAAAGTGATTTTATGGTATTAAGGTGAAGTTGTGGTTGATGCCTTTATAGGGGAGATAAAACTATGGCCCTAAGGTAATTAATCTTTGGTAGCGTGCCTTAGGCTATGACCTGACTAATGAGGCGTGCGAGCTGGGTATAATCGAGGGACTAAATGTAGATTGTAGAGAGGTTGGCTATAATACAATACTTTTATTCAGATAACATGCACTAGTACAGGGATTGATAATAGATATATATTCTGCTGGAAACGGGTTTTCCCCGAGAGACCACAAGTATCAAAAATCTACAATAATATATAATACATTAGAATTCTTAGACACTTACAATAATCCGACAATATTCCAAGGTATTTCTAAATCAACGGACCAGAGGTCAGTCCGGCATAAGATTAGGATCTCTCCGTCCCTTTCCATAAAATGTATCTTCTATACATTTCCTCAACCACACCTTATCGGGACCCGCTGACGCACAGAGCTAGGAAGTAGTAATTTCTCAATTTCCTGTTAAGCATACACCTGCCAGGATATGTTCCTTATCTTAATAAAAAAGTGGTATTTCTAAACTTTTGTATTTGCATCTTAACATTTAACTAAATTACGAATTGACTTAGTTAGAAAGTGTCACCACAATACTCCTTATTTTAAGAAGAGTTGACCTCAACTCTCAATATTTTACTTTAAAAACAACTTAATTTTGTATATAGTTCTTATGCTGCCATCTTTGGGTCAGTTCTGTGCATATTACCCTCAATGGGTTTCCTTAGGGTCATGTTTATGGCCAAATAGATGCCATGTCCTTTCTTCCAAGGATATCAATTTCTGGAATTTATCCTTGTTTCTCTTTTTTTCTGTCTTTAAGACTGTAAAATTCTCTTTTCGTCCTCATCCTTATATCCATCTTCTGTTTTGTTTGACCCCCAGTGGCTTAGGGCATTATATTAGTGATTTTTTTGCTTATATTTGATTTAAAATTGTATTAGAAACTTCATTAATTATTTGAGTTTAAATTTTATTCCCATGAATAATTTAGTTTGTCTGGGTGACTTGGTTGATTTACCGTTTATTTTCCGGGGTTAAAAATGCCTTGGATAAATTATACATAACAATTTTGGTTTTTAAATTTTCACATATTTTTCCAGCTCAAAGCATTTTCACATTCTTTCAATAATATAAAGCCATTTAGACTACGTAGCACATTCTTTGATATTATCTAGGCCTAATTTAAGTTTTGATTTTATCTCACTTTAGAATGAACTGGTAGCAATGTTCTGTAATACTACATATAGTTTCCAAAATAATAGTTGACCAGTTATGGTTTGGTTTCTGATAATATGAGCCGTTAGTATCAGGATACAACTGAACTGGCTTTGAAATTTTTTACTTTCCAAAAATGCGTCAAAAAATGATTGAAAAAATGGATCCGAAAGGATGTTACACAAAATTTGATTTCCAAAAAAACTAAGGCTGTATTTAAAATAAATATTCACATTAGAATACACATAAAGCATAAAGTGTTACATATATAATAAAAAGAAACACTCAATTTTGTATATATCACTGCATTTTTTTTTTTAAGCGAACGGTTAGTTACTTTTAATTACTTTTCCGTCTTTTTAGTCTAAACATAATATGCCGCTTAAATAGAAACATTATGTTTCTTGCTGGCGATTTGTTTCATCATCCTTTTTAAACTTAATATAGAATTATTAATCACTTAACGGATTATTTCATAATCAAAAAATTTATACGTTGACTCGATGTCAAAAATTTAAATATAACATTAAATCACTAGTTCAAACTTAAAGTTATTTCTAAAAATAAAAACATAGTATATACACAATCATTGTGTAATAAACTTACACGAGCATTGTGAGGTCACAAAACTTAGATAGAAAATTCAACTACTGGTTAAAACTTAGAGCATTTACAAATAATAAAATACGGTATAGACTAGCATTAGAATTAATTCCAGTTAGTGTTTTGTTAATTGCTTATAAAGTATTAATGTTGAATACTTCTTGAATGATACAAAAAGCAAAATTAAAAACCGAAAATACTCAACGTATTAATTCACTATATTTACATGGATTGTTAAGGTTATATATATATATATATATATATATATATATATATATATATTATATACTATATATTAGCCATCTCCCAAAAAATTTATATATATATAATATATATATATATATATATATATATATATATATATATATATATATATATATATTATATAATATATATATATATATATATATATATATATATATATATATATATATATATATATATATATATATATATATATATAATTAAAAAGACACCATATGGATACAAGTGAGCAAAAGAATAAGTTCTGGAAAAATATCACTGTAAATAGACCTTATACTTTTGGTCTCTAAATACAAATTAGCTATGCTTATTTTTTCAAAATAAAAGTAAAGAGTGAAATTAAAAATAAGAACAGACAGAAGATTTCCCTTATACGAGAATGGACACACCCTGTTTGCCCCCACCCCAGAATTTGGGCTAACGTTTTATAGTACTTTTAAAAGTTCTTGTAAATGACTGGGACGATAATCCCATTTCTTAAGAAAAGGACGCATTTACTGTATTTACTTTTTGAAAACTCTCTTTTCTTTACACTAAGGTTATACTTTTGTCTCCAACGCCTTGGGAGCCCCTGTTGCACCAGAAGTATCCTCATAAATGCTTCAGCAGATGCAGCATAAGACTTAGCGTTAAGATTGTGACATGGAGAGGCTGGTATTCCGCCTCTTACAAGGAATAGGTTCAAGTTTTTGAAAGTTTTAAATTTGCTGGTTTACTTCAATTTGATGTGTCATCAAAAGGGATTTTTTTTTTTAAGGCTATTCAAGTTTTCTCATCTGAAAACAAACTGTTTTTGAATTTGAGCTGAAATTAATTTTATAGATTTGGGATAAGCTTTAAATGTGAATCGTTCTTATTATTCCCGGTTCTTACAATTAAAGAATTACATGAATTTAGTCTTTGAAAGTTTTTTACATAATTTCAACAGCCCCCCCCCCCCTACCGTATCCTCAACATTCTCTTGAATTTTAAGCTTCATGACCTTCAACGCTCTTAAGATATTTCATTTAAAACCTTTCAAAGACTAAACTCAAGTAATTCTTTAATTTTAAGAACCGGGAATAATAAGAACGGTTCACATTTTAAGCTTATCCCAAATCTATAAAATTATTTAGCTCAAGTTAAAATCCAGTTTGTTTTCAGGTGAGAAAACTTGAATAGCCTTAAAAAAAGTATATCCCCAAAATAGAATAGAAAAATCAGAACAAAAATCAAACATTTGAGTAAATAGGTATGAGTAAAATTTACTTAATGTTTCAGTTTCATATATGAAAATGAATAAAAATCAAGGTTTTTTTTCAAATTAAAGTAAACCAGCAAATTTAAAGCTTTCCAAAACTTGAACCTATTCCTTGTAAGAGGCAGAATGCCAGCCTCTCCATGTCCCAATCTTAACGCTAAATTCTTATGCTGCGTCTGCTGAAGTAATTATGAGGGTACTTCTGGTGGAACAGGGGCTCCCAAGGCATTGGAGCAAAAGTATAACCTTAGTGTAAAGAAAAGAGATTTTCAAAAAGTAAATACAGTAAATGCGTCCTTTTCTTCAAAAATGGCATTATTGCAATGGCATTATTAATGGCATTATGGCATAAGTACTATAAAACGTTAGCCCAAATGCTGGGGGGAGGGGGTAAACAGGGTGTATCCATTCTCGTATAAGGGAAAGCTTCTGTCCGTTCTTATTTTTAATTTCACTCTTTACTTTCATTTGAAAAAAGAAGCATAGCTAATTTGTATTCAGAGACCAATAGTATAAGATCTATTTACAGTGAGATTTTGTTCAGAACTTATTCTTTTGCTCACTTGTATGCATATGGTGTCTTTTGATTTGCCCCCCCCCCATTCTACCCAAGCATTCTTTGAGAGTTTCAATTTAATGCCTTTAGGAATAATTGAGATATTACTGATAAGTATTTTTGAGAACTTTACCTCAAATATTTTCTTTTAATTTAGGTAAATGTTTTCTTGAAATTCCCTAAAAGTTTCGACTTGGTAATCATATATGTTTCTGAAATTCTTTGCAAGCAGCCTGAATCCATACGAACCACTTTTATTAAGTTCAACATCTCCCCCCCCCCTACCGTTTCCTCAGCATTCTCTTGAATTTTCATTTTCATGACCTTCAACGCTCCTAAGAAATTTCATTTAAACCCTTGTTAGAAACTTGGAGCTCACATTGTCTTTTGGATTGTTAAGCATACTTTTCAAAATGTCCCGAAAGTTTAAACTTAATTCCCTCAGAACTTCTTGCGATATTGCAGATAAGTAATTTTGATAGCTTGCATGCACATACTTTTGTTTTGATTTAGTTTAGCATTCCCTAATATTTTCTTGTTAATACGCTGAACTTTTTTGATCACCTGGGATCAAACATTACACTTTTTTAATAACAAAATCTATATGTAATAATGTTTCATCCCTAGAGGAAATTTTACCAGATTTGTAGACTATTTTGATCAATATGTCTCTCTGAAAATTCTAGTCGAAGGTTTTTTTTTTAGATTTCGAGGGTTGGGCAGAAAAAAGCGAAGGGAAAAAGGTAAGTTTACCCATAATCTTGTTGTACTCTTAAAAATACCGTAGAACTTTTAATATTCATTCGAACGAGCACCCTCTGAATTTCTTATTAGAGTGCTTTTCCTAAAGAAGGGACTGGTGAAAAATACCAAACAGTTC
>CM051271.1:6828582-6961082 GCA_027921565.1 Artemia sinica | reverse complement strand
AAAAAAGAAAAAATGATGCAATTAGATCACTCACTGAAGAGACCCAACCAGAGATTTAGATCACTCCCTGATGATTCCCGACCAATTGAATCACTACCTAGCTCCTTAGATCAGCCATACTATTACATTGTGACCACCAAGAAAACCAATGGTCAACCCTTTACTAGTGATCGGTTAATGGATATTAGAAAGCCTATATTTCTACTAGCTAACTCAACTTTTGAAGTAGTCTTCCTGAAAGACGTTCTGATCGATCTTTATTTTACCTCTCACAAGGCCGCGGATTCAGTCCTTTCAAGGTCCAAGAAACTAATCGTTCAGGTTTCCAAAATCTTTGCCACTTCAAAAGCAGTAGAAAAGTCGTATAAATACATGGTTTATGGTGTTGACACCGGTATACCAATAGAGGAATTTACAGCTGAACTAATTGATTCTTCGGGTCATCCCGTCCAACCAACAACAGCCACAAGAATCAGCTTGAAAATTGACGGTAATCTTATACCCAGTCGCTCAGTGCTCATTGTATGCAAAAACGAGTTTGTAAACAGTTACTCCAATCATGTCAAAAATGGGGTAAACCTAGCCACGTCACAGAAAATTGAACTGAGAATGACACCTACTGTAAAATTTGTAATAATAAGGCGCACACGGCACTTGAGAGGCAACTTTGTCCGGCCTATCACAAGAGAGCCGAGATCCTCCGAACCTCTGTGAGATTGAACTTGCCCTACTCCGTCGTAGCCGCTACAATCCCTAGACAACTAACTGCAAGTCAAGCCTTAAATAGCCAAACTGAAGTTTCAAAGGACGAGAGGAAACAGGTCCCAACCCCAATAGATAAAGGCTGCTCATTTAACCAATGTTCCTCGCAATTTCCTCTACTTAACGCCAAATCGCAGCCTTCTTCTTCCGAACTTCCAGTTTTATCGCATCCACAAGTTATTCGTCATTATAATCAAGAATGACAAAGGTTAGCCAAATACCTTGCAGTTTTCCATCTTATAGAGACTGGCAGTGAGCCAGTTGAATTGAAAAACATCCTTAAAAAAGACTATTACTACGCTCCTAGGAGAGGAAACTGGGAAAAAGCTACGGTCTAACTTTTATCCTTCAAAGAAGGCATGATATGCCATTCTTACTCAACATTCCCTACAATCCCAAGTGTTACCAAGTCCCCCAGAAATTTGAAAGAATCACCAGCACCTGAAACGATGGTAGAGACAACAGGCCATAGCAAAATAAAAAATAAGTGAGAAAATGCCGACCAACACAGTAACACCGAAATTGACGACCCCGCACGAAGTCTCTTCGGGCGAGGATGATGTTCAAAGCAAAACCCAAGCGAGAATATACCCAACAAGAATGCCTGACGACTAATTAATCTGTGACTTTTTTTAAACTAATTTATCCCTTTCTAGTAAACATTGCTTTTAATTATTCCGATATAGAAAGTAACCAGCACGCCAAACCAATAAGCAGCCCTGATGGTACCTTAACTCATGCTAGTTGTAATTACCTTGATATTCTCGATTTTGCTACCAAAGTTTGGCCAAAACTAGTCAATAATAATTCCCTAAATGTTCTTTGTTTCAACATCAGAAGCATCCGGGAGAAGTTGCTCAAATTTAAAGATTTAATTTTATTTAATGATATTTGCCCTTTGACGTAATAGGATTAACAGAGACATGACCTTCCGATAATGATGACGCTAGTAATTTTTTTACTCCCTGATTACCAAATAACCCATATGCCCAGGAGATTGACTAAGTGTTCTGGGGGTATCTCACTTTACATCCGTTCAAATATAAATTTTACCAGGCTATCAGAGTGTGAATCTTTTTTCTCTACACAAATAAATCTCAGATGTATTTATTCAATAATTGTTAACATAGTTATTGGCCAAAATTCCTGTATACTCTCCTCGTTTTATAAAACCTCCTCCATTTCCGACTTCATGTTTTTGTAATTTGTTTGATGATTTCTCTAATTTTATGAATCTACCCCATAAAAAGGCAACAGTTCTTGGGGACTTTAATTGTAACCTACTCAATGTTTGTAAAGATGTTGAATCTGACACTTTTTTAATCAGTGACCGCCAGTGGTCTTCTACCTGTAAGATTGCCCCTACTTATCAGGGCTAAAATTTATTAGCGTGTTATAACTAAGGCGTTGGTAAGATCGGTACTCAGAATCCAGTGACAATTGATATTTATTATAAAATAGAATAATAGGAAAAATGTTCTATTTCTAATTATTCTGAATTCATCCAATACCTCTTCTAGGTCGGCTGTCGTTTAATATTGTGTGGGCCTGTTGTTCAATCCAAGAATGTTTACCGATTAAAAGGATTAATTTAGTTATTAGGCTATCAATACTTCTAAGTGTTACTCTTGAATAATTAGACAAGACTTGGATACCAAGGTAACTAAACTTTTTTGCTTCAAGTTGATTTCTCGGAAACTAGGAATAACTCTTTTATTAGAGCTCAAATTATTTGTTTAAAAAAAAACCAAGCTCTTATGTTTATATCATAGGCAGCGCGCTAGCACTGCCTAAGTAAAGAACGATGTGGGCACAATGTGTTATTTTTTTCTCCATACCCGGGCACTTCGGTTCGAAGGAGTTGTCGTAGAAACTTCGAAAAGAGCTCATTCGATTGAAAATTGGAGTGGCTAGTGCCCTTTTTAATAGTCGAAAGTAATTGGAGGGCAACTAGCCCCCCCCCCCACACCAATCCTTCCCCCAAAAACATCCGATAAAAATTTTAAGATAGCTATTTTGTTCAGCGTAGTTGATTTCCAGATAGAAAACATATTTTTGAGGAGGACACTCCCCCACTACCCTCCGGGCAAGGATTATAAGTTATGCCCTGGGGGCATATAAGGTTTTTATTGAAACTTTTGTCGTAGAAACTTGAAAAAGGGCTCATTAGATTTGAAATTCAAAGGGCTAGTACCCTTTTTAATAGTCGAACGTGATTTAAGGGCAACTAAACCCCCTAACCTAACCTAACATAAACCAGAGACGACACATACACAGAGATGACACACACATAGAGACGACACACACACAGAGAAACACACAGAAACGACACACACACACAGACGACACACACAGAGACGACACACCCACAGAGACGACACACATACAGAGACGAGACACACACAGAGACGTCACACACACAGAGGCGACACACACACACAGAGACGACAACCACACAAAGACGACACACACACACAGACGACACACACAGAGATAGCAAACACACAGAGAAGACACACATACAGAGACGACACACACATAGAGATGACACTCACATAGAAACGATACACATAGATACATAAAGATAAGGTTTTACTGAAATCTTTATCGTAAAAACTTGAAAAAGGGCTAATTCGATTTGAAATTCAAAGGGCTAGTACCCTTTTTAATAGTTGAAAGTAATTTGAGGGCACCTAACCCCCCTCTCACGCCCACCTTTTCCCCAGACACTCCCCCAAAACCCTCAGTGCAAGGATTATAATTATGCCCTGGGGGCATATAAGGTTTTATTGAAATCTTTGTCGTAGAAACTTGAAAAAGGGCTCATTCGATTTGATATTCAAAGGGCTAGTACCTTTTTTAATAGTCGAAAATAATTTGAGGGCAACTATCCCCCCTCTCTGACGCCCACCTTTTGCCCAAACACATTTTTACATAACCATTTTATTCAACGTAGTTGAAAGTTTTGGAAATTAGTTCTTTAAGGATAACAACCCCTCCCCCCCCCCACAGCCAGTATGGAGAAGGGCAGTAGATAATTTTGGAGACCACACTGCTTTTCCATGACGATAAATAAAAGTTCAAATAAGGATAAAATCATTTTAATAGACAGTGATGATGATAACAGTGATAGAAATTCACAAGAATACCAGATATTTCGGTCACATATACAGTGACCGTCATCAGTAGTAAAACTAAAATAAAAAAAAATAAAATAAAAGTTTATATACTAAATCAAATAACACTACATATTGTTTAAATCTCTAATTCTTTTCAAAGCAAAGGCGGAAGCTATTCTCTTTGACATTCTTGGATTCGGTTCATTAGCGTTCAATGATATATCATTTGGACAAAGGTCAACTATATTGGGGGAATTGAACTTTACTCTGTCAGATTTTAATAAATTATCATAGATAGAGTTCAGCCCATATTCACCTGTATCCCGATTCAAAGCAATATTCTTGAATAAGATTTGCTTTATTTCAAGAGTTTCACGAAAATTTTGCTCTAAACCCCGATCCCAAGGAATCAAAGAGACATTCTCGAACAAAATAAATGGTCTGGAAAATTAAAAATTGTTCTGAAAGGGCTGAAGTAAAATCTTCAGACTTAGAATATTGCTTTAAAGCCGAAGAAATAGAATCTTTGTGTTGTAATAATTTCATTTCCAAACTCTAGTTAGTACGTCCCACATATGAGCTTCCGCATGTACATGGGATCTGATAAACCCCACTTTGTTGCCCCAATGAAGTTAGATCCTTCCCAGAATTTAGAAAACTACCCAAAGTATTATTACTCTTTAAAGCTACCCTTAGACCATTGCTTTGTAAAATTCTTTTAAGTTTTTCACTTAGCCCGGGTACATATGGTAAGGAACAAAAAACATCCTTCTCCCGAGTTGTCTCCAAGACAACTTCCTTAGAAATCTCTAGAAACCTTTTTCTTCTTTTTTAAAAAGTCTGGTTAATTAATCATTCTGGATACAGGTTGCTTATTAGTATTTGCCTTAGAAAAGACAACTCCTCCTCGACAAATTTTGGAGAGCAAATACTAAAGATCCGATCAGTTAAGAAATGATCAAACCAATTTTTACTTGGCGAGCGTGACCGGAACTATAAGACAAAAATCTATTGTTATTTGTTTGTTTTTTGTAAATTTTAAAATCCAGACTATTTTGATTTTTCAAAAGAAGAACATCAAGGAGAGGAAGTTTCCCATTCTCTTCCAATTCAACAGTAAACTTTAAATCCCCCCCCCAAACAATTAAGATGTTCCAAAAATCCTTTTAATTCCTCCTACCCATAATCCCATGCTGAAATAATGTCATCCATATATCGGCCCCAGAAAATATGTTTTAAAAAATATGAATCTAACGCAATTGTTTCAATATTCTCCACAAAAATATTAGCTAATAAAGGGGATAAAGGGGCCCCCATAGGTAAACCATTTATTTGTTCGAAATACTCCCCTCTAAATTGAAAAAAATAAGAGTACTTATTGCACAACCTTACTAAATACATAATTACAGAAACTTCCAAATCTGTTTTGCCACTAATCAAATCCAAATTTCTTATCAGTTTTCCTTCTAGAAGAGTTTCGGCTGCTTCTACGTCAATATTTGTGTACATTGATACAATGTCGAAGCTTGAAAGCAAAGAATTCGAAGAAATTTCTACTTTTTTCAGTTTTTCAACCAAATTGAAGAATTCTTAATATACGAAATTTGTGTAGACAAAAGTTGTTTACAGATTGACACTAACCATTTGCTCAAAACACTTGTTGGTGACCTTGTACTTGACACAATTGGTCGTAATGGAAGGTTAGGCTTATGAATTTTGGGAAGTCCATATAATTTAGGGCACAAGGAACTGCGTGGCAGGCACTTGTAATAGAGTTGAGGGTTAATTTTTCCTTCATCCTTTAAGCACTTCAATTCGTTCTTAAACTTATTTGTAAAAGAGTCTGTAGGATTGATTATACGATAGCTTCTTGTATGTTTTTTCATCATTTAGTAAACTTCTTAATTTTGATTCGTAGTCCTCAGTATTCATCACAACTAAAGTGTTACTGTTATCTGCTTTTGTAATGGTAATTGAACCATCCTTTGTCAAGTTTTTAAGAATTCTTATGTCTTTGATGGTCGTACTAGGAAATTCCGGTTTCAATACAACATTAGACAGGTTTTTTACGGTAGAAGCTCCTACTAAGCTAACATCTTTTATTAGATTTGTGTTTTTATGCAAAGATGTTTCTATTGAAGGGATAAAGTCTTCCACGGGGGCTTTATCCGGTTTAAAACAAAATTTCGGACCCTTTTCAAGCACTGATTGCTCTTGTATCGTTAAAGTTCTTGATGAAAAATTAACCACACCTGGTCCAAGAATTGACAAAGGTATTACCGCATTATTTGTTGATAATTTCGAAAACTTTTTTAGCAATCTTTCTCTGGAAAGGCGAAAGTCATGATTGAAGTGATTTTTTCCTGTTTGTTGAATAAAACAAAAGTAACTTACGTTAACCTTTTTTTATATAAGATTTTCCAGGGAAAATTTATCTCTCACTATTAAAGGTCTTTTTCGACTTTTATCCTTAATAATGTGATTTAAAGTCTTGAAATGCAAGCTTCGTTCAAACTTTTCTTCCTTGAAAGTGCCCAAATGTAAATTGAATTTTAGTGATGGTGGCACAATTCTCATCTTCTTACATCGTAGAAGAAAATCCTGTTGGTTATTAGTCTAAATATCTGGTATTCTTGTGAATTTCTATCACTGTTATCATCATCACTGTCTATTAAAAGGATTTTATCCCTATTTGAA
Organism: Artemia sinica; assembly: GCA_027921565.1. Lineage (NCBI taxonomy): Eukaryota > Metazoa > Arthropoda > Branchiopoda > Anostraca > Artemiidae > Artemia > Artemia sinica. Next base: position 6,954,504 of record CM051271.1, on the reverse strand, counting down.
CTTTTATTTATCGTAAGGGCAGTAGCACTTTCATTTTCCAATCGCATGAGCCCTTTTTGATGTTTCTACGACAACCCTTTCTGTAAGACCTTATATACCCCAAGTGCATAAGTTACAACCCTTGCCCCGAGGGTTTTGAGAGGGTGGTCATCCTCAAAGACTAATTTCCAGAACTTTCAACTCCGTAGAAAAAAATGACTACCTCAAAACATTTATTGGATGTGTTTGAGAAAATGGTGCGTGTGAGAGGGGGTTTAGTTGCCCTCCAATCACTTCCGACTATTCAAAAGGGCACTAGTCATAAGAATTTCCGATCGAATGAGCCCTTTTTGAAGTTTTTACGACAATGCCTTCTGTAAAAACCTTATATGCCCCCAGGACATAACTTACAACCCTTGCCCTGAGGACAGTGGGGGAGTGACCTCCTCAAAGACATAATTTTCAGATCTTTCAACTACGTTGAACAAAATGGCTTTCTCAAAATTTTGATTGGATGTGTTTGTGCAAATGGTGGTTGTGGAAGGCCATCACGTTTGACTATTAAAAAGGCCAATAGCTCTTCCAATTTTCAATCGAATGAGCCCTTTTCAAAGTTTCTACGACAACTCCTTCGATATAAAGTACCCTGGTAAAAAAAAGAAAGAAAGAAGGAAAGAAACAAACAAACAAAAAATAAATAATACATTGTGCCAACATCGTTCTCTACTTAGGATGATGATAGTAGATAGTAGATAATAGATGATAGTAGTATAGTGTAAACAAGCGTTCGGGTTGGCGAAGATAAATGACGTATACACTCGACTTTTTTCAGCCTGATTCCCCACTAATACTGCAGTATATATTCAGCCTCCATTTTCCCCAACCCCCACGCCGAGCGCCGAGAGGTTTCCAAACTCATAAATGAATCAAGCTTAATTCTAATAGCCCCGGGTATCACGCTATTCATTTGCTCGTAATTTTGAATGGATTATGACTCTGTGAGATTTAATTTGTTGTACTAAACTCTTAATATGCGTGATTTATTGAAATAGTATTTATTATTTTTTATTAAATTTATTTGTTTGTGGGTTCACCCATTTATATCAATAAATAGCATTGATATCAGCGGGCCACATAAAGCCGAAACAAAAACCATAGGCAGTGCCATAGCGCTGTGTAAGTAAAGATACAGAATAGGTCAAAGTATTACCACAGATTGTGTAGCATTATATTGTGACATATTTCTCACATTTAAATAACGGCCGCATTTCCAATTTAAAAGTATTCGGAAGACAAAGTTAGAATTATTAACCTATTCATTCAGCATTATTTGACAAAGAATATCCAGAAAACTGAACAATTCTTGGCCTAACTGCAGCAGAAACCTTAGATTAAATAAAAATTACCAGGAACACCAATTGGAAGGGAAAATTTACTCTTAAAGTTTGAAAATTACCTCCCACTTTGTATCATTGTTTAAAGAAACAAATTCTATATAAGCTACACAAGAGTTTTTCTCGTGTAAATCAGTGAATTGGGGGTATACATTTCCGTCATAAGAACTTAAAAAAGGGCTCTTTCGATTGGAAATTGAGAGGGCTATTGCTCTTTTTAATAGTTGAAAGTGCTCGAAAGGAGAATCTCCCCAAACGAGAGGGTTGTCATCCTCAAACACAAATTTCCAGAACTTTCAACTCCGTAGAAAAAAATGGCTACCTCTAAATATTTATTGGATGTGTTTGGAGAAATGGTGCGCGTGAGAGGGGGCTTAGTTGCCCTCCAATCACTTTCGACCATTCAAAAGGGCGCTAGTCATAAGAATTTCCAATCGAATGAGCCCTTTTTGAAGTTTTTACGACAATGCCTTCTGTAAAAACCTTATATGCCCCCAGGGCATAACTTACAACCCTTGCCCTGAGGACAGTGGGAGTGACCTCCTCAAAGACATAATTTTCAGATCTTTCAACTACGTTGAGCAAAATGGCTTTCTCAAAATTTTGATTGGATGTGTTTGTGGAAATGGTGGTTGTGGAAGGCCATCACGTTCGGCTATTAAAAAGGCCACGAGCTCCAAGTCTGGCACTTCTCGAAATGGAGAGTGTCTCGTTTCGAGAAGTGCCCAACTTGGTTCCATCTGAGTATGGAATGCCTAGAAGTAGCAGAGATATGGATAGGAGAGTGAATTGTTGGGGGAGAAGGCTCTTGGAGCTCTGCTCGGAGAATGGTCTAATAATTGGGAATGGGAGATTTGGAACTGATGGGGGAGTAGGGGAGTTTACCTGTATGTCGGGAGCTCGCCTGAGTCTGATAGATTATGTGTTGGTTGACAGTGGGCTTCCAGCTCAATCAGTTGACGTTGAGGTACTTCAGTCAGTTGGTTCAGATCACTGGCCAGTTAAGTTAGAGTTGGGTATAGAGGTTGAAGGTAAGAGGAGTGGTATTGTAAAGAGGTATGAGAAAGTCGGTCAAGAGAAGGTTAGAGTTCGAAAAGCGTTAAAAAGAGATTGGAATAATAAAGAAATTGATAATATGAATGAGATAATAGCGAGACCGGAAGTAATGGATAGATTAGAGGAGATTAGAAATCTAGATTGCGGTGCTGAGAAAGTCCTTGCCGAGTTATGTGAGTTTGTGCACCAGTGGTCTAGTAAAGCGGTAGAAAGGAAAGTTAAATCAGGAGATAAAGGATATTATGATGAGGAATGTAGAAGGTTAAAGCAGGAGGTAGAAACAAAATTAGAAATTGTTAGGCAGTGCCAGGATGAAGAATTGCGGTTAGAAGCGTTGAATTGTTATAGAGTTAAGAATAGGGAATATGAGAAATTGCTGAAGAGGAAAAGTCGGGAATGGGATAGTTTAGAAAGGAAAAACATGATGGAGGATTTTACACTAGGGAATGTTAAAGAATTTTGGAGTAGATTGAGAAAGGAAACCGCTAATATTTCAGGTCGAACTCCTTCACCGGAGTCGTGGCCTGGTTATTTTGAGAATTTAGAAGGAGATTGTGAAGGGCTAGAAGAGGATAGTCAGTCGTCATGTTCAGGTGAAAGTATTTTCCCGCTGCAGGAGAATGATTATGAATTAGTAGGGGAAGTAACAAGAGAGGAGGTTAGAGAAGTAGTTAGTAAGATGAAAGGAGGTTCAGCACCAGGTTTGGATGAGATACCAGCGTGGGTGGTTAAGAAATTTTTGTCGATGTTTTTGTCGATATTAGTTATAGCATTTAATAGTATTGTATCTACAGGTAAGTGGCCAGAATTATGGAAGACTTCAGTTGTTATACCGCTTTTTAAGAAGGGGGACCCTAGCTCGAATGATAACTATAGGCCCATAGCTCTAGCACCATTTTTTAGTAAAGTGTTAGAGAATATTTTAGATAGGAGGCTAGATAGGTGGTTAGATAAAAATAAGATTATAAATGAAGAGCAAGGAGGATTTAGGAAAGGTTATAGTACAGCAGATAGGGCACTAGTGCTTAGAGCTTTAGTTGATAAGTATGGAACAGGGAATAGCCGTCTATATGCAGCTTTTTTAGACCTAAGAAAAGCTTTTGATAATGTTGAGAGAGTGCTTTTGGTAGATATTCTTAGAAGTATAGGATTACCAAGTATTTTTGTGAGGTTAGTTACTAGCATGTATTGTGGAACTAAGGCGGTAGTAAAGGTAATAGATCAGGGTTTTTCCAGAGTATATAGAAACCGTAAAGGGGTAAAGCAAGGTAGTGCTCTTCCCCCCGTTTGTTTTCTATATTTATAAATGATTTAGTTCAGTTTTTGGAAAGAAGGTGGGCTCCGACAGTGGGTCTTGGCTCAAAATTATTTTCAGTTTTGCTTTTCGCTGATGATAGCGTACTTGTAGCTATGTCTGCCCAGGAATTTCACATTTTTTTAGATCTTGTTGCAGATTACTTAGATCTGAAGAAGCTCCAACTTAATGTTAAGAAGACAGAAATAGTTATTTTTGGTAAAATAAATGATAAAGAAAGTAATGGTAAGTTTATGTTTAAGGGAGATGAAATAAAGATAGTTGAAAATTCAAAATATTTAGGTTTTGTATTTCAAAATAATGGTAGTTGGTTTGCCCACATTAAAGAGTCAGTAAAAAGGGGGAAAGCGGCTATATCGACGGTTTTTAGGAATGGTACAGTTATGGGTATTAAAAGTCTAGCAATGCATAAGAGAATATTTTTAACGGAGATTATGCCAGTTATTCAGTATGGTGGGGAATTATGGGGGATGGAAGCGGCAGAACAGCTGGAGACCCTTCAGATAAGTTATTACGAAAGGCTTTTCGGCCTCCATAGAACTACGCATACCCAGTTTCTGAAAGGTGAGCTAGGGCTTTTTTTGCTCCGTAAACATAGGCTAGTTCAGGTAGTTAGATTTTGGATGAAGTTAGTGCAGGTACCACGAGGTAAACTTATTAGAGAGGCCTATGAAGAGCTTCTTGCTTTCAGGGCGTAAGAGGTCGTGACCATTTAGGGTTAAATCCTTATTAGATAGATTAGGATTGTCATATATATGGAATGATGGTAGAGGCCCCGCTAATAGTCAGATTGATATAATAGGAATAGTTAAACTAAGATTAGAAGATCAGGAGATACAGACATGGGGGAATGAAATTGAGATATCCGAGACATTAAGTGTTTATAAGGAAGTGAAAAAGGTGTTTGGCCCGGAGACTTACTTTAAATTTAATTTGCCAAGTAAGTATTTGTCATATTGGTTGAAGCTGCGGGCCAACTGTTTGCCTTTAAGATGGAGGAGTAAAGTATTTGAGAGAGGTAAGGGGTTCCCGGCGTCTAGGTACACGTGTCCCATTTTTAATATTGAAGAGGAAAATCTGGACCATTTTCTGTGCCGGTGCCAGGGGCTTACTGATTTGAGGGAGGGTATTTTGGGGAAAAGTAATTTTTCACTTGGGGGTATGTTGTCTCTGACGGTACCTAGCCTCATGTGTAGATTATGTAGATTTGTTGATCAGGCACTAAAGATAAGAAAGGAACTATTGTGAAGAAGATTTGTTATGGTTTGGAAAAAGAAGGCTGAAGGGAGTTGTACTTTTGTTTTCCTGTTATATTTGTTGTATAGTGTATATGGCCCTGTATAAACTACTACTACTACTACTAACAACTCATCGCAGCACCAAGCCGCCTGAGGCCAACACAGCTACGCACGCTCCTCCTCCACCCCAATCTATTCAAAGCCTCCCTTTTTACACCCGCCCACGAAGTTCCCATTTCCTTTAAATCTTTCTTTATGACGTCCTCCCAACCCAGACGGGGACGACCTGCTTTCCGTTTAGCCCTAGATGGTTGGCCGAAAAGAACAATCTTCGGCAATCTGTCATCCTTCATCCGAACAACATGCCCTAACCACCTCAACCTTTCTTTCATTATAGACCTAGAAAGTGGTATTGAACCACATTTTTCGTATAGCCTATTGTTTGAAATACGGTCTGTCAGCCGGGTACCCAGAACAATCCTTAAGCAATTTCTCTGGAAAACATCTAGCAAATCTTCATCCGCTTTTCGGAGCGTCCATGCTTCAGAGCCATATTTGACCACTGTCATCACTGTAGCTTCTAAGATTCTAATCTTGGTTTGCAGGCTTATCTTCCTATTCTTCCAGACTTTTTTTAACTGTGAAAAAACACCCTGAGCCTTGGCTATTCTATTTTTAACATCTTCACTGCTCCCACCATCTTTACTAATAATACTACCAAGGTAAGTGAAACTGCCCACCTGATCAATCTTTTCATTACCCAACGTCACCTTTTCATCTTCACTTATTCCTAGCCTTAGTGACTTGGTCTTCCTAACATTAATTTTCAAACCAATACTAGCACCCTGAACTCGCAAAACCTCTAAAACTTCATTCATTTTGCTCACACTTTCATCTAGGATGCTTAAATCATCAGCATAATCCAAGTCCAGGAGACTTTTTCCTCCCCATTTGATTCCGTGGTCTCCCATTGCCTTTCCTGTGCTCCTTAAAACAAAGTCCATCAAAATAATCCATATAAAGGGGGATAGAACACAACCCTGCTTAACTCCTGATTTAATACAAAACCAGCTGCTAACCTCATTTCCTACCTTAACCGCAGCAGTGTTATTCTCGTACATAGCACTAATCACTTTAATGTATTTGTCTGGTATACCATACAAGGATAAAACCTTTACTAAAGCTCCTCTATCAACAGAATCGAACGCTTGCTCATAATCTATAAAACTAAGGACCAAAGGTGTTTGAAAACTTAGGCACTTCTCAATTATTAACCTAAGAGTGAAAATTTGGTCAACACATCCTCTACCTTTTCTAAAACCGCACTGCTCTTCTCTTAAAACTTTGTCTACGGCATCTCTCAGTCTAAAAAGTATCATATTACTAAGCAATTTGCTACCTACAGAGACCAGACTAATGCCTCGATAATTACCACACTCACTTTTATCACCTTTCTTATAAAGTGGCTTAATTAAGGTTTTCCTAAAATCATTAGGTACTTCCCCTTTTTCAAAAATCATATTCATAATCTCCAATAACTTATTTCTAACCTCAGAGCCACCATATTTAAGAAACTCATTTACTACCCTATCAGCACCTGGAGCCTTATTATTCTTTAATCCTTTTAGTACTGTTTCTAATTCCTCCTCACAAAACAAATCTTCCTTCACATCCAAGGTATCACAAACTTTTTCATTTTCCTCTATATTTTTTCCTGCAACTCTATCTCGGTTAAGCAAATTCTCAAAATGTTCGGCCCATCTCGCTTTAGCTTTTGTCTTATCGCTAATTGCCACCCCATTCCTATCTTTAACTGGGACAAGTCCGGATTGACTACTACCTCTCAATTTGTTAACGTGCCAGTACAATATTTTACTATTATGCCGTCTAGCTGCATCTTCTAAATCCTCGGCAATTTTATCCATGGCCTCCACTTCACACCTCCTTAGTTCATATTTCAATACTTTCTCCACTTTCTTTACATTTCTTTTGTTTTCATGTGATCTATCACTCAGATAATTCTTGTACAAGTCCTTTCTCCTTTCTATTAAACTTAAAGCTTTTTCACTAATATTCTTAACTGCAGTTCTAGCTTTCTTCCCTAATACACCTTCAGCAACTTCACAAATTATTTTTCTAAAATTATTCCAACCATCTTCCACATTATCAAATTTTAAGCTCTCAAGTTTAGTATTCAACTGTTCCTGGAAAGTTTCTCTCAAATTCTCATCCTGGAGTCTACTAACATCATAACTTCCCGGGAGGTAATTACCCTTCCGATATTTCAGCTTTAAATTAACCCTTGACACTACTAGATGGTGATCTTTACTTTTAACATCAATAACAGCACTCCTATATACCCTAGTATCTTGTATTGATCCTGCCAGTCTTCGATTTACTATAACATAATCAATAAGGTTTGCTGTCTTACCATCACGTGAATACCATGTTAGCTTATGAGCCATTTTATGACCAAACACCGTATTGGTTATAACTAGATTGTTATACCTACAAAATTGCAAAAGTCTGTATCCATTACTGTTTTCTTTTCCTACACCAAATTTACCTAAGCTGGGATACCATCAATCCATATTTCTACCAACCTGGGCGTTAAAATCTCCCAGCAATAACATCATATTTCTACCTGGGACCTTGTCTATTTGCTCCTGTAACTGTAAGTAAAATTCATCTGAGTCACTAGTATCTCCATCAGTCGGTTCTACAGGGGCGTATACTACTATAACTGATACCTTGAACTTTCTAGTCATAAAATGAGCAATTAGTATTCTATTATTAATACCTTCCCAGCCTAAACAAGACTTAGCAGCTTCCTTATTCATCATGAGCCCTACTCCCTGTCTATGTAACCCATCCTTCCTGCCTGAGTAAACAAATTCTATATCACCTAATTTCATGCTTCCTACCCCTGGGATATGAGTTTCTGAAACTCCTAATAGATCCAGTTCGAATCGTCTGAATTCGTCAGTCAAAATGTCGATACGATAGTCATTTTCTAATGTCGTAACATTCCAAGTTCCAATTTTCATGTTCTTTAAATCATTGAAATTTTTTTCGCCTCAGGAAAAGCAATGATCCCGGATACCAGTGCAGGACGGGGATCACATATCTTCTCAAGTCTACACCGAAGTGCTTAAGCGGCTTAGAACCGGACAGCAAGAAGTCCCTGGGACCTCCATGAATGGAGGCTTTGTGCAATCCTGGGCCCATCTTGGTCACAACATGGTTTTCAGCGCTTGGCGATGCTCTTCTATCAACAAGAGTCGAAATCCTGCACAGACAATCTCAAGCCTATTACCTCCGACTCATTATATATTCATGCCTACAAATATTATGCTACTACGGGGAGGCAACCCGTAATAGATAAATTAGCTAGGAAGAGGTTTTTCAGCCCAAAGACGCCCATCAAAACATACCAATCCCAGAAGAATTGTCCATTAGTCAGAATCCCGTGCGAATGCTGTGTCGTTTACTAGGCTATAATTTCCTCGAGGGGCGCCACTCCTCAAGTGGGAATAGAGTTGACCGCAAGGTCCCCAGTCTTGCAGGTACCCCGAAAAGGTCGAGGCAGCCCTTTGCAGAGGCCGTTGTCCATAGATCTGGATCTTACGCCCTGCCACAGTTGTCCTCCTATAGAGGATCCTCCCGCGATGGTGTTCTGCATCACCATGCAATTTAACCCATTGCTGGGAGAAGGTTTGCAACTCATGGAACTTGTGGATAAACAAGTGGGCCCTTTTGAGTGTACATTTGAGGGGCCTTCTTCCTCCTCCGCCTGTATTTATGACCCCGGGCAAGGGTGCCCCAGATTCTATTATGGACCCCCAGGGACAAGGTCCCCCCTTGGTCCATGCCTCCTATGGAGGTACCCTACATATCTGTAGTGTTCCCCTATCGCCACCTGGGGACATGCTGAATGGCCTGGGGGAGGCCAGATAAACGGATCACTTTTGTTTTGCAAAGGCAATAACTCAGTGACATATTTAACCTGCTACTTATAAATATACATAACTCACTGACTAGGCCTATATTAGTTATATACAGAAATATATAACTCAGTGAAACATTAAACCTACTACTTATAAATATGTGTAACTCACAGACTAGGCCTATATATGTTATATACAGAAATATATAACTGAGTGACATATTTAGCCTACTACTTATAAATATGTGTAACTGACTGACTAGGCATATAAGTTATATACAGAAATATATAACTCAGTGACATATTTAACCTACTACTTATAAATATGTGTAACTCACTGACTAGGCCTATATAAGTTATATACAGAAATATATAACTCAGTGACAAATTTAGCCTACTACTTATAAATATGTGTAACTCACTGACTAGGCCTATCTAAGTTATATACAGAAATATATAACTGAGTGACATATTTAGCCTACTACTTATAAATATGTGTAACTCACTGACTAGGCCTATATAAGTTATATACAGAAATATATAACTGAGTGACATATTTATCCTACTGCTTATAAATATGTGTAACTCAATGACTAGGCATACAAGTTATATACATAAATATATAACTCAGTGACATATTTAACCTACTACTTATAAATATGTGTAACTCACTGACTAGGCCTATTTAAGTTATATACAGAAATATATAACTGAGTGACAAATTTAGCCTACTACTTAAAATATGTATAACTCACTGACTAGGCCTATATAAGTTATATACAAAAATATATAACTGAGTGACATATTTAGCCTACTGCTTATAAATATGTGTAACTCACAGACTAGGCATATAAGTTATATACAGAAATATATAACTCAGTGACATATTTAACCTACTACTTATAAATATGTGTAACTCACTGACTAGGCCTATCTAAGTTATATACAGAAATATATAACTGAGTGACATATTTAGCCTACTACTTAAAATATGTGTAACTCACTGACTAGGCCTATATAAGTTATATACAGAAATATATAACTGAGTGACATATTTAGCCTACTACTTAAAATATGTGTAACTCACTGACTAGGCCTATATAAGTTATATACAGAAATATATAACTGAGTGACATATTTAACCTACTACTTATAAATATGTGTAACTAACTGACTAGGCCTATCTAAGTTATATCAGGATTCTTACTATCTTGAGAAGTAAAAGAGTTATGCAAATATAACTTGCAAAAGTAAATCTATGACCAAAAATATAACCTTTAAAGGCATTGCCAAGCTACTATTTCTACCTTTTTCTTTATTTTTAGGACCTAAATATTAAGAATATAATCTGTTTAGTCTTTACAGGAATTGAAAAAAACTCAATTTAAAATTTCGAATGTTAGAAATGAGTTAAGATTTTCAACTATTTCGGAAGCCTCAATAATGCTTGCCAGAAGGCTACCCTATATCAGAAACCCTATCTATTCAAAAAATTAAAAAGTTAAATTCACTCAATTACGTATTAATATATATATATATATATATACACATATACATATATACATATACATATATATACATATACATACACACATATATATATATACACATATACATATACACACATATACACACATATACATATATATATACATACATATATATATATATACATATATACATACATATATATGTGTATAAAGGCTTTTGAATACACGATTATTGTTATTATTATTATTATTATTATTATTATTATTATTATGTGTGTGACATTGTGTGTCATTATGCGAGTTAGTTTTATAGTATTATGTGTGCTTTTGTGCTGCAATTGTTATGTTATTTTATTTTTATTTGCTATGGGCTATGTTTAGTTATTGTTATAAATGTTATTATCATGTGTTTTGACTATATATGCAACTGTGTTTGTTTTTGCCATGGCCCAAAGAGGCTTTTGTTTTGCAATAAATATCTATCTATCTATCTATGCCCCCAGGGCATAACTTACAACCATTGCCCTCAGGACAGGGGGGGGAGTGACCTCCTCAAAGACATAATTTTCAGATCTTTCAACTACGTTGAACAAAATGACTTTCTCAAAATTTTGATTGGATGTGTTTGTGGAAATGGTGGTTGTGGAAGGCCATCACTTTCGGCTATTAAAAAGGCCATGAGCTCTTCCAATTTTTAATCAAATGAGCCCTTTTCGAAGTTTCTACGACAACTACTTCGATACAAAGTACCCTGGTAAAAAAAAAAAGAAAGAAAGAAGGAAAGAAACAAACAAACAAAAAAAATAAATAATACATTATACCAACATCGTTCTCTACTTAGGATGATGATAGTAGATAGTAGATAGTAGATATTAGATGATAGTAGTATAGCGTAAACAAGCGTTCGGGTTGGCGAAGATAAATGACGTATACACTCGACTTTTTTCAGCCTGATTCCCCACTAATACTGCAGTATATATTCAGCCTCCATTTTCCCCAACCCCCACGCCGAGCGCCGAGAGGTGTCCAATCTCATAATGGAATCAAGCTCAATTCTAATAGCCCCGGTATCACGCTATTCAGTTTTTCGTAATTTTGAATGGATTATGACTCTGTGAGATTCAATTTGGTATACTAAACTTTTAATATGTGTGATTTATTGAAATACTATTTATTATTAAATTTATTTGTTTGTGGGTTCACCCATTTATATCAATAAACAGCATTAATAGGCAGTGCCATAGCGCTGTGTAAGTAAAGATACAGAATTAGTCAAAGTATTACCACAGATTGTGTAGCATTATATTGTGACATATTTCTCACATTTAAATAGCGACCGTGTTTCCAATTTAAAAGCATTCGGAAGACAAAGTTATAATTATTAACCTATTCATTCAGCATTATTTGACAAAGAATACCCAGAAAACTGAACAATTCTTGGCCTAACTGCAGCAGAAACCTGAGATTAAATAAAAATTACCAGGAACACCAATTGGAAGGGAAAATTTACTCCTAAGTTTTGAAAATTACCTTCCACTTTGTATCATTGTTTAAAGAAACAAATTCTATATAAGCTACACAGGAGTTTTTCTCGTGTAAATCAGTGAATTGGGGGTATAAATTTCCGGACCGGGATTTTACTAAATATCGTTCTTATGTCTATAATTGCCTTTACAGGTAAAGCTCAGTCTCCTAGTGTTGCATCATAAAACTGATAGCTATAGTAAAAGAGAACGGATTAGGACCACTGATACGTGCTGGAAATTTCTAAATTGGCTGAAAAATGTACAGATTTTGTTTAAATTTGCTTTATTCTATTCTCAGCAGACATTTCGTACAGCATGCTGATGCAGAGATAGATGTCCCACAAGGAGCGCTGGCGTTGTGTGAACTACAACTAATTTCAATCATGATTCTTAGCCCATTTATATCAATTGTTTTTTTTTAAAGCTAGTTAAAAGAAAATACTTTGAAAAGCGAAAATAGCAAGAAGTCAATATGGTATTATAATAGAGGCAGTTCTACATTTATGGGTTACTATGTGAATCAGGAACGTATGGAATCAGAACGTATGGAACGTTAGCAGCGCTTATTCGGCATTTAAATTACAAAAAAGAGGATTTGGAGCTAAATATGACCGATTTGACTAAACTATTACCAATTTCACCTATCGAACTATTGTACGAATATCATTGTGGAAAACAATGAGTCTTGATTTCTTTTTCCATGTTTTAATTTTCATTCAGGAAATTATATTCACTGTATATCTACCTTCTTATTCTTTAATGATTTCATTTCTGTCCTCTTTGCAGATGTAAAATGTGGATTCATTTTCACTTTTGAAAGTTTTAAAACAAGAGAATCTAATCTTGAACTGATAGATTTTAGGAAGTAAAAACATCCTAAATATCATAGGTAGCGCAATCGTGCTGCCTAAGTAAAGAACGATGTTAACACAATGTATTATTTATTTTTTCCCCATACCAGGGCACTTTGTATCGAAGGAGTTGTCATAGAAACTTGGAAAAGGACTCATTCGATTGGAAATTGGAGCGGCTAGTGCCCTTTTTAATAGTCGAAAGTGATTGGAAGGCAACAACACCCCTTACACGCCCACCATTTCCCCAAACACATCCAATCAAAATTTTTGAGATAGCCATTTTGTTCAGCGTAGTTGATTTCCAGATAGAAAATATGTTTTTGAGGAGGAAACTCCCCCACAACCCTCAGGGCAAGGGTTTTAAGTTATGCCCTGGGGGCATATAAGGTTTTTATAGAAAGCGTTGTCGTAGAAACTTCAAAAAGAGCTCATTCGATTGGAAATTCAAAGGGCTAGTGCTCTTTTTAATAGTCGAAAGTGATTGGAGGGCAACTAATACCCCTCTCACGCCCACCTTTTCCCCAAACACATCCTATCAAAATTTTGAGATAGCCATTTCGTTCAACGTAGTTGAAAGTTCTAAAAATTAGGTCTTTGAGGATGACAATCCCCCCCACCAACAGCCCTCAGGGGCAAGGGTTATAAGTTATACCTTGGGGGCATATAAGGTTTTCATAGAAAATATTGTCGTAAAAACTCCAAAATGGGCTCATACGATTGGAAATTGAAATGGCTGGTGCCCTTTTTAATAGTCGAAAGTGATTGGAAGGCAACAACACCCCTTACACGCCCACCATTTCCCCAAACACATCCAATCAAAATTTTTGAGATAGCCATTTTGTTCAGCGTAGTTGATTTCCAGATAGAAAATATGTTTTTGAGGAGGACACTCTCCCACAACCCTCAGGGCAAGGGTTTTAAGTTATGCCCTGGGGGCATATAAGGTTTTTATAGAAAGCGTTGTCGTAGAAACTTCAAAAAGAGCTCATTCGATTGGAAATTCAAAGGGCTAGTGCCCTTTTTAAAAGTTGAAAGTGATTGGAGGGCAACTAATACCCGTCTCACGCCCACCTTTTCCCCAAACACATCCTATCAACATTTTGAGATAGCCATTTCGTTCAACGTAGTTGAAAGTTCTAAAAATTAGGTCTTTGAGGATGACAATCCCACCCCCCCAACAGCCCTCAGGGGCAAGGGTTATAAGTTATACCTTGGGGGCATATAAGGTTTTCATAGAAAATGTTGTCGTAGAAACTCCAAAATGGGCTCATACGATTAGAAATTGAAATGGCTGGTGCCCTTTTTAATAGTCGAAAGTGATTGGAAGGCAACTAATACCCCTTCCACGCCCATCATTTCCCCTAACACATCCAATCAAAATTTGGAGATAATCATTTTGTTCAATGTAGTTGAAAGTTTTGGAAATTATATTTTTGAGCAGGAAACTCCCCCACAGTCCACAGTCTAAAGGTTTTTATTGAAAGCTGGATCGTAGAACCGTCAAAAAGGGCTCATTTGATTGCAGATTCAAAGGGCTAGTGCTCTTTTTAACAGTCGAAAGTGATTGGAGGGCAACTAACCCCCGTCTCACGCTGGGGGCATATAAGGTTTTTATAGAAAGCGTTTTTGTAGAAACTTCAAAAAGGGCTTATTCGATTGGAAATTGAAATGGTTAGTGCACTTCTTAATAGTCGAAAGTAATTGGAGGGCAACTAACCCCCTCTCATGCCCACCATTTCCCCTAACACACACAATCAAAATTTTGAGACAGCCATTTTTTTCAACGTAGTTGAAAGTTCTGGAAATTAGGTTTTTGAGGATGACGGCCTCCCACAGTCCTCAGGGCAAGGGTTTTAAGTTATGGCCTGGGGCATATGTAGTTTTTATAGAAGGATTTGTCGTAGGTACTTAAAAATGGGCTATTTTGATTAGAAATTGAAAGGACTAGAGCCCGTTTTATAGTCGAAACTGATTGAAGAACAATAACCCCCCTCTCACGCCCACCATTTTCCCAAATACATCTAATCAAATTTTGAGATATTCATGTTGTTCAACGTAGTTGAAAGTTCTGGAAACTTGGTCTTGGAGGACGACAAACCCCCAAAAGCCCCCAGGACAAAGGTTTTAAGTTATGCCCTGGGGGCATATAAGGTTTTTTATAGATAGTGTTGTCGTAGACAGTTCAAAAGGGGCTCATTCAATTGGAAATTGGGAGGGCTAGTGCCCTTTTTAATAGTCAAAAGCGATCAGAAGGCGAATGTCCCCCCCATACCCATCATTTCCGATCCAAACACTTCCGATCAACATTTTGATATGGCAATTCTGTTGAACGTAGCTGAAGGGTCTGGAAATTATGTTTTTGAGTATAACAACCCCCGACAGCCCTCAGAGCTAGGGTCGTAAGTTATGCCCTGGGGGTATATAATGTTCTTATAGAAAGCGTTGTCGTAGAAACTTCGAAAAGATCTCATTCTATTGGAAATTCAAAGGGCTAGTGCCCTTTTTAATAGTCGAAAGTGATTGGAACGCAACTAACCCCCCTCTCATATCCACCTTTTCCCCTGACATATTCAATCATAATTTTGAGATAGCCATTTTGTTCAACGTAGTTGAAAGTTCTGAAAATTAGGTCTTTGAGAATGACAACCCCTTCAGAGCCCTCAGGGACAAGGGTTATAAGTTATGCCCTCTGGGCATATAAGGTTTTCAAAAAGGGGCTAGTACCTTTTTTAATAGTCAAAAGTGAATGGAGAGCAACTAACCCCCCTCTCACGCCCACAATTTGCCCAAACACATTCAATCAATGTTTTGAGATTGCCATTTTGTTCAACGTAGTTGAAAGTTCTGGAAATTGTGCATTTGAGGATGACAAACCCCCGAGAACCCCAGGGTAAAGGTTGTAAGTTATGCCCTGGGAGCATATAAGGTTTTTATAGGTAGCATTTTTGTAGACACTTCAAAAGGGTCTCATTAAATTGGAAATTGAGAGGGCTAGTGCCCTTTTAATAGTCAAAAGCGATCGGAATGCGAATGCCCCCCATACCCCTCATTTCCCCAAACACTTCCGATAAACCTTTTGATATAGCAATTTTGTTGAACGTAGTTGAAGGGTCCGAAAATTATGTTTTTGAGTATGACAACCCCCTACAGCCCTCAGGGTTAAGGTGGTAAGTTATGCCCTGGGGGGCATATAATGTCCTATAGAAAGTGTTGTCATAAGAACTTAAAAAATGGCTCTTTCGATTGAAAATTGAGAGGGAAATTGCCCTTTTTAATAGTCGAAAGTAATCAAAAGGAAAATTTCCCCAAACGCCCATCATTTCCCCAAACATTTCCGATTAACATTTTGATATGCGATTTTGCTCAAGACAGTTGAAAGGTCTGTTATGTCTTTGAGGATGACGACCCCCCCCCCCCCCATAGCCCTCAGGACAAGGGTTATAAGTTATGCCTTTGGGAAATTTAACGGTTTTTATAGAAATGTTTGCCGTAAAAGCTTCAAAAAGGGCTCATTTGATTGGAAACTGAGAGGACTAGTGCATTTTTTATTCGTCGAAAGTGATCAGAGGGCAAATATCTCCCTCCACGCCTATCATTTCCTCAAACACTTCCAATCAAAATTTCGATATATCCATTTTGTTAAGCCTATCAGAAAGGTCTGGAAATTATGCCTTTGAGGATAACAAATCCCCCCAGCCCTCAGGGCAAGGGTTATAAGTTTTGCCCTGGGGATATATAGGGTTTTTATAGAAAGTGTAATCATATAAACTTCAAAGGGGGCTCATTGGATTGGTAATCAGACGTTCTAGTGCCCTTTTTAAGATTCAAAGTAATCAGAGGGCAGCTACCCTCTCCCCCTGCATACACGTCATATTGTCCCGAAATGCGTCTAAGAGAAATATTGAGATAGTCATTCTATCCAAAATAGTCTAAATATCATATAACGAGGCTTTTGGGGTTGAAACAAACCCTAGAGACTAGGTGAAAGGGTTTTAAGTTATGCCCAGGGGGTATTTAAGGTTTTTATGAAAGGGATGGTTTTTTAACTTCAGAAGAGGCTCAGTCTTTCTCCCTGAAAAAGACGTCTTCAATATAAAACTAACAGAAATTAATCAAAAAACTTTTATTGCACAAAATAAGTTTTTCAAAAAAAAGTAAAGAACTCCATTTAACCAAAAATTTGATAAAAATAGAATCAAATAATCTACCAAGCATACAACTACCGCAAAGTAAATTCATTTGAATATTTTTCAGTAAAGTACAAATTATATTCTGGCTTTTAGAAAGCATAGGGTTTAGAACCCTACTCAGATAATTTCTGCTCGTTTTGAGTTTGACTTATTTTAAGTTCTGTTTTTTTTGGGGGGTTTCATTTATTTATTAATATTGATTTACGGTAGTTGTATACTTCGGAAATTATTTGATTCTATTTTGTTCATTTTTGGTTTAATGGAGTTCTTTACTTTTTTTTTGAAAAACTTATTTTGTGCAAAAAGTGTTTTTGATTAATCAGGAAAAAGATTGACGCGAGCTTATGAAACAGGAAGCAAGGAGCATTTTTCAATTTTGCCATTGACTAGGCTCACATTTTTCATTTAATTAATAAGTTAAATTTCAAGGGCAGTATGCTTGAAAAAATATTAATATGGAACATATTATGAAGTATAATGGACCTTTAAGTTTTCTCATTTTCTTAATGTTAAAAACGGACATTGTTTAATTTAAAAAAAATATCTGTTCAAAGCAAAAAGCAAATTTAACACTTAAAACGAGCAACAGTTTGAAAACCTATTTAATAAATTATAGCTTTTTCAAACTATTAGAGAGCCAACTACTTCCCTAGCCCCCCTCAACGAAACAACTGATCGTATACCAGACATATACATTAAAAGTGATTAGTGCTATGTAAAAGAGTAACAATGCTATAGTTAAGGTGGGAAATGAAGTTAGCAACTGGTTCCATATAAAATCAGGAGTTAAGCAAGGTAATTTTCTATTCCTATTTATATGGATCATTTTGATGGACTTTGTCTTAACCAGTACAAAAAAGGCAATGGGAAAACACGGAATCAAAAGGGGAAGAAAAACTTTTCCAGGACATAGATTATGCTGATGATTTAAGCATCCTAGATGAAAGTGTGAGCAAAATGAATCAGCTTTTAAATTTTTTGTGAGTTCAGGGTGCTACAATAGGTTTGAAACTTATTGTTAAGAAGACTAAGTCGCGAAGGCTAGGAATAAGTCAAGATGAAAAGGTGACCTGTAACTGAAAAATTTATCAAGTGGACAGCTTCACTTACCTTGGTAATATTATTAGTATAGATGGTGGAAGCAGTGAAGATATTAAAACTAGAACAGCCAAGGATTAGAGTGTTTTTTACAATTTGAAAAAGTTTGGACGACTGGGAAGACGAGTCCGCCAACCAAAATTAGAATATTGGAAGCTACAGTGATGACAGTGGTCAAATCATGAAAGCATGGGCACTCCAAAAAGGTTTATAAAAGGTTCTACGCATGATAGTGTCATCGAATTAAAGACGAACCTTGCAACATCCTTAAATGTTCTGTTGGTTTCCGTAACAAATCCGTCTTTCCTTTTAAAAGAAAGGTCCGTTTTTGAGACCTATTTGACGCTAAATTTTGACTAAAATAATAGACTAAATTCTATTATGGAAAATAATTTGACTAAATTCGAGCTCGAAACAGTATAAGATCTAAAAGAATTTAAGAACGCCGAAAGCACGAATTGGCAGGATACTTAAAATAAGGAATGCTGCTTTTTGAATTTGGGTAGGGTAATTATTCAACCCATACTGATTTGTAACTGTGCTCTTTTCAGTGATATTTTTTCTTGCCTAATGATTATTAACAAGCGGAATGATGATTTTTGCAATTATTTGGTGTAAAGGTTTTTTTAAGGCTTGCAGGAACACTGCAAAATCCAATGGAAAAAGGGGTAAATAGGCCTATTTTGTTATTCATATTATTGACTTACAAAATAAAGTAAACATACCACTCAATGCCTTTTTTTATGTTCTTTCCAAATATAATAATAATTTTTGTCAGAAAAGAATTTACCCCCACCCCTATATTTACCAATTTAGGTATATATTTGTTCATTAGGGGGGTGAGGGTAAATTTTATTTCTGTTTTAAAGGAGAAGTAAGTTCAAAATTCCCCCCCCCCCACACCTAATGTGCAAATATATACCTTGAATTGGTATATAGACTATAGGAGGAGGGGGGGGGGGGTAAAAAAATTTTCCAACAAAAATGATTATTATATTTGGAAAGAGTATAAAAAAAGATGGTATGTTTACTTTATTTGTAAGTCAATAATATAAATAACAAAAAATGTACCAGAAAAGGTACATAGGCCTAAAGGGTGAGCAACATTTGACTATTAAAGTCATTGGTCTAAGGAAAAAATGTTTCTCTAAGCAACAAATATTGTCTAAGCAACAAGTATTGTCATAATGTTTCCTTTAAACATGGAGAATGATATAAAGTCTTCTGTATGACTTTTTAGACATCAAATTATTATAGAGAAGTATGAATAAAATTATACAGAAGAATTTTTGGTTTTCTCATTTAATATATACGATCCACTAAAATGTCATACAGAAGAAATTGTATTATCCCACTGATACATAGAGAAAACAACAAAAAGTCATACTGATGGCTTTTTATAAGCCTATATGATTTCATTTATAGAGCAGCCTAAATAAAGTCATGCAGATGAATTTTTAATATAGGCTATCATTCTGCTATAAAGCATTTGCACAACACTTTTTTACAGCCTACTGTTTGAAAGATAGCAGTCTGTTGGGTACCCAATATGTAGATAATTTCAAAGAACACACTGCCTTTCTATGATTATAAATAAAAGTTCAAATAGGGATAAAATCCTATTAATTGACAGGGATAAATTTCACAAAAATACTAGATATTTTAGTCATATATGTAATGGCCATCATCAGTAATAAAACTGTGTTTATATATTTATAAACTTTTTTGGTCAAACCATCCCCATAAATATGACATAGATAATTTCAAAGACCACACCTCCTTTCTATGATGATAAATAAAAGTTCAAATAGGGATGAAGTCCTTTTAATTGACAGTGATAGATTTCACACAAATACTAGATATATTGGTCACATATGTAGTGACCTCATCAGTAGTACATATGTGACCAAAATATCTAGTATTTTTGTGAAATCTATCACTGTCAATTAAAAGAATTTTATGCCTATTTGAACTTCTATTTATAAGTATCTAATACAATCCATATGCAATTTCTCTGAAAAAAAAACAAATAAATTTTCATCCATATTTTGGAGTGCCCATGCTTCAGAACCTTACTTGACCACTCTCATCACTATAGCTTTCAATCATGGGCTCCCATTAAGGGGGGGGGGGGGGGCAGGAGGTGGTGCCAGCCCCCTCTTGGCTGAATGATGGTGCCCTATTTCTTATATTTTTGTTTTGATATTTCTATTGTATATCATAGGCAGCACAATAGCACTGCCTAAGTAAAGAACAATGTTGGCACAATGTATTATTTATTTTTTATTTTTTTTTCTTGGTCTTAGACCAGGGCACTTTGTATCAAAGGAGTTGTCATATAAACTTTGAAAACTGCTCATTCAATTAGAAATTGAACTGGCTAGTGCCCTTTTTAATAGTTGAAAGCAATTGGAGGGCAAGTAGCCCCCAACCATGCCCATCATTCCCCCAAACACATCCAATCAAAATTTTGAGATAGCCATTTTGTTCAGCATAGTTGATTTCTAGATAGAAAATATGTTGTTGGGGAGGTCACTCCCCCACAACCCTCAGGGCAAGAGTTTTAACTTATGCCCTGGGGGCATATAAGAACAATTTATTATTTATTATTTTTTTCCCTTTGGACCAGGGCACTTTGTATTGAAGAAGTTGTTGTAGAAACTTCAAAAAGGGATCATTCAATTGGAAATTGGAGTGGCTTGTGCCCTTTTTAATAGTTGAAAGTGATTGGAAGGCAACTAACACCCCTTCCACACACACCATTTCCCAAAAAACATCCAATAAAAATTTTGAGATAACCATTTTGTTCAGCATAGTTGATTTCCAGATAGAAATTATGTTTTTGATGAGGACATTCCCCCACAGCCCTCAGGGCAAGGGTTGTAAGTTATGCCTTGGGTGCATGTAAGGTTTTTACAGAAAGTATTGTCATAGAAACTTCAAAAAAGGCTCATTTGATTGGAAATTCAAAGGTCTACTCCCCTTTTAATAGTTGAAAGTGATTGGAGGGCTACTAACCCCCCTCTCATGCCCACCTTTTCCCTAAACACATCCATTCAAAATTCTAAGATAGGCATTTTGTTGAATGTAGTTGAAAGTTCTGGAAATTAGGTCTTTGAGGATGACAACCCCCCACAGCCCTCAGGGCAAGGGTTGTTAGTTATGCCCTGGGGGCATATGAGGTTTTTATAAAATACATTGTCATAGAAACTTCAAAAAGGGCTCATTCTATTAGAAATTGAAATGACTAGTGCCCTTTTTAGCAGTCGGAAGTGATTGGAAGGCAACTAACACCCCTTCCACATCCACCATTTCCCCAAACTCATCCAATCAAAATTTTGAGATAGCCTTTTTGTTCCACACATTTATAGTTCAGGAAATTATACCTTTGAGCAGGATACTCCCCCCACAGTCTGCAGGGCAAGGGTTATAAGTTATGCCTTGGGGGCATAAAAGTTTTTATTGAAATCTTTGTCATAGCATGTTGTCAACAATTGGAATAGCCATCTAGCTGAAACGGCAACTGCACCCATGGCTGCGTCCTTCAAGTCCAGACTGAACAAGGAATGGAATGAAAAGCCATGGAAATATGAGTGGGACTGTCTCTCCCACTCAACTACCAACTGATGCCAACTTCATCATAATGAGTGTCTTGCTAGGAGGCTGATCCTGCTTTGGGCTTAATTTGCATCTCTCCTGCAGACCTCTCTTATGGCGTGTCACTGGGCCCTAACACAGTGATGAAATTTTGCCAACATTGACCCTAAGCACAACAGATCCTGTATGGACCTTAATTGCTCCAAAGTGCGAATTAAGGTAATTAATTTATTAAGGTAATAGAAACTTGAAAAAGGGCTCATTTGATTGGAAATTCAAAGGTCTAGTGCCCTTTTTACTAGTCGAAAATTATTTGAGGGCAACTAATCCCCCTCTAATGCCCGCTTTTTCCCAAAACACATCCAATCAAAATTTTTAGATAGCCATTTTGTTTAGCATAGTTGATTTCCTGATAGAAATTAAAAGATCTTAAGCCGAACTGGCCAGCCATGACAAAAACCAACAAAGAGAAAAATCTAAAAAAAAACAGACAAACGAGACTGTGGCCAGTGGAGAGAAAAGAAAAGACAAATGCAAAAACAACGTGGATATTTTGCCTGTATTCAAACAAGGCGTCTTCAGCACTTAAAGAAACAACAAGAAGAACAGGATAAAAAAAACCAAGATAAAACTAAAAACCAATAAAACCACCACCAAAAAAAAACGTACAATTGACGCAAACTGATCCACGTAGGGAAAAGATGCTATTATTATAGAGTTACTTCAGTGAAGACACACGAGTAACTGAGGAAAAATAAAAAAACTGTAAATTACTTTAATTATTCTGTTGCAAAATAATCCTTTTCTTAGCTATTACTGAAGCAAATCGTTTTGGTCTAGCAGGTAAAATAGTCCCCTGGTGATTATTTAAAATCTTAACTTCCTTATTGACTATTGATTCACTCTTTAGAAGGTTATCATAAATTGGGTCAATATTTAAATTACCTGTGTCCCTATTTATCGAAAGATTAGCAAACATTTGTTTTTTAATTTCTATGGCTTCCCTCGCCCATTGAGTGTAACCCTTATCATTTGAAATAGCTAAGGCTTCATCAAATTTTACAAAATGATCTGGTTGAAACCAAATATGCTCTGCTAAAGCTGAAACAAAAGTTTCTGGAGGCTTGCTTAATTGTAGGGTTTTTTTCAATTGAATTTTGGTGTTCAATAAACCTTTCAACAAATTGTTGGTGAGTCCTACCAATATAGAACTTCCCACAAGAACATGGAATTTTATATACCCCACTTACTAAATTTCCCCCGGTTAAATCCTTACCAGAACTAAAAAAAAACTACCCATTGGCCTCAGCGATTGGAAACATGCATCAATACCAACTTTACATAAAACCCGTGAAAGTTTTTCACCCAAACCAGGTACATATGGTAATGAAATGAAACTTTTTGATACATCTAAATCTAAAGACTTAGATACCCCAATAACCCTCCTATCATGTTTAACCCGTCTATTTTCAATTATTTTGTCAATGAACATAATTGGGTAACTATTACAAAACAAAATATCTCTCAAGTATAATAATTACGAATCCAGAAATTCCTGGGAACAAATTCTAAAGGCTCTATCCACTAGTGAAATTACAACCCCCCTTTTCACCAACATAGGGTGGCAAGAATGAAAATTTAAATACCTATCATTGTGCGTTGGTTTTCTGTAAATCGAGAAAAGTAAATGGAGATCCCTTTTAATTAATAAAATATCCAGAAAAGGTAATTTATTATTATCCTCAAACTAAACTGTAAATTTAATATTATTATCAAAACTATTTAAATGCTTACAGAATAGTTCTATGGAGTCCAATCCATGTTTCCAAATGCACACCACATCATCCATGAACCTACCCCAGAAGCAAGGGGAGATTCTAAAACTGTGTATAGCGGAGGTTTCAATGGCATCTATGAAAAGATTTGCCAATAAGGAGAAAGAGAAGCCCCCATAGGTAACCCAAAAATTTGTCTGTAAAACTCCCCTCTAAAACCAAAATAAAAAGAAAATTCATTTACTAGGGTAATTAGCCTCATAATGACTTCAATATCCAAACTGGTTAAACTCACATCTTGTATTAAATCAAAGTGTTTTTCTAATTTACTTTTTAAAATGTCCTCGCGCCTTTTTAAATCACAATTTGAATACATGGACACAACATCGAAACTGCAAAGAATTGAACTGTCCTCCAACGTGAAATTTTGCAATTTATTAGTAAGATCAGTCGAATTTTTTAAATATGATTTTTGTGTTCCCAAAAGTGGACGCAATGCTAACGACAACCATTTTCCTAATTTTGAAACAGGTGACGGAAACGTTGACACAATGGGGCGGAGGGGGGCTCCAGTCTTATGAATCTTAGGTAGACCATAGATCTTGGGTGCCGAACAACCCCTAGGATAATATTTGTTATAAAACTGTGGGGTAATGTGAAAATCATTTTTCATTGATTCCAATTCCTTTCTTGTTGATTTTACATATTTATCTGTAGGATCAAAATCAAGCTTTTTTGTATGTAATAGTGTCAGAAATAATGGATTTCATTTGATTATTATAGTCTTCAGTGTTCATAATTACGATCGTGTT
This sequence comes from Artemia sinica, assembly GCA_027921565.1. Lineage (NCBI taxonomy): Eukaryota > Metazoa > Arthropoda > Branchiopoda > Anostraca > Artemiidae > Artemia > Artemia sinica. The sequence goes on along the minus strand of CM051271.1, from coordinate 6,930,234 downwards.
TCCCTTATCGGCTCTGGTGATAGTAAGGAATTTATCCTTTTTCAAATCTGAAAGTATTTTAATGTCATTTTTTTTGTGAAATGTCTTTACCAATTAAACTCATATTAAAGGTGTTTAGTTTTCTTACTATCTCGGCTTGAAGTTCTTGAGGAGTATCAACTTTATCTATAGAAGCCTTAATTCCTGATTCCACCTTTGAAATTACTTTTGAATAGGAGATTGGTTTTGGAAAACAGAAGAATTTGTCTTCTAAACCTCTTAATATTCAACAGGAGGCAGTTTTGTCGAAGGGTTCTAAGTTCTGTTTTCCAACACCAATCTCCTATTCAAAAGTAATTTCAAAGGTGGAATCAGGAATTATGGCTTCTATAGATAAAGTTGATACTCCTCAAGAACTTCGAGCCGAGATTGTAAGAAAACTAAACACCTTTAATATGAGTTTAATTGGTAAAGACATTTCACAAAAAAATGACATTAAAATACTTTCAGATTTGAAAAAGGATAAATTCCTTACTATCACCAGAGCCGATAAAGGAAGCACGATCGTAATTATGAACACTGAAGACTATAATAATCAAATGAAATCCATTATTTCTGACACTATTACATACAAAAAACTTGATTTTGATCCTACAGATAAATATGTAAAATCAACAAGAAAGGAATTGGAATCAATGAAAAATAATTTTCACATTACCCCACAGTTTTATAACAAATATTATCCTAGGGGTTGTTCGGCACCCAAGATCTATGGTCTACCTAAGATTCATAAGACTGGAGCCCCCCTCCGCCCCATTGTGTCAACTTTTCCGTCACCTGTTTCAAAATTAGGAAAATGGTTGTCGTTAGCATTGCGTCCACTTTTGAGAACACAAAAATCATATTTAAAAACTCGACTGATTTTACTAATAAATTGCGAAATTTCACGTTGGAGGACAGTTCAATTCTTTGCAGTTTCGACGTTGTGTCCATGTATTAAAATTGTGATTTAAAAAGGTGCGAGGACATTTTAAAAAGTAAATTAGAAAAACACTTTGATTTAATACAAGATGTGACTTTAGCCAGTTTGGATATTGAAGTCATTATGAGACTAATTACCCTAGTAAATGAATTTTCTTTTTATTTTGGTTTTAGAGGGGAGTTTTATAGACAAATTTTTGGGTTACCTATGGGAGCTTCTCTTTCTCCTTTATTGGCAAATCTTTGCATAGATGCCATTGAAACCTCCGCTATACACAGTTTTAGAATCTCCCCTTGCTTCTGGGGTAGGTTCATGGATGATGTGGTGTGCGTTTGGAAACATGGATTGGACTCCTTAGACCTATTCTGTAAGCATTTAAATAGTTTTGATAATAATATTAAATTTACAGTTGAGTTTGAGGATAATAATAAATTACCTTTTCTGGATATTTTATTAATTAAAAGGGATCTCCATTTACTTTTCTCGATTTACAGAAAACCAACGCACAATGATAGGTATTTAAATTTTCATTCTTGCCACCCTATGTTGGTGAAAAGGGGGGTTGTAATTTCACTAGTGGATAGAGCCTTTAGAATTTGTTCCCAGGAATTTCTGGATTTGGAATTGTTATACTTGAGGGATATTTTGTTTTGTAATAGTTACCCAATTAAGTTCATTGACAAAATAATTGAAAATAGACGGGTTAAACATGATAGTAGGGTTATTGGGGTTTCTCAGTCTTTAGATTTAGATGTATCAAAAAGTTTCATTTCATTACCATATGTACCTGGTTTGGGTGAAAAACTTTCACAGGTTTTACGTAAATTTGGTATTGATGCATGTTTCCAATCGTTGAGGCCAATGGGTAGTTTTTTTAGTTCTGGTAAGGATTTAACCCGGGGAAATTTAGTAAGTGGGGTATATAAAATTCCGTGTTCTTGTGGGAAGTTCTATATTGGTAGGACTCACCAACAATTTATTGGAAGGTTTATTGAACACTCAAATTCAATTGAAAAAACCCTAGAATTAAGCAAGCCTCCAGAAACTTTTGTTTCAGGTTTAGCAGAGCATATTTTTTTTCAACCAGATCATTTTGTAAAATTTGATGAAGCCTTAGCTATTTCAAATGATAAGGGTTACACTCAATGGGCGAGAGAAGCAATACAAATTAAAAAAAACATATGTTTGCTAATCTTTCGATAAATAGGGACACAGGTAATTTAATTATTGACCCAATTTATGATAACCTTCTAAAGAGTGAATCAACTGTCAATAAGGGAGTTAAGATTTTAAATAATCACCAGGGGACTATTTTACCTGCTAGACCAAAACGATTTGCTTCAGTAATAGCTAACAAAAGTATTATTTCGGAACAGAGTAATTAAAGTAATTTACAGTTTTTTTATTTTTCCTCAGTTACTCGGGTGTCCTCACTGAAGTAACTCTATAATAATAGCATCTTTTCCCTACGTGGATCAGTTTGCGCCAATTGTACATTTTTTTTTGGTGGGGGTTTTATTGGTTTTTAGTTTTATCTTGTTTTTTTTTCATCCTGTTATTCTTGTTGTTTCTTTAAGTGCTGAAGACGCCTTGTTTGAATACAGGCGAAATATCCCTGTTGTTTTTGCATTTGTCTTTTCTTTTCTCTCCACTGGCCACAGTCTCGTTTGTTTGTTTTTTTTTGAGATTTTTCTCTTTGTTGGTTTTTGTAGATAGAAATTATGTTTTTGAGGAAGACATCCCCCCCCCGCAGCCCTCAGGGCAAGGGTTATAAGTTATGTCCTGGGGGCATATAAGTTTTTATAGAAAGCTTTGTTGTAGAAACTTCAAAAAAGGCTCATTCAATTGGAAATTCAAAGGGCTAGTGACTTATTTAATAGTTGAAAGTGACTGGAGAGCAACTAACGCCCCTTTCACGCCCACCATTTTCCCAGACACTTCCAATCAAAATTTTTAGATAGCCATTTTGTTTAACGTAGTCGAAAGCTCTGGAAATTAGGCCTTAGAGGATGACAACCACCCTCACAGCCCTTTGGGTAAGTGTTGTAATTTATGCCCTTGGGGCATATAAAAAGTTTACAGAAAGCATTGTCATAGAAACTAAAAAAGGGCTCATTCAATTGAAAATCAAAAGGACTAGTGCCCTTTTTAATAGTCGAAAGTGATTGGAAGGCTTGACATTTTTATAGCAAAGATTGATGTGGGTATAATTTATTTTTGTTGTTTAGACCAGGGCACTTCGTATTGAAGGAATTGTTGTAGGAACTTCGAAAAGGGCTCATTCGATTGAAATTAGAAAGGGCTGATGCCTTTTTTAATAGTTGAAAGTGATTGGAGGGAAACTAATCCCGCTCCTACGCCCACCCTCCCATTTACCTTTATGTTTAAAAACTAAATGTTGCCTTAAGATTAAATCAAAATGCACTGTGTTAATGCTAATTCCCAATAAGGCATCTCAGCAGTATCCCAAGAACAACTGAGGGTATTATGTTCAAACTTTCGGGGCTACTTCTGCTCTTAAAATTTAACCAAATCAAAATAGCATAATTGCATCCAAGCTATCAAAGAAAGTAAACAGATTTTTTTGTGAATGGTATCAAGCTTTCTATTTCAGGTCAACTAGAGGAGGTATGAAACTAAATTAAACACTACTATTTGTGTCCAGATTTTTAAAAGGGTGTATTTTGTTAAAAATTGCTGAAAATTTTTCTCCATTATACAAATAGCAGGCCAAACTATAAATTCTTAAAAAAACGAAAATATTTAAAGTATAATTTTCTTTTTCCCTGAAAAGACTATGTCAATATAAAACGAATAGAAATTAATTAAAAAAAAAACTTTTTCCACAAAATAAGCTTTTAAAAGAAAAGTAAAGAACTCCATTAAACAAAAAATGAGCGAAAATAAAATCAAATAATCTACCAAGAGTGAAACTACCACAAAACAGCATTGATAAATAAATGAAACCCACCCAAAACGAACAGAAATTACAATAAATAACTGAGTCAAACTCAAAACGAGCAGAAATTAACATAAGTTGGGCTCAAAACCCCTATGCCTTCCCAAGGCCAGAACATAAATATACTGATATTTAGTAATCAAAATGTTAATATTATTTGATTTATTAAAGTTATAAAAGTAAAAACATTTATATTTTTTCAGTAAAGTGCAAATTATGTTCTCTGTTTTGAGTTTGACTCGGTTAAATATTGTAATTTCTGTTCGTTTTGGGTTTCATTTATTTATCGATACTGATTTGTGGTAGTTGTATGCTGGTAGATTATTTGATTTTATTTTCGCTCATTTTTGTTTAATGGAGTTCTTTATTTTTCTTTGAAAAACTTATTTTGTGGAATTTTTTTTTTAATTAATCATTAAAATGCCAATTAGACCAGGTAAGTCCCCCTGGAATTGAGCCTATGGGTGCTCATGCTTCCAGTATTATAATCTTGGTTCAGAGACTTATCTTCCTATTCTTCCAAACATTTTTCAACTGTGATAAAACTCCCTTGGCTTTTGCTGTTCTACTTTTAACATCTTTACTGCACCTGCCATCTTTACTAATAACACTACCTAGTAAAGTGAAGCTGTCCACTTGCTTAATCTTTTTGTTACCCAACATCACCTTTTCATCTTCACATATTCCTAGCTACTTAGTCTTCTTTATATGTATTTCCAAACCTATTCTTGCATTTTTAACTTGTAAAACTTCTAAAAGTTCTTTCATTTTGCTCACACTTTCATCTATGATGCTTAAATAATCAGTATAATCCAAGTCCAGAAAAGTTTTATTTCTCCATTTGATTCTGTATTCTTCCTTGCCTTTGCTGTGCTTCTTAAGACTAAGTCAATCAAAATGATCTATATAAATGGAGATCCCCACTTAACTCCTGATTTAATACAAAACCTGCTACTAACCTCATTTCCTGCCCTAACTGCATCAGTGTTGTTCTTGTACAAATCATTAATCACTTTAATGTATTTGTCTGGTATACAAAGATAAGGCCTTTCATCAATCAGAAGAAAAACAGGCTAATGCCGCTATAATTACCATACTCACTCTTATCACCTTTCTTGTATAGGGGTTTGATAATGGTTTTCCTAAAGTCGTTAGGTACTTTTCCTTTTTCAAAAATCATATTCATAATCTTCAGTAACTTATTTCTAACCTCACAGCCATCATATTTAAGAAACCCATTTACTACCTTATCAGTCCCTGGAGCCTTATTATTTTTAATTCTTCTAGTACTGTCACTAATTTTCCTCAGAAAATCTTCCTTCACATCCAAGGTGTCAAAAACTTTTATTCTCCTCTATACCTTTTTTTGTAACTTTATCCTGGTCTAGCACATACTCAAAATATTCTGCCTATCTCTCTTCTGCCCTTTCCTTATCACTAATTGTGGCCCTGTGCCTATCTCTAACTAGGAAAATTCCAGATTGACTAGTCCCTCTCAATTTATTAACATGCCAGTACAATATTTTGCTATTCTGTCATCTAGCCACATCTTCCAGATCTTTGGCTATTTATGCATGTCGTCCACTTCAGAACCTGCTTAGTTTACATCTTAATGCTTTCTTTACTTTTTTTTTACATTCCTCTTATTTTAATATGATATCCCTCAGATAGTTCTTGTACAAGTATCTCCTCTTTGTTAAAATAATGTTTTTTTTCACTAATGTTTCTAGCTGTGTTTCTAACTTTCTTCCCTAAGACATGATCAGCACCTTCAGAAATTATTTTCCTAGAATTATTTTATCCATCTTCTGCATTGTCAAACTTTAAACTCTCCAGTTGAGTGTTCAATTGTCCTGGACAGTTTCTCTCAGATTCTCATCCTGGAGTCTACCAACGTCATAGTTTCCTAAAATGCAGTTACCGTTCCTGAATTTCACTTCAAATTAACCCAAGATACTAGTAGATGGTAGTCTTTACTTTTAACATGAATAAAGTCAGTCCTATCCACGGGCGCCCATAAGGGGGGGGGGCAGGAGGGGTGGCAGTCCCCTCCTGGCTGAATGATGCTGCCTTATTTTTTATATTTTTGTTTTGATATTTCTATTATATATCATTAAAACTGCCAATTAGACCAGGTAAGCCCCCCCCCCCCTGGAATTCAGCCTGTGGGCGCTCATGGTCCTATATACCCTGCCAGTCTTTGGTTTACAAAAAAAAAATCAAGGTTTGCTGTTTTACCTTCACGTGAATATCATGTTAACTTTAGGGCCATTTTATGACCAAACACTGTACTGGTTATGACAAGATTGTTGTACCTACATAATTGCAGCACTCTATACCCATTGCTGATTTCTTTTCTTACACCAAATTTACCTAGGCTAGTATACCATATATCCCTATTTCTACTGATCTGGGCATTAAAATCTAATAAAAACACCATATTTCTGCTTGGGACCCTGTCTATTTGTTCTTGTAGCTCTAAGAAATATTTTTGTAAGTAAACTGAAACTAATTGGTTAAAGCCATCATAATCTAGACCATAAAATAAAATAATTTTGTAATCTAATGTCATCATAATCTAATCTAATGTCATAAAATAAAATAATTTTTTCAACTGAAAGTAAGAAGCAAAGTTAAAACTCATAATGAACAGAAATTATTGTTTATATAAAGGGTTCTGTTCCTTCTTTAACCCTCACTCTTTACACTAAAGTCTTAAAGTTCTTCATAAATACTTCTCATTAAAATTCAACAGCCCTTGTGTTTGAGCTTCTTGAAACATTTTGACAAAAAGTCAAATTTTAGTGTAAAGAGTGAGAATTGAGGAATGGGCAGTCCCCCCTCATATACAGAATAGCTTCTGTCCATTTTAAGTTTTAATCCTCCTATGTAAGACACCCTGCAGAAAATCCCTCCCCCCCCCCAAAAAAATATATATTTCTAAATAAAAATACTATGGGCCTATGTGAAGCAGGCAAATTGCCTAACTTACAGCCCTTTCCCTAGGGACTATGGGTTGTCATGTCATCCCTAAAAGCATAGTCATTTGACCTATAATATATGCTGAATTATATGGCTATGCAAAGGTTTATAGGGGAAAAGGGGCATATGATGAAGGATAGTTGCTCTCTAATATATTTGGTAACCTAAAAATGACACTTCTGATCTTCTCAGACAATTTTTTTATGCAATGAGCCCTAAAAAAATATATATAAAAAATGGGGAAAAGATATTCTTACTCCTTGTTTTGTGTGTGATTGTGAGGGTTGAGTTAACATAGCAGGTTAAGATAAAGGCTAAAGAAAATAAATTAGAAACACGAAATTAGTGTCACCTGTCATACCAGTTGACCTTAGTAATCAAGAAAATTTCCACTAGGTGGTCATCAGAATTTTTTTTATATATTTTTTTTTTTTTTTTAATATTTTGGAGTCAATCTCTGACTCTGAACCCAACAATTTTGAAGCAGACTGAACTCATTATGTCAAATAAGCTAGAAAATTATTTTTTTTTAACATTTATTTTACCCTGCTGCAATGACTCAACCCCTGGTCCCCCCAAAAAATGAAGTCAAGGAGGCACACTTGTGCCTCTATAATGAGGCGACCCACCACAATGTTAAGCGATTTCAGGTCCTAGAGGTCGCAGAGAGACGGCGGTAATCGCATTTTGTAGCCCAAGCTCAAACTAAGAAACTTGCAAAATTTCATCCTCCTCCGACTTTATCTTCATGGGGTAAACTGGGCCGGAAATTATTCCGTATATGAAAGGGGCTGTGCCCTCCTCAACGCCTCGCTCTTTACGTTAAAGTTTTTATTGTTTAAAAAAAAGAGTTGTGAGAAAGTCAAACTTTAGCGTAAAGAGCGAGGCGTTGAGGAGGGCACAGCCCCTTTCATATACGGAATAATTTCTGTTCGTTTTAAGATTTAATGTCGCTCCTTACTTTCAGTTAAAAAAATTTTTTTATTTATTTAAAGGCTGCGAAAGCGGGGGGTTTGGGTGGCGGCAGCCCCCCAACTGTGCCTCCTAATCCCTGTATGTTTTAAGGTTCGACCTTGTAACTCAGCCTCTTTAACTCTTTAGAAAACGTAGTTTTTTTCAAATAATAAAGAATAAAAGGGAATAAAAATATAAAAATAAATACTAAGGACATAAATTCTATACACCAAATATTGTTCTTATATTTTGGTATATGAGTAGATTATACCAAAACCCTTTCTTTTCTTCATTCTTTTTATTTGTCTTACTTTCCCTTCTATTGCTCACTTTTAATTTCAGAGAAGGGGGAGGAATTTTTCAGGCAGTGGTTTTATCTGGGGTAAACTTTCTGCAGGGGAATTGTCCATGGGGAAATTTTCTAGGGGAATCATCCTAGAAACTTATCATATAAACTCCAATAATAATTATTATTTACCTTTTGAAGCTTCTCAAGTTGTTTGAAAGATCAGAATATAATTATCCATTAGTAGCTTAAAATTTAATTTTAAGCAGAAAATTGGCATAGTTCTTTCAATTTTTCTTTTTTGTTTCTAGGTACTAAGTGAATCCAAATATTTACAATTCGGTTTTACAACTAGCAAAACAAGATGGGCGAAATAATCACATTGCAAATTGGTGGGTACTCAAACCATATTGGTTCTCACTTTTGGAACATTCAGGAGGATAATTTCATTTACAATACTGATAGAAAGCACCAAGCTTCCTCTAGTGTAAACCATGATGTACTTTTCCAAGAGGGACAGACACTGCAGGTAATTCTTTGCTATTGCGATGATTGAGTGTGCTGATAGCCAAAGCATGAACATGACAGTCAAACTATTAGAAAACATATAAGTTATCATCTTGTAAAGGGTCATCTAAACTGCCCTGTCCTGGTTTCCCTCAAATCTGAAATCTTCAAGAAGCTGCCAAACTTTGTTTTGGATTTTAGCTGAGTCTCATCTATGATCTGCTCAACATTCTTCTCAGTTTCAAATATTTTGTTAAATGGAAACTGAAAAATTTGAAAAAAATTGCAATAACCTTCATCTATCTGTCTTCATCATGGTCCAATCCCATCTGTAGCATGGATTCTACTGATAATAGTCTCTCTGCTAGGACTATTATATCGGGATAACATTCGCGCACTTTAGACAATCGGGAAATATTTCAGCTTTTAAACAATTATTTATCAGTCCTAAAAAATGACTAGATATAACAGGTAAAATCGACTTCAAAACCTTCAATGAAATAAAATCGCCTCCTGATGCACCATTTTTCATAATTTTTATAACATCAAATAATTCATCAATAGTTACAGATTTAAGTTACGCAGCCACATCACAATCTTCAGGTAGGAACTGACGAAAATCTCCATCTTGATCAAATACTGGCACCGATATGACACACGCTGCCCAATAGTAGCGAAGTGATTACACATCTCATCTACAACATTATTATTCATTCCTATATTATCTGGACGGACCAAGACGCTACCAGGGCAAGTCACCGACTTAATTCATTTCCAAGTCTTACTCGGGTTACCCTCAACTTTTTTGAACTTAACCTTATAATATTCTACCTTAGCCTGTCGGAGTACAGCATTTAACCTACTATTATAAACTCTATATATTACTTTATCATGAGGATCATTGCTCCTTGTTGACAACTTATATATAAAAAAGTCTTCTATTATTTGACTGTAACAAACTCTTTGTAATCCAAGGTTTATTCGGAGACACCCTTCTCTTCTGTATTCCTGACACTTCACAACATTCCAAAAACATATCGTTAATCTTACCATACCAAAGCTCAAACTTCAAATTTAAATCTAATTGTTCTTGTAAAAATTTAAAATCTAACTGTTCTATCCTAAGCTTAAATCTTGAAATAGTATTTGAATCAACTAATAATTTCTTAGGCTTAGGGCGAGCATCATTGTTAATATTAATATTCTTCAATATACCCGGAACTAATATTGCCAAACCAAAGCGATCCGAAACATCATTTAACACAACACTCGACGAATCATGGGGAACATTTAAAAATACATTATCAATTAGAGATGAAGATGACTCCGTCACTCTAGTACAAATATTTACAGCAGGATGCATCCCATAACCTAACATTAAATTCAAAAAATTCAGGACTTTTAAGTTAGATGCTAACAATTTCAAATCGATGTTAAAATCTCCACACACAAAACACGGCATGTTCTTACGAGTTAGAAGGTCCATTTGTTGCTTTAATAATTCTAAATAACAATCTACACTAGCTGAAGGGGGGCGGTAACAAACAGCAATAAAAAATGGGTCACCATTCTTATCATCCTCCGCAACAAAACACTCAAAAATCATCTCTCTATTAACGGACAAATCATCCCTAACCTTCACATTCAAATCAGTTCTAATATACAGGGCAAGTCCTCCATGCTGATGGTGAGTATGGCTCTTAACATGCATATTATAATTTAAAATATCCAATAGTCCAGAATTATTATTCCTTAACCATGTTTCAGTAAGTGCAAGAATATGAAATCAGATAGCATACACAGCTCCGACAAATAATCCAATGTACTATTTAACCCCTTACAATTCAGATGAAAAATGCCAAGTTCATCCGGTGCCAGTCTAGTATGTAAATCAACTGGCCACTTATAATTAACCTTCGGAAAAACATCATCTACCCCCATATCAAAATCCCTGTGAAGTACCCCGAATCCTGAATCCGAAACACTCAATGGATTATTCTCAAGCCAATCCAAACGATCATTACGAACAATTAACATTTTTTATAAATATATTTATATAAAAAGAAAAGGACAGAACTCCTCTTGCCAAACTAAAAACCGAATCGGGGTTTTACCAAAAAGGTATCTTCTGATTTTAGCTTAATATACAGGTTAGCACACATAAAAGGAAGAACGAATATTACGGAAACATTTACTCCAAGCTGGGGGTACCAATACTTTTGGAACATCCGACAAGCAAAAAATGTGCTTCTGAACCATCTTGCTGTTTGTTTAATAATAATGTAGTAAGGACTCAATGTTTATGTTGACATCCAATGTGTACTTTAAAGACATAGGCCTTACCTACCTCTGGGATGTGACAATGCATCTAATTCCTATACTAAGGATGTAGGAACGCACCAGTTCGAATATGTAAATCTCCCTCCAAAAGTGAAATTCAAAATTGGATTAAACACTCTAAGAAAGGAATTGTCAAGAACCTCAGTGCAGCCAGTAAAAGCAGTTCAAGCCACTTAGGATAAACCAAAACAGTTTTCCAGATATTGTATATGAAATCAGAATCAGTTCTTCTTACTGACTGATATAATTAATTGTCACGTGTGTTGAAGTTCTTGATCCAGCAAGACAGATTGATAGCTCAAAGTTATTCTGATATTGGCTGATATAGATTTACAGAGTCTCTTCAATCAGTCTCAAATCTGATTTGATTGGATGCATGAATTCCTTGACTGTATTATTTTAAAGTCATTTTTTGTAAAATTATTATTTCAATTAAATTATTAAGTAATATTTAATTATTTTTTTACAATTTTTCTATTAATTTTGTAATCATTATTTTGTTAATTTTATTTATTATTATGTTTTACAACTTTAAAATTTAGTACCAATAGTTTAATGCTTTTAATTATTGAAAGTGTTAAAAAAGTGTATCTAATTGTCATGCAGATAAATACTGCCTATTCCCTAAATGACTGAGCAAAAGCATCCAAAACAGAAGATTGGTTCTTTATAGGGCGACGAAGGAATTAATAAGATGTAACTACCGTGTCACTTTTTTAGAGGACGTGATTTGTGATAGCATAGCTGTCAGCCATATGGCTAACGAGCCATTTAAGTAAAAGCACAGATAAAACGGCACTGCCAGCCAACCAAGCTTACAACTCCCTTAACAACTTCCACGTATATAACCCTAACTTCACAGAACATGGTAAAAGCGATTAATTTAAACACATGTAAAACTCAATTAGAGCTCCAGTAAAATATGTATTGGGTCAAGTACTAATTTAAGACAGGCTTGTTCAAGAAAAATCAAGAGAAATGTCATAGATCAGTTTAAATGCGAGAATCTCCCTCCCAAAGTAGCATTCAAAAATGGATCTAATACTCTGAGAAAGGGACTATAAAGAACATCAACGCAGTCAGTGAACACAGCCCAAACCATTTGGGATAACCCAATAAATGTACATTAAAATTAGCTGTGAAAGTGAGATTCAATCTAAGAGTGCCTAAGATGCTCTGTATGCAAAGAGAGTTGGCTCTTTAGCATTCTCTTTGAGAATTGTATGAAAAGGGTATTAACTGTTATCTATATTGAAGTCCTAGTTTTTTTTGAAAGGAATCAAGGGGGAGATTAACCGATAAGTATTCTTAGAGGCTCTCTGATCAGTTCCAAGACTGACTTTGAGTGGTTGCTCTAATTCCAAGACTGTGTTTTGTTTGGGGCTATCTTGATGTATCATGGTTTGGAACAATAAAAGTCGATTGCTTTAATTTGTTAACTGGAAATTTACACAACCATGTATATCTGTAACCGTATAAACCATAAACCATATGGTTTACACCGTACATCATAAAGTACCAAGGACAGTAAAATGCAATCTGATTGTACTTTCTGAGGACAGTAAAATGAAATCTGATGAAATTTGATGAAATCTTGGTCAAGTGGAAAGTTACACAACCCTATACATCTGTGACCATATAAACCGTAAACCATATGGTTTACACCGTGCATCATGAAGTACCAAGGACAATAAAAATGAAATCTGATTGTTTGAATTGGTCAAGTGGAAAGTTACACAACTATATATACTCGCAGCTCATATAGACTGATAGCCGTAGGTTTGACGATTGGGAAGCTAATTAAGAAGTTTATAATGAAATTAACAAGAAGTGTGATCACCACTATAACCAATTAGGTTTTCTGGAAGGATTTGGCGTGCCAATCGCCCATGAAGATCTTCTAGCGATTCTTGAAATGCAAAAAAGTAACGTGTAGTTTGCGCCATCGAAGCTGCTGAAGACCTTTGACTCTGTTTTTCACTGTCAAACAGTTCTGTCTCTCTTTAAAAGCAGAGTTAAGCCATTTGTGTACTTGCCTGTGGAAGTTGTATCAGAAGGCCTCAATATGGATACCTTTGCAATCGTATTCGTATGCGCTGAGATGTTGATCAAGGCTTTGTTTTAAATCCTAGTATTTAATAACGTTATCAGAGCTGTCACTTGATACATTTTACCATGCCTAGTTCAGCCATACAATGGTGCAAGTCACTTTTGATATGCCGACAGCATTGTTAATTTAGTACTATAATCTATGATTAGCACTATAATTTTGGAGCACTAATGAACGCTGTTGGTTTTGTTTGCTCTTGGACTAAATGAAATCTGTCTTTCAGTTGGTAAAACCAATTTTCTTGTCTTTGGATCAGAGACCGCCTTTGCTGATACAGTCCGCTTCCAGTTCACTTAAGTATAAATACCTTCCGTTTGAAACATAAATTAGGTAGAAAAGACAGCTTATAATTAATTTTTTTAAAGATAAACTATAAGGGACTATTTGATAAGAGAACCCTGGGTTGGCTGTATAAAGCGTTTTTTGCATCACATGTGTTGTTCCTTATACCCCTTTGGAAACTCCGCCTCTGATAAAACTGTCGATTTTTTCACAGAAGATGGATATCTTCTGTCAAGCATTTAGTGTTGTAAGTTATCAAGTTAATAATCCAAAATGACTATGAATACTGTTGGTTTTGTTTGCTCCGGACTGAATGAAATCGGTCTTTCAGTTGCTACTTCTAAAGCCGAGTTTCTTCAAAACTAAATTCAAGTTTACAATATTCTTCAACTTTAAGTCTGTTTGTAAGTCCATAAATGTAAATTTTCTTCATAAAGCCAAACATAAAAATAATCTTGATGTTTTATGTCTTACTTACCATTTTGAAGGCTTTCATGTAGGTCTGACCCCTTCTTGTGATCTGAATATTTTTCCATAATTGCTTATATTTTGCATGTAATTTGCTGATTTTTTTAGTTTCAACTTTAAATGTGTTCGCAAGACCTGAAATATTAAATTAGTTTATAAAGTCAAACATGAAAATCTGACAAGGCATTCCATTTTTTTTTCCACAACTGTATTTAAATGCTTACACTCCAAAAAAACATAAAAGAGAATATATACATATATTAAAACATGTAAAAAATATGAAAAATTACGAAATATCATTCTGCTTCTCATTGGTAATTCAAGTAGGCTAGGGCATCTGATCATGTCATAGGTATATTATAACAATTTTTGCATGTCTGGATACTGTTTTTTATTCATTTGTTGTTGTTTTTTCGTATGATAAAGTCTTAAATGCTGCTATCCTGGGTAGCAGAATTGGGTATTTTATGGGCAATGGGTATTTATTTTATCTTCCTTTTTTGATGATGCTAAAACTGTGGCTGTAACCATGAGCAAATGTTGCTCATACTCATTTCTTTTTTATTTGAAAAATTATTATAGATATGTATCAGCAAACTCCCAAAAAAAACCTTTCAAGGATAATTAAATTAACAATTAACAATTAAGACGAGCAGTAATGACGTCCTGTAATAATTCAAACTTAAAACGACCAGAAATTACTATCAACGAATAAATGAAACCTAAAACGAACAGAAATTAAAATAAACAATCAAACACAGAGATAACAGATACAGATATAGATAAATAAGTAAATCCTAAAACGATTAGAAATTATGAATACTCAAGTCAAACTTAAAACGAACAGAAATTAGTACAAACAGGAGTTTGGTTCCCCCCCCCCCCAATAATCGTTAACCTTCCAGAGTCTATTGCGTCATTTTTGTTTTCAAACCTATATGTATTTTGAATAATGGGTTTTAATTTTCAAAACATTGATGAAAAATAAAATCGTTTTAATAATTAAGTTGATGGGATAAAAATAATAGAAATAAAGTGAATTTTTACTACATAATAAAATTAATTTCTGAAAATCTCAGCAATTCAAGATTCATGATTTTATTTAAAAGAATTTTATATTTTCAATGTTATAACTATAAAAGAAGTTTAAAGTATTTATAGTTTTCAGTGCTGCACAAATGTAGCAAAAGACAAAAGTATTTTAATTGTTTCACCTTTAGAATATTTTGAACACAATGGTTATTTCAAAATTTCGATTTAATGCCTTTGGGATGAGAACGGCTAAAAAGGGCATGGCAGGTGAGGGGCAGGTTGCCTTTCGACTACTTTTGACTCTTAAAAAGGACGCCCTAACTTTCAATTTCCAATCGAACGAGCCCCCCCCAAAAGTTTCTATGGCAACCCCTTCCATGGGGAGTGGCTGTAGGAATAAAAAAATAATAGATTGAAGGCCTATGGCTCTTTACTACAGGCAACGGTAGAACTTTGCCTCTTATTCGTCATATGTTGTGTTTATGCCCCACTTGGCAGGCATTGTGCCGTGCGAGACAGATGATTTTGATATTCAGTAGCGTAAAATAATAGTTATCAACAAAGGAATATGATTCTGACTTTAAATAAGGATAGTCTGGCGAACTGCTTAAAAGAATTCATGAAAGATATGCGGTTGTAAAGTACACGCACATAGAATTTTGAAAATATAGTAGACAATATTGCCATCTAACTTTTAGTTGCTTCAAAGTAGATTTTCTCAGTGAACCTCGTACTGGTAACGCTAAACAACGCCGAAAAGCCATAAGTAACTAGCAATAATTACAAAATACTGAAGATAAAATAAAAACTAGTAATATAGTGCTTGTGAAAAGGTAACCAGTCGGTAACAGGTGCATTACCCTACCTAAAGTTTGGAAACAATCGACCTCAGAATATTGCTAAAATTGTGTTTATTTTCAGAAAGAGACAACATTTACCCCAAGGCTTGTTTGTGTAGACCTCAAGGGTGGCCTCGGATCAATGCCTCAAGAGGGTACATTATACAAAGGTAAAGATAGTGGGAAAACATCATACTGGGAAGGTAAAGTAGAAATACATAAAGGTGAAAAGTCTCAGAAGAATCCCTATCTTCTTGGATTAGAAGAAGCTGAACAAAAGGCCTTTGGCAAACTATCATCACTCTCCAATGAGAAGGATTTCTGTTCCGGTAAGTTTTCAAAAGGATCTTAGTTAGGTATTAATAATTGGGGTATTTTAAGGCATTTGATTTGCTTTTAGGGTATTTTCTGAACTTGGGGTAGGATAGGCAATATTGATGAGTGTCGGTAAGTTTGGTGGAGACATTTGGGTTCTAAAATAAAAACAAGGCTTTTTAAAAATTCTCTGTTTTTTAACTATTAATCATTTATATTACTATTTTTTTTTTACTATATTAGTTTTTTACTATTATTTTTGTTATTTAATGTTTTGAATTATTATTGCTACTGTTATAAATATTTCAATGGGTAGCGTCGCAAAACTGAGTCGAGGCCCAGGCTATAAAGCTCCATATCCAAATAGCTACTGGGTTACTGTTGCCCCCTCGGGCGGTTACTTTGAAGTAGGGCTTGCCTATTTTTTTCGTCCCTTTATTGAAGATCCTTTGGTAATGACAAGGTGTTCATCATTGTTGTCCCCTATTTCAAGGACCCCATGCACCTGCTTCAAGCAGGCTTGGACAGGCAACACTGAAAGGGAGAGTCACTAACCACTTGCTAACGTTCTGCGGTAAGCTTTATTTGGTCCTCAGAACCAGTAATGTACAGACAAGAGAAGTCTGCCACCTTGGATTATTGTCCAAGAGATCTTTTCTCGTGCCACAGTCAGCGTTTCAGAGGTCCAAGGGGAGCTATTCCTCCCCCTCACTGGGTATAATTTTGGCTGCCTTTACCACTTCAATCCATCCAATGATGGCACCTTGTTCATCAAAACACCCTGCTTCATGATAAGACACTGACCAGGACGGCCAGTGGCTTGACAGCGACTGCAATTGGCAGTGGTAGGTCTCTATTTGTGCCTTCTATTTTCAGGTCTATTACTGTGCCTACTGCTACTATTTTGCGCCTACCACGAAAAGGTGGTTACCACTACCCTCATATTGTGACTTGACATTTTTTTTAGATTGTTTAATTATATTTATAGGAATAACACCTTTGCTTTTGTAGATCTTGTGTAACAATCCTCATGGATTTTTGAAATTTCTTACAATTTTTTACCGCTGAATTTTGCGCATCATGCTTTTTGTGATCATTTGCTAATTGGTAGTATTCTTCTAGAGAGTCAGTATGTGTACATTCTGGGGACAATTGAGTCCCTCTAAGTCGCTAGAACACATTATTCAGTATTTTATTATAAGCCTAAAAGGTGAATGAGAAGTACCTCATTCCCAACTTAAAGTGTTTAGCCCCTCTCTGCAAAATCCCTCAAATAATTCTGAAATAATTCCTATATTAAATGTCAAGCACAACATCTCATACAATTTACAATGTCCACGATTTCAGTTCATACTTATTTGAAACATATTGCCCTAGGGACCTTAACTTATTATACTACAATCTGCGTCAACCTCAAATTTGTTTAGAGTACTGGGGAATTCATGATCTTAGCTGCTACTTTAGTAACTTAGAATTTTGTTTTTATAATGCTAGTACTTTATATCCTATGATTATATTTTATTTCCTTTTTTCTGGCTGAATACCCTTTTACAGAATTTAATAGTGTATATATTTAAATTTTTCGCAAAATCTACGATCTGTAGATTTCTCAGAGCCTAATTGGCAAAGTTCATTTTACTAGAAGTGCGGGAAAGGAAAAAGGAAACGAAAAGAATAAAACACTCATCACAGGTTTAGGATTTATTGCTTCAGCCACCTAGTGGGGAGAATGTGTGAATACCTGGTGCTTACTTATGTGCTGGTGTATCGACAATTTTCTTAAATACATTAAGCATCCGACTTGGTCAAGTTGGGTTCTTAAAAAAAGAATTTAGTGTTTAATGAGAGAGAAGTCTTTTATAGTTCTTTTGGTATGAATCATTATTAGAGGGACTACACTTGTGACTATAGTCAATCAAGTTTTTACAAAAAATATTTAAGAATTTAAGTTAGACTTTGTCTGGTTGGGTAAATTGGACAAAATTAATGCACATAATATTAAGTGGGATTGGCGGATATGTTTGGCTATTGTTCCATACCTAACTGTTGTTTCCTAGAACAGAATTTTTGAATAAGTTTAATCTTTGTAATCTAAAAAAATAACGATTAAATATGCCTTTGACATCTAAATATGCCAATGCATTTTGGATAAGATCAATGATAATTTATTACCCTTTAACAAGTTTAACTTCAGAAAATACTCTTTTGGACTGAAACATAGAGCATTCCAACATTAATGGAACGATTAGTTATGTATACACAAACTATCATATATGTGCCATCAAAATAAAATACTATATCCCAAAGCGTACCTTTTGGTATTGCAGATCTACTCCCTTCAGACTTCTCTGTGCTCTTCCCCAGTTTTAGCTTTATAAATCAGTGTATTAATGTAAATTTACTTAAGAGATTTAATGATCTCTTTTTTTCTTCTATTTCTTTCCGTCTATCTTTCTCTCTCTCTCTCTCTCTCTCTCTTATTCACCTGTGTTTCTTACCAGACTGTTATGTCTTGGCACGTGTACATATATATATATATATATATATATATATATATATATATATATATATATATATATATATATATATATATAATATATATATATATATATATATATATATATATATATATATATATATATATATATATTATATATATATATATATATATATATATATATATATATATATATATATATATATATATATATATATATATATATATATATATATTATATATATATATATATATATATATATATATATATATATATATATATATATATATATATATTATATATATATATATATATATATATATATATATATATATATATATATATATATATATATATATATATATATATATATATATATATAAAGAAAGATTTAAAGGAAATGGGAACTTCGTGGGAGAGTGTAAAAAGGGAGGCTTTGAATAGATTGGGATGGAGGAGGAGCGTACGTAGCTGTGTTGGCTTAGGCGGCTTGGTGCTGCGGTCAGTTGTTAGTAGCAGTAGTAGTAATTATGGATAGCTTTGATGGATGTAATAATACGGTAGCACCAACAGGTACAGCATTTCTGTGTCTTCAGCAATTTGTTAGTTCGAATTCTAGAAAATAATTTATTAGCCAAATTTTATCCACAGCCTGTGCAGAAGAGAGCGGGAACAAACACAAGAGCCGTATCGGTACCGTCCGGACATTGATCATTAAACTGCTGGAGAAAGGCGATTTGGGTACCGGCTCTTCCCACAGGCTTTGTTAAATTTTTTATAGCAGATATTAGTAGTCGAATATACCCTTGTCTGGTCTTTTGATCCCATCTGTCGTGTATGCTCTACTCTAATGGCTCTACATTTAAAGCCTATTTTTAATTTCCTCCACTTTTCGAGCTAGCTGCATTACGCGAAGCAAAAATGGTACTCCTTGAACAAGCATTCCTTGCAGGAGTATTTCTAGCTACAAAAAGCCGAACAAAAGATTCAGAATTGTTGGAAATTCTAGCCGAATGTGACAGAAAAAACATTCAGCTTCCAATCTTTGTAATCTCCCACCCTTCGAGTGTCCCATAGATTCCTGAAACAAATTTCTTTATTTTACCAGGAGAAATTTAATTTAGGATCTCAGAAGCTCAATGTCGGTGATGAAACAGTACACCACAGGTGTCAACTTGGCAGCTCTTCCATCAACAGCCACTGCTATACCTAAAACGAGAGAGACTTCAACTTACTCTGTCATCATAGAAGACGCTCCTTGCATGGATCTTTTGTCCAGGCAGCAGGCATTTAGTCACCTGCAATCCGAAGATGGGATACAAGGGGTCAAACAGTTAAGAAATAGCAAGCTACAAGTCAAGTTTCGTGACATTGTTAAAGCTAAAGCTTTTTGCAAGGAGGCCCCTATCGCTCTCTCTACAAAGTTACCGAAAGGTAGCCCAAACAATATCAAATGTAAACTTAGAGAAGAAAAACAATTTGGCGTTATACGAAGTCTTTCTACGGACATCGGCACAAGTTTACTGGCAGTGCACAACCCGGACCTCATAGAGGAAGCCTCGCGCTTTGGCCAAACCGAAACTGTCAAATTGACTTTCAAGAATAGGAAGTCATTAAACTTGGCAATTTCTAGCGGAATTAAATAGGGATATTAAACTTTTCCGAGTGGTCAAGTACAAGCAAGCCCCACGAAGGTGTTTTAGGTGCCAAAGCTTCGACCACCTTATTGAAGCTGTAGAAGTGACCCCAGATGTGCTATATGTTCCGGACCTCACACCAGTAGCAAGGACTCGCTATGTAACGCAGAACCCAAATGTATCTCGTGCAATGAACCACATGTCTGTTTTAGCCTAAAATGTGAGAAACTAAAAAGAAATTTATGAGAGTTACTCATGAATAGTTCTATAAAAGCTCTAAGCCTGAATATTAACGGGTGCCACAATAAAGAAAAGGCTCTGGATGATCTCTTTCAACTGTACGATGTGCTATTCATTCGGGAACATATGCTCTCTGGATTTAATGCAAATTTCTGAAATAGATCCAAATCGCACGACCTGTTCATATAGCCTGCTAAGTTAACCGCAGGGCGTCCGTCTGGAGGCCTTGCAACATATACAAGGAAAGAGTTATCAGTAAAGTTGTCAAGTAAAAACAGTAATTTTGTGTCTGTTTTTGCTATGGGTACTGAGTGAATAAATATATATATGCCTACTAATTAATATAATGCTATCTCGCTGATAAAGTTTTCTAAAGCATCTGATGCTCTTCGATGACATCTGGATTCTCTCGAGCATAGTGGGAGAAAATGGGTTAAGGCTGGTGATTTCAAATATTTTCCAGAAAAAGACAATATCCACTCTGGCATTCTTATAAATAGCCTACCTGCTTCATTTCAAATCTGGCCAAAATCTTTGGATTTTACATATACCCATTTTAGTGGACATATATCCAACATTGACCATGTTCTGTCGTAAAGATCCATTCTCTGTCTCCCCGTCACAGTATACACAGATGATCCAATTAGCGATCATCTAGGACAGCCATCACAGAACATTAATATTCAAAAGACAAGAAGGTGGGTGCAGAAGAAGAACTGGAATAAATGCTGATTTGTATATGGCCACTCTCTCCTCAATTCTTTCTTGCAATTAAGTGCCATTCCACTTACTGTGATCCAGTCTCCCTGAAGCATCTGCCATGATTGATGTTAACACTTATTACTATCAGATTGTTCACTAGGAGTGTCAACATTGGCACAGAAAAACCGAGCTGGTCCAAGTCTGTTGAGCTTCAGACAGCAAAGCAACGCGCCAAAATGTGGCTGAGCATTTGGATTGCATGTGGAAGACCCGTTTTTGAATTGAAACGCAGCAATAAATTGAAATATAAAGCAGAGCTGAAAAAATACCGTATTATATGACACCATTTCACCGGAAATAAGACACAGTGGCAAAATATAATGCGAACTGATGGAAGTTCACCTAGTTCTTCTCTGACTATGGATGATTGGAATTCTTATTACACGTCAGTTCACGGCATCGAAGATTTTGCCATAAGTAAATATTATGAAGAGAAGGTTACTAGCTGACTTGGAAGTTTATCAGGACAGGATTGCGTTGTCGCCATATCCCTGAAACAGGTTAAAACCGCTTTAAGAAAAGCTCTGCCTAAAGGTAAGAACGGGATAGACGCTGACGGCCTTTCAATAATGTATTTTAAAAACTTAACTGATAGCTTTTATTCTCATCTGCAACTTCTTTTCCATATGTGCGTTACTAGGGGAATTGTTCCCGACAGTTTCTTAAAAGGAATTATAACATCGATTGCAAAGAAAGGGGAAAATACCAATGATTGTATATCTTACAGACCTATCAGTGTATCGTGCATTTTGAGTAAAATATTTGAATATGCTATTTTTCCCGAGCTAGACACGGGACTTTATGGAGATAACCAGCTTGGATTCCAAAGAGGTGTTGGCTGCGCAGAGGCACACAGACTACTAGCAAACGCGCTAATGGATTCAGTGAGTAAAAAGTCACCTCTTTGTGTGTGCACAGTTGATTTATCGAAAGCGTTTGATAGTATTAATCACATGCAATGTCTTGAGGCTCTATTGCACAGCGGCGTAAGTGTGAGTATCGTCAAAACTATAACATTTTGGTACGCAAATTCAACAGTATCTGCCAAATGGAGAGATAGTTTCAGAACCAATTAAAGTTAAAAGAGGCGTGAGGCAAGGCAGTGTTCTTAGTCCTGTCATATTTAAACAGGCAATTTCTCAGATTCTGAACCATATCTCTTCATCTCTTATACTTCACGGTACCGGCTTATCTTATATAGCTTACGCCGATGATGTTCTTCTTCTCAGTAGATCGAAGACAGACTTGCAAGATAACTTAAAGAGACTGCAAAACGAATTTCAGTTAATCGGACTTTTGATTAATATTGAAAAGTGCGACCTTCTAGCTTCCAACACGGCTAAGGGCGATAGTGTTTCCCTTGTAAATCATTCAGTCCTTGCTGTGGCAGAGTTGAAATACCTCGGGTTGATGATTTCCCGATCGCTCCACAAAACCAGGCAATCTATTGTGAAGCAGCACACAACCACCGCCATTAAACGTGTTTACGGTACTGTTGTTCCAAATCGGGGCGGTACTCCAGGAAATCACTTGCTTATATTTGTCGCTCAGTTTGCCAACCTCACGTTATTTACCTCGCCGGTGCGACTCATCTACTTGCCGAAAGTGACATAGGTAAAATTAATAAGTTTGGTTTTAGATACGCAAAGTTTCTGTTGTTTATTCCCAGGTGGCACCGAAATTCCCCTCTGAAAAATTTGGACTTATGAATCCAGTCAAAGAATGGTCGAGAATCCGTGAGAAGTCTGTGATATAAGTGATACTGAACAGACGACGTTTTTCTCCAATAATAACTTAAGTGTTTCTTTTTATTGGTGTATATATACATATATATATATATTATATATATATATATATATATATATATATATATATATATATATATATATATATATATATATATATGTATATATATATATATATATATATATATATATATATATATATATATATATATATATATATATATATATATATATATATATATATATATATATATATATGTATATATATATGTATATATATATATATATATATATATATATATATATATATATATATATATATATATATATATATATATATATATATATATATATATATATAATATATATATATATATATATATATATATATATATATATATATATATATATATATATATATATATATATATATATATATATATATATATATATATATATATATATATATATATATATATATATATATATATATATATATATATATATAACTGTTATTTTGAGAAAGAGAGTAGCACACCAAAACCCGGTCAGACAGTTTACGGTAACGACCTATAAGTAAGGAGTGACACGGCTCAATAGTAACCAAAATGTAGAAAACACAATTTTGATATCAGTAAATATATCGGTTCGATTTGAGTTTAATGTTGCTCCTTACTTTCAGTTGAAAAAAACGTTTTTTTTATTGAAGGAGGAAACCAAGGAAGGATTTTTTAGGGAAATAAAAATAAAGAAATCAAGATTGAGAATACGGTTTTATAGGGCTAACGAAAATGCTAGACTAAACAAGACGAATATTTCGGGAGGACAGTGGCGTCCCTCCTTCAGCACTATAAGAGAAAGTTTCAAAAAAGCTATGAACATTTTTGATCGAAAGTTCGAACAAAATTAACCGGATAAAAATAAAAAGGCAAAAACAAACAACGCGGAAAGGAAAAAGAAATAAAACCCCAAATCGGCAGAATTAAAAAGCCTATCAACGCAGATAAAAACAGATAAAATCAAAATTAACAGAATTCAAAGTTTTAAAATCCAAAAAAACCTAGCTAAAAAAGCGAGCTTCTCACCAATATCCACTTCTAACGAAAAACAATGCTCTCTTTCAATACTGGACAAGTGACTAGTTAATTTTTTTTTTTTTGCTTCGTCAGCTTTATTTTTTAAACAATGTAAAAATTTATTTTTTATTCTGTATTATAGCAGACCGTTGTAGCTTACGAAGTAATCTTTGTTTTTAGGGGATAGTGACATAAGTTCTACAACCATAAACGGTAATCTTGAATCTCATGTCAAAGTTTGGACTGATTACCTCCGTCCACATTTCCATCCTAAATCGATATTACTTACTAAAGAGTTCGAGTACCAGAGCACGACAAAACCCTTCAATGTATTTGACTCTGGGATTACTGAATGGAATAAGTCATACCTGGGAGAGGATATAGAAGATTCCCTTAGGTTTTTCGCTGAAGGATGTGATGTATTGCAGGTAAGTCATTTAGGTGTATTTAGAAGACATAAGGGGAGGGTGCAAAGAGGGAGGCTTTAAATAGATTGGGATTGAGGAGGAGCATGTGTAGCTGTGTTGGCCTCAGGTGGCTTGATGCTGCGGTGAGATGTTAGTAGTATTAGTAGTAGAAGACATAACCGATATCTATATGAATAATTTTTCTTTCTAGTCTTTCAAATTTTGCAGTTTTTTTGTAGATCTACGAAATTTGATGTCTGTCTACGGACAAAAGAACACAGTTGCGGAGTCTACGGAATACCTACAGAAAACTGGAATCCTATTAAAAATGTTAGATTCACCCTTGACTTATTTAACCCAAATCACCAGAAAGTTCTGCTTCAAATTCTAATTCTGGTTAGACGCCAACACGTCATCTGACCCAACTTTTGATACAATCCGATCTGCGACTTTTTTGTCAGCGGTATTAGAATTTTTTGTTATAACGGTTTTTGGACCAAACTCTTACAAAGACGTAAATCTTAGAGATTCTTACTGGCTAGCAAAAGAGAAAAAAGTTTTACTTCTGGGTAACACTTAAGTCTTGTACCTCTGAATGATGCGACGAAAAAAGCCGCCGGGTTTTCGGGGTCATGTACTTAGGCAATGAGGGTACCGATTATTAACTCTTTTTTATGACTTTCAGCCTAACATGGCACATGACAACAAGTTTAGCTCCCTAAATTGCTTATTGTACAGAAAACACCATAATATTGCAAAAAACAATTAATTATATATTGGTGATAATTGAGTTTGGGAACACACGCACAAGCAGAATTGTAATTAAAGCAAATAAATATAACTCGTAGACTTACATAGGCACATCTGACAAACTTTTATTAGAACAAAGATAAAGAGAATGAAGCGATTAAAATATCATAAAATTGAGAGACATTTAGTTTCTTAGTCTGTTTCAGATATTATTAAAATTGAGGCTTATGATTCTTTACACTGCGCCATATAACCTTCACACTAGCATAGTTTGAGACTTTACGTTACACTTTATAATCTTACGGAGTAAAACGTAGGTAACGCTTGGTAGACTGTAGCTCTGCTTGGAATTTGACGTTATATCAGTTTATTTTACGTCAAGTCAATGCCCAAAAACAACAAAATGAAATCTTTGGATGAGCAATTGATTAATTTCGAAAAGAAATTAGTAAACTTTTCCCAGAAAGCCTTTCACGCACGATAATAGTTTGAATCTTAATCTCCATTACGTATTTTAAAATTTAAATAGTTTGCTGAAGATGATTGTAATGATGTTAGACGACGATTATAATGCTGCTATGAATTTTTACGTTGGCCCAGAGAAGGGGACTTGTTTAAGAGGGAAACGCTATACTTTACGTAACGTAAGCTAACTACTTGGCATAGTCAATAACGTGTATAGCGTGAATGCCGCTTTTATTGGAGTAAATAAATTGAATAGCTTTATTCTCGAGCTATAGGAAATCAATAGTAAACTGGTAAATTTTTCGATCATTTAGGCTTACAAAAATAAATAAGGTCAATGGCGTTTTTTGGAGTTATAGGAAACTACGAGTAAATATTTTAAATATTAACGCTTATAGAAGTAAATAAATTTAATTACTTCGTTCTGGAGCTGTTTGTAACTAATAATACGCTGATAAGGCAGTCACTTCGTCTTACAAATCATTGTAATACTAGCGCTATAATACTAGCGCAATATTCGAAATCAAAACGGGTTATGTTAAAGAGCATCATTTGTTATTCTGAGGGGTAATGGATCTCATAGACAAAGAATTGTAATGGGCCAGAAGAAAACTAAAGGGCGAACCCGTAATTATCAAATGCACAGACAAAACTAACCTTAGACCTTATTTCCTCCTGCATCTCTAGTGGGCGTATATGAGGAGCCTCTCGTAAGTGAGCATCAGAGTAAATAACTCCCCATTCTGAGATTACGCTTGTGTTAGTGGCACGCCTGTTTCGTTCATATGTTGTTTGAAGTGTGTCTGTCGGCCTTCTCCATCACCATTTGCCTATTAATGGCCATCTTGTGCCTATGTTCTTTGAAGTGTCTTTTTTCGCGTTCTCCATCAACTGTGCCCTATAAATGGAAAGACCCAAAAGCGAAAAATGATGAATAATAATCATCATTAACTACGCTTGACTGATAAAACAAATAATTTAGGCTCAAGCTAGTATTTTGTGTAAAATTATTTAATGAGTATAATAATAAATTGAAAACTATAAATTAAAATAATAATAAATTGAAAAGTGAAGATGAAAAGGTGAATTTGGTTAATGAAAAAATTAATCAGGTGGACAGCTTCACTTACCCTGGTAGTATTATTAGTAAAAATGGTGGGAGCAGTGAAGAGGTTAAAAGTAGAATAGCCTCAGGGTGTTTTTTCACAGTTGAAAAAAAGGTTGGAAGAATAGGAAGATAATTCTGCAAACCAAAATTAGAATATTGAAAGCTACAGTGATGATAGTGGTCAAATATGGCTCTGAAACATGGGTGCTCCGAGAAGCGGATGAAGATTTACTAGATGTGTTCCACAGAAATTGCTTAAGGATTGTTCTGGGTACCCGGCTGACTGACCGTATTTCAAACAGTAGGCTGTACAAACTGGATTTATTAGAAGTTTCAGAAACTCATATCCTAGGGGTAGGAAGTATGAAATTAGGTGATATAGAATTTGTTTACTCAGGCAGGAGGGAGTAGGGTTCATGATGAATAAGGAAGCTGCTAAGTCTTGTTTAAGCTGGGAAGGTATTAATAATAGAATACTATTTGCTCATTTTATGACTAAAAAGTTCAGGGTATCAGTTATAGTAGTATATACCCCCGTAGAACCGACTGACGGAGGTACTAGTGACTCAGATGAATTTTACTTACCGTTACAGGAGTAAATAGAAAGGGTCCCAGGTAGAAATATGATGTTTTTACTGGGAGATTTTAACGCCCAGGTTGGTAGAAATATAAATAGATGGTAGCCTAGCCTAGGTAAATTATGTGTAGGAAAAGAAAACAGTAATGGAAACAGACTTTTGCAATTTTGTAGGTATAACAATCTAGTTATAACCAATACGGTGTTTGGTCATAAAATGGTTCATAAGTTAACATGGTATTCACGTCATGGTAAGACAGCAAACTTTATTGATTATGTTATTGTAAACCGAAGACTCGCAGGATTAATACAAGATACTAAGGTATATAGGTGTGCCGTTGTTGATGTTAAAAGTAAAGGTCACCATCTAGTAGTGTCAAGGGTCAATTTAAAGCTGAAACATCGGAAGGGTAACTACCTCCCGGGAAGTTATGATGTTGGTAGACTCCAGGATAAGAATTTGAGAGACACTTTCCAGGAACAGTTGAATACCAAACTTGAGAGTTTAAAATTTGATAATGTGGAAGACGGTTGGAATAATTTTAGAAAAATAATTTGTGAAGTTGCTGAAGGTGTCTTAAGGAAGAAAGCTAGAACTGCAGCTAAGAATATTAGTGAAAAATCTTTATGTTTGATAGAAAGGAGAAAGGACTTGCACAAGAATTACCTTAGTGATAGATCATATGAAAACGAAAGGAAAGTGGAGAAAGCATTAAAATATAAACTAAGGAGGTGTGAAGTGGAGGCCATGGGTAAAATTGCTGAGGATTTGGAAGATGCAGCTAGACGGCACAATAGTAAAATATTGTACTGGGATGTTAACAAATTGAGAGGGAGTAGTCAATGCGGACTTGGCCCAGTTAAAGATAGGAATGGGGCCGCAATTAGCGATAAGGAAAAAACTAAAGAGAGATGGGCCGAAAATTTTGAGAATTTGCTTAACCGAGATAGAGTTGAAGGAAGAGATATAGAGGAAAATGAAAAAGTTTGTGATACATTGGATGTGAAGAAAGATTTGTTTTGTGAGGAGGAATTAGCGACAGTACTAAAAGGATTAAAAAATAATAAGGCTCCAGGTGCTGATAGGGTGGTAAATGAGTTTCTTAAATATGGTTGCTCTGAGATTAGAAATAAGTTACTGAAGATTGTGAATATGATTTTTGAAAAAGGGGAAGTACCTAACGATTTTAGGAAAACCTTAATTAAGCCACTTTATAAGAAAGGTGATAAAACTGAGTGTGGTAATTATCGAGGGATTAGTCTGGTCTCTGTAGCTAGTAAATTGCTTAGTAATATGATACTTTTTAGACTGAGAGATGCCGTAGACAAAGCTTTAAGAGAAGAACAGTGCGGTTTTAGAAAAGGTAGAGGATGTGTCGAACAAATTTTCCCTATTAGGTTAATAATTGAGAAGTGCCTGAGTTTTCAAACAGCTTTGGTCCTCAGTTTTATAGATTATGAACAAGCGTTTGGTTTAGTTGATAAAGAGCTTTAGTAAAGGTTTTATCCTTGTATGATATACCAGGCAAATACATTAAAGTGATTAGTGCTATGTACGAGAATAACACTGCTGCGGTTAAGGTAGGAAATGAGGTTAGCAGCTGGTTTTGTATTAAATCAGGAGTTAAGCAGGGTTGTGTTCTATCCCCCTTTATATAGGTTATTTTGATGGACTTAGTCTTAAGAAGCACAGGAAAGGCAATTGGAGACCACGGAATCAAATGGGGAGGAAAATGTCTCCTGGACTTAGATTATGCTGATGATTTAAGCATCCTAGATGAAAGTTTGAGCAAAATGAATGAAGTTTTAGAGGTTTTGCGAGTTCAGGGTCCTAGAATAGGTTTGAAAATTAATGTTAAGAAGACTAAGTCACTAAGGCTAGGAATAAGTGAAGATGAAAAGGTGAAGTTGGGTAATGAAAAGATTGATCAGCTGGACAGCTCCACTTACCTTGGTAGTATTATTAGTAAAGATGGTGGGGGCAGTGAAGATCAAAAGTAGAATAGCCAAGGCTCAGGGTGTTTTTCACAGTTAAAAAAAGTTTAGAATAATAGGAAGATAAGTCGGCAAACCAAGATTAGAATATTGGAAACTACAGTGATGACAGTGGTCAAATATGGCTCTGAAGCATGGACGCTCCGAAAATCGGATGAAGATTTGCTAGATGTTTTTTAGAGAAATTGCTTAAGGATTGTTCTGGGTACATAAAAAAAGAAAAAAAAAAAGATTTCATAAAAAAAGATTTAAGAGAAATGAGAACCTCCTGGGAGGGTGTAAAGAGGGAGGCTTTGACCGGATTGGGATAGAGGATGAGCGTGCGTAGCTGTGTTGGCCTCAGGTGGCTTTGTGCTCCGATGAGTTTTTAGTAGTAGTAGTAGTCAGTGTCATACCCAGGATTTTTTTCGGGGAAAGGGGGGGGGGGAGCTAAAGGATTTTTTAGGGGGGTACAAAAAAACTTTAAAAAACTCATCAAAAATGTGTTTATATTCATTTTGTTACACTTTTATTGAGTTGGACAAATATTTCGGGGGGGGGGGAATAACCCCCGCCCTGGATTTAGCCTTGGTAGTAGTAGTAATTATAAATTCATATAACTAATATTATTTAATATAACTTATCCATAATGCCTGTTTGAGGCTGTAAACAGAGGTTAAGACGTTACGTTATCGAGTTAATGTGTCGCGTCACGATAGTGTGTCATTGTACAAATGAGTTCAAGTATTTCACGTTTATTGTTTGTCCATACGTGATTCGTTTTCTTTGAGAAAGAAACTGTGTGTTTGAACAACAAAGAGTTACTTCCTTTGTTTCAGAAAGGAAAATGTATATATGATTCTGATATTTTTTTTTCTCCTGAATTCAAATAATCGGCCAACATATTAGCAATCTTGCAATATATTTAAAACTAGGAAAAGCTCTATTTACTTTCAAACCGTCAATTACTTTCAAACCGTCAATGACAACAGCAATGCCAATGAATTGGAAGAGTGACTCTTGTTAATAGAATTACTTTCTTCAATTATTTTCAAACCGTCAACCGTCATTACTTTCAAACTGTCAATTACTTTCAGACCGTCAATGACACCGGTAATGCCAGTGAATTGAAAGAGTGACTCTTGTTAATAGAATTACTTTCTTCGATTATTTTCAAACCGTCAACTGTCATTACTTACAAACTGTCAATTACTTTCAAACCGACAATGACAACGACAATGCCAATGAATTGGAAGAGTGAGGCTTGTCAATAGAATTACTTCCTTTAATTACTTTCAAACCGACAATGACAACGACAATGCCAATGAATTGGAAGAGTGAGTCTTGGTAATAGAATTACTTTCTTCAATTACTTTCAAACCGTCAACCATCATTACTTACAAACTGTCAATTACTTTCAAACCGTCAATGACAACGGCAATGGCAATGAATTGGAAGAGTGACGCTTGTCAATAGAATTACTTCCTTCAATTACTTTCAAACCGACAATGACAACGACAATGCCAATGAATTGGAAGAGTGAGTCTTGGTAATAAAATTACTTTCTTCAATTACTTTCAAACCGTCAATGACAACAGCAATGGCAATGAATTGGAAATGTGACTCTTGTCAATAGAAGCTGAAGTGTGAGAAAGAAGCTAATAATTTTGATATATATGCATGAAAATATTAGATTTTCTGTGTTGTTTCTATATGTAACATTGTAACATTCGATGTGTAACATATGTGTAACATTCGATGTCCACTACATATGTTTGGTTAACATTAAAAATTTCAATGCCCGATGATTATGGTGAGTAGTCAGTGGTCTTTGTTTTGTTTTTTCTATCTGCGTTCCAAGCCATAGAGCCTTTCTGGGGAGGGGAGGTGGTGGTTTGTGTTTGATATATGAGTGTTTTGTTGTTTTGCTGACTATTAGTATTGAATATTTGTTGAACGTTTTTTGTTACAACAATAATAAATCCTTCTTCCCGTTCCTCTTCTTATCAAAACTGTTTTCGTAAAAAATAAAATTTACTCACTTTTGATAAAGGAGGGGATGGTCAGTTTTTGATGACAGTAAAGTATCAAATATGATGTGTCTGAGAACGAACCATAGATACTTTTGTATTCTTCCCGACAAGGGTGGTCATGAATGCGTGTTTGTTTGTGTGTTTTGTTTCACATGGGGTGATTGCATTAGCCACTAGTCTTATAATATCAAAAGAGGGGTCTTTCGAACGGAAAATTGAAGCCTCTTTTCAGTAACCAAAGAGATTGTGCAAGAGCAAAGAGCCGATTCCTGCCTTTTTGTTCTTCGAAGCAACCGTTTTAGCCCAAATAGGACCAGAGTACTATAAGGTAATAGCCCCTCGATAATAGGCCCTCTAAAGAGCCCCTCGATAATAGGCCCTCTAAAGAGCCCCTCGATAATAGGCCCTCTAAATAGCCCCTCGATTCGGATCAGCCAAAGTATAATTTATAAAACTACGTTATTAGAGTTCTTGGTGCCACGTCTTGGTTTATTTACCTCTAAACATATGCCAAGTTTATACAAAATAAACGAACAATATACAGCTATACTTCCTGTTATACAATATTGCGCATTTTTGCCCAAATAACAATGGAGAGTTCTCATGATTCTACTGTGGAAGAAGGGGTGCCATAAGCCTCAAAAAATAGTCATTTTACTCGAACTTTGATACTTTCCATGTGGTGTAATTCAGATAAAAATGGAGTGTCGTGAAGGGAAACTAGGAAGTGTATCTAGCTTCCTTTATCTGGAAGAATAAAGCTCAATTAAGCATGCAATATGGATGTTGGTGTTTTGAGGACTGACGTGTTTGAGGATTAGGTTTCAAGGGTTTCAGAATTGAGGGTTTATCAATCCCAAATATTTAGTCAAAATATGTCAATTTAATCACCTGTTAAGGTCGTGAATGCTACGAAGTGTATCTAGCCTCCTTTATCTGGAAGAATAAAGCTCAATTAAGCATACAATATGGATGTTGGTGTTTTGAGGACTGGCGTGTTTGAGGATTAGGTTTCGAGGGTTTCAGAATTGAGGGTTTATCAATTCCAAATATTTAGTCAAAATATGTCAATTTAATCACCTGTTAAGGTCGTGAATGCTACGAAGTGTATCTAGCCTCCTTTATCTGGAAGAATAAAGCTGAATTATCATAAAATATGGATGATGGTGTTTTGAGGACTGTCGTGTTTGAGGATTAGGTTTCAAGGGTTTCAGAATTGAGGGTTTATCAATCCCAAATATTTAGTCAAAATATGTCAATTTAATCACCTGTTAAAAATCTATTATACAAAGGAAGTTTGATTGTCAATTATCGTCAACTGTTCAATCATCAGCCTCTTTTATTCCAGGGTTTTCAACTTCTTTTTGACGCCCATGATGGTTTTAGTGGTGTAGCAGAGAAAACCTTAGAACTTATCCATGAAGAATATGGAAAAAAGACTACCCACGCCTTTCCAGTAATGCCTAGCCGTTTTTCTTCTGATACACAAGAGAAAGTAAAAATCCGTCTTATCAATATTGCTCTGAGTTTTAATTCATGCTTCGAACATACTTTTTTTACGCCTTTGACATTAGCAAAAAGCTATAGACTTAGCACTGGAAAAAGCGTGAGTTATGTAAACTATATTGACTCCTGTGACTACCATACAAGTGTGATTATAGCTAGCGCATTAGACACTCTTACTTTGCCCTGCCGCCTTAAAAACAACCATATGCGGTGGGAGGAGCTTTCAAATTTATTAGGCCAATCAGATAGGAAGCTATCTACTTTGGATGTGCAGTTCCCTTTTGTTATGAATGAAAACGAATGTGTCCTGGAACTATTGGGTAAAAGCGATGAAGATGTTTGGACTACGCTATGTCCTAGCTCTAAGAGTAACAATGTTTTCTCACAAAGTGTGGTGTTTCGTGGTTTACAGGATTCAAAACTTCGAAGGTTTGTACTTGAAATTCGCATCTTTTTCTGACTCTTTGCATGTGTAGTCAAAATGAAGGTGGTGATTATTGATGAGTAATGGAGACTGGATTTGTTATTATTATTTTTGTTTAGATTTATTTATGTATCTGATTTATTATGTAAGTAGGTATGTCGACTTTCAAACAACCACAAACCCTCAAAGGTTTTTTTTTCAACACGAAAGTGTGTTTTTTTACATTTATTTATTTGTTAAAATACAAAATTTAAACTTGTATTTTTAAGTGTATCATTAATGGGAGAAAAGTCTCAAAAATGGGGGGGGGGGGGGTTTCTAATACACTCAAAATAAGCATTGCCTAAAGTTTCCACAAGATACAGCTAAAAGGGGAGTTAATCATCCCTCGCTCACCACTTGGAAGACTTAAAATACAAGAGAACATTAAAAGATATTTGGGCTTTTAAAAATTCTAGATCGGAGAAATATTGTCACTATAAACACAAACAACAGGTAGAACAAAGGGGATTTTTTTTTGTATCTCCTAAGAACTCTAATCCCAAAGCCCAATCCCAATCCCAAAAAATTAATCCCTTTTTTTGTATCTCTAAGAACCCTAAGAACTCTATCTCCAGAGGAATTCTAAAATCAAATGAATATTTCGACCTTATATCCAAGGGTTGTCCTCAGCAAAACACAAATGATTATATATAACAAAACTAAAATTAAAATATAACCTTTAAAACTAAAAAAAGATATTTTTAAAACAGTCCCAGCATCCTCACCTCAACGAATTTCAACCAGGACTGATAGATAAAGTGAGGTGAAACGAGGCAATTCATTCAACTGAAATAAAAACAATTAAGAATATGCTTTCAACGCTATTCTTGACCTTTTGGCAGTTAACCTCAAAGGTCTCTTAGTAACAGGTTGACTGTATCTATCACAGTTCACTGGTTTTGTAATATAATTTGTTAAATCATTTTTAATTTTAAAAGTTGTATTTTAATGTAAGTTTTTCTTAAATATTCACTTGTATTTTGCTGAGGACGGCCCTTCGATATAGGTTCGAAATATTCATTTGAGGTTAGAGTTCCACTGTCTTAAAAAAAAGATCTCGATTGTTCCACCTGTTGTTTGTACTTATGAGGGAAAGCAGGTGGTCTTCATTGCTATTTAATATCATCACTTTTACGCATAAAGGTCCTATGGTTCAGGACCTATGGTTCTGCCAAAACCGATGGTTCAGCAGTTCTTAGACATAGGATTAACAGAGTAATGTAGATGAGGAGGTTTGAAGTGGGGCTGAATTTTGCTATTGATCCTCCATTTGAATTCAGCTCAGCAAATGGGTTTTGCAGTTATTTCATAAGTTTGAAAATGTCAGATGCGATCTTTAGGCGTAACAGTGATGATATGTTGGATTCTGTAATATCATCACTCTCAGGTCTAAAGGTGATATCTTCATTTTCCCACTTCTAATGTAATTTCCAAAAGCGTTTGATCAGCTTCTTTCATTGGGAGAATCTGCAGGATCATGTGGATGAGAAGATTTGAAGTGGGGCTGAATTTTGCTATTGATCCTCCATTTGAATTCAGCTCAGCAAATGGGTTTTGCAGTTATTTCAGAAGTTTGAAAATGTCAGATGCGATCTTTAGGCGTAACAGTGATGATATGATATACTTGGTAATATCACAACTCTGAGGCCTAAGAGCTAAAGCATTCTAAATTTACAAAGTCTTAACCAATTTTGTTTTATGACTGATCAATAACATAAAAGTAATTACCTATCAAGAAATAACTACAAAAACGAATTTGCCTTGTAATAAACAACTGGGAATCTCAAAATAAGAATTTCAACAAACAAACAAAATAAGAATTTCAGCAGCCAGTAAAAACAAAATACAGTAAAATAAAATAAAAAAACAGTAAAATAAAATAAAAATACAGTAAAATAAGATACAGTAAAATAAAAACAGTAAAAACAAAATCAGAATTTCAGCCAGTAAAATATTAGAACAGTTTTATATAAAAAGATTATAATACGCTAACAGCTACAATGCAATTCATGCGTAAGCTCAGAAGAAAGAATGAAAAACAACAGAATAAGAAGAGAGAATAATTAGAAATCCTCAAAAAAACTGAAAGGGGTAAAAATTTTTACTTGGCAATGAGGGGCAGACGAATTAGTTGTATTTTATTAGGTCTAATTTGATGACGTTCTACTTCCTGTCCCATTTTCTATCCTATACTGATATCTATCCTATCCAAGGCCGTGTGTAGGGTGAGAGTTATGGGGTTTGAACCCCATCCCTCCTCTCGAAATTTTTTTCCGACTCGTAAGAACGTAACAAAAATGTATATAAACAAATTTTTGATGCGTTTTTAAAAGTTTCTTGTCACTCATTACATCATATATGGTTATTAGTACACAATCGGTGTTAGATATTACGTCATGTCACTTATTACTTCATATATGGCTGTGATTGCTTAAAAAATCAAATATCTTTGAAAAGACTACAGTACGGTATGAAAAGACATCAAAAATGCAGTTTTTTTGTAAAAAGCGATTCTATCTTTAAATATTTTTGTTTTTTGATTAAGAAAGACACTAGAAATTTTAATTTCTGTTCAAATAAGCCCTCTATCAAAATTCTAGGACCTCTGGGTCGGTACGATCACCCCTGGTAAAAAGAAAAAGGCAAACAAATAAACACGCATCCGTGATCTTTTTTTCTGGTAAAAAATACAAAATCCCACATTTCTGCAGATAGGAGCTTGAAACCTCTACAGTTAGGTTCTCTGATACGTTGAATCTGATGGTGTGATTTTCATTGATATTCTATAATTTTTAGGGGGTGTTCTTCCCCTTTTCTGAAAATCTGGCAAATATTCTCAGGCTCGTAACCTTTGATGAGTAAATATAAACTTGATGAAACTTATATATTTAAAATCAGCATAAAAATCCAATTATTTTGATGTATCTATTGATATTAAAATTCCGTCTTTTAGAGTTTCGGTTACTATTGAGACGAGTCGTTCTTACTATTCAGTTCGTTACCACGAACTGTTTGATTAAAAAAAAAAAAAAAAATACAGCAAGAACGGGTTTGGAAAACTTATTTCGGGGACTCATACTGGAGCCCCTTCCCCTGAAATCCCCAACTATCTGGAATATCTGGGCACCTTTTATTCAAATTATTAAATAAAAGGATTGTCTAATATTCCGCCCCGTCCCTCGAAAATAATGTTGTCTACGTGTCTTGACAGTATCGGTACTAATTTGTTCCTATCTGTTGTCTGTAAATGTTATTACACTGTATTTTAGCCAGATTCATACGCACAATAGGGAAAATTTTTTTCCAAGCTTTCATCTTCTCTATTTGAAAGAACTTATACTGGAATTATTGAAAGAATTTAAAATCGTTCATTTATTCTAATCTTATTTCTTATATCCAATCTGTGCTTTATTGCAAAACTTCAACTCGTATTTTTTCTCTCTCGTATGCTGATCTTGATACACCAATATTGATAGAATAACAAAACCATAGTTTTCAATGAGGTGATTTAGTGCAATAGGTAATGCTATGCCTGAATATTTTTTTTAAACAGTTCGTGGTAACGAACTGTAAGAAAGGAGCGACCCGGCTCAATAGTAACCGAAACTCTAAAAAAACGGAATTTTGATACCAATATATACATCAGAAGAATCAGATTTTTAGGCTGATTTCAAATATATAAGTTTCATCAAGTTTAGTCTTATCCATCAAAAGTTAAGTGCCTGAGAAAATGTGCCTTATTTTCGAAAAAAGGGGGAAACAACCCCTAAAAGTCATAGAACTCTAATGAAAATCACACCATCAGATTCAGCGCATCAGAGAACCCTACTATAGAGGTTTCAAGCTCCTATCTGCAAAAATGTAGAATTTTGTATTTTTGCCAGAAGAAAGATCATGGATGCGTTTTTTTTTTTTTTTTTTTTTTTTTTTTTTTTTTTTTTTTTTTTTTTTTTTTTTTTTTTTTTTTTTTTCAGGGTGATCGTATTGATCCAGTAGTCCTAGAATATCGTGAGAATGTTCATTTGAACGGAAATTAAAAGTTCTAGTCCCCTTTTTAAGTGACCAAAAAAATTGGAGGGCAACTTGGCCCCCTCTCACGCTCATGTTTTTCCCGAAGTCACCCAATCAAAAATTTGAGATAGCCATTTCGTTCAGCATAGTCGAAAATCTAATTAATATGTCTTTGAGGATGACTTAATCCCCCATAGTTCCCGGGGGAAGGGCTGCAAGTTATAAGCTTTTCCCATTGTTTACATATAGTATTGGTTATTGGGAAGTATACAGGTGTTTTCAGGAGGAATCTTTTTCTAGTGGGGGGCGGGGTCGGAGTAGGCGTTACGGGGGAGGATCTTTCCATGGAGGATATTTCCTTGGGGGAAGGAACGTTTCCATGAAGGGGGCGCTAGATTTCCCAGCACTATTTAAAAAACGATCAGAAATTAAATAAAAAAACAAGTTTTTTTTCAACTGAAAATAAGGAGCAACATTAAAGCTTAAAACGAACAGAAATTTTTACGTATATGAGAGGGTTCACCCCCTAGTCAATACATCGCTCTTTACGCTAAAGTTTTTTAGTACTTTCAAAAGAGCTATCTATTCTAATTAACCGGCCTTGTGATTCAGGGGTTTGTGATTCGAACAAAATTCGAACTTTAGCATAAAGAGCGAGGTATTGACTAGGGAGCGGACTCCCTAATATACGTAATAAAAACATACGAATATAGAAATTCATTACGTAAGTTAATTCGTAAGTTACGTCAGAACAAAATTTTGAGAAAGCCAATTAGCCAAAAAAGGAAAATTAATATGCGAATTTTGTTTTAATTATTCATGTACGGTGAGCCAACATCAAAGCTGCATTAATTCAAAAACGTTCAGAAATTGAATAAAAAAAAACAAGTTAACTGAAAGTAAGGAGTTACATTAAAACTTACAACGAACAGAAATTATTTCGTATATGAAAGGGGCTGTCCCCTGCTCAACGCCTCGCTCTTTACGCTAAAGTTTGACTCTGTCTCACAACTTTATTTTTTAAAACAATAAAAAACTTTGGCGTAAAGAGTGAGGCGTTGAGGAGGGGACAGCCCCTGTCATATACGGAATAATTTCTGTTCGTTTTAAGTTTTAATGTCGCTCCTTACTTTCAGTTAAAAAAAACTTGTTTTTTTTTATTTAATATGAATAAGAATCGATGTTGTTTGTATGAATACTGGGCAAATTTCGCAAAGGGTATGGTAAGAAAATCAGAATAAAGGTCTTTTTCACTGTCAAACTGGATTGTAAATTCGTATTTTTGATTGTAAAGTATGCTGTTCCATTGAAATCTAAATCAAGAAAATGCTGTTTGACTCAAAAAGTATGGGTAAACTAAAAGAGTGGAAAATGGTGCTAATTTTGACAGAAAAAAAACTAGCAACATTATAATTTTTTTTTTTAGAACATTAAGTATAAACAACATTCAAATTTTTGTAAAAATTTAGTTTGTAATTTACATTTAGAAACATCCCTTCCCTTCCCCCTTGAGGAGCTTAAGGAGAGCCTGATCAACAATAAAGGTGAACTTATCTGTGTAATCAGAGGCTGTATAAACCTAATGACTGTGGAGCCACATCTAGTAAAGTGTTGAATTTATTATAGAAGCAGTTTCTCACTAGTGTTTCTATTTTGCCAAAATAAAGCACAAAGCCGTACCCAGAGGAGGGGGGGGGGGGTTAAGGGGGTTGACCCCCCCCCCCCTGAAATGTTTTTCTGACTCGTTAAAACGTAATAAAAATGGATAGAAACCAATTTTGTATGCGTTTTTTGAGGTTTTTTTTGTGTAACCCCCCCACCCCCGATTTTTTTTTCTAGTAAAACCCCCTCCGAAAAAAAATCCTGGGTACGGCCTTGATAAAGCATATATAAGCCCTATCAAATTAATCAATTCTAATGTACAAAGTGTTTCAGGTTTGGTTGCAAATCTTTAATTTGACTGACAATCAGGATCATGACTAACAATTTAGATTATGAATCTTATTTGAAAGCAGGATTGCGGGTTTTGGCAGATCTCGGCTTTTGAATGGCGGGTTTTTAGATTTTTCTGTTCCGCGGCTTGATGTTTTGGATGTCAGAAGATAATGTATTATTTTTCTTGTGAAGAGTGTGTTTTTCTCTCTTTTTCTCTAATGTACTCCTCTAGCGCGTTTTTTTTTCTTATATGCACAGAGGGAACAAATTATTATTTTTTATTATTTTATTCAATAAAGGAGGAACACTCAATATTTGTCTATTTCAATATATGTCAGTGTCTATTTGTCTCTCGTGTAGTCTACTTCAAAAGGTTAGGTTTTTTTTTTTTGCACTGAGGACGACTTGACGGAGGTCCTTGTCCAAATATTTGCTTATTTTCTCTTTATGTTGTTCCGCTGTCTGACACTACCCTCGTTTTCTCTGCTTTTTTATTTTTTTATTTGTTATGAAAATAAATTATGAAATAAATTATAATAATTATGAAATAAAATGAAATAATTATGAAATAAATTATAAATTATGAAAATAAATATTCTCTGCTTTGTTTCATAAGTATGGCCAGTGTGGCCAGTGTGGTATTAGTTTGTATTAATGGCACCAATTAGATGCTACTACTGTTACTACTAATGACTCATAGAAACACCAAGCTGCTTGAGGGCATCACAGCTGCGCTCAGTCCTTTCCCAACCTAATCTATGCAAAGCTTTGCTCTTTATCCCCAGTGTTGAAGTTCCAACCTCCTCTTAAACCTTTCTTATTAACTTCTACCTTTCTATTCAGAGCCAAGCTGTTTTGTTTAGTTCCAGGATAACTACGTTTTCGTTGTTTCGTTACTTGGTCGGGAGAACTTGAATTATCTAAAACGTAGAAATATACAAAAAAAAAAAACTTTACAAAGCGCAACAAAAATTTGTTTATATGTATTTCTGTTAGTTTTGTAAGTGCCGAGCAAAAATGTCACGGGAGGGGGCTCAAGCCGGGTAGCTCCCCCTGGAAACAGCCTTGAGCGCATGAAATGTAGAAGCAGTCTAACCCAGTGGGTCTTTATGATTTTGTAATGTTAATTTTATTTTTTAATTTTCTTTTGTCTGTTTTAACTTCCGAAATCTTTTTCCTTTTGAAATAACAAGTTTTCAGCTGCTACAATAACTGGGTATAATAACCGGGTATATATCAGAGGTAAGAATGGCAAATATCGTGTTTTCAAAAATGATAAATGAAACTCAAAACTTCTAGTGATTTTACTAGCAAACAAACTTGTGATTTACTAGCAAACAAACAAATAAACACGCATCCGTGATCGTTCTTCTGGCAAAAAATACAAAATTCCACATTTTTGCAAATAGGAACTTGAAACCTGTACAGTAGGGTTTTCTGATACGCTGAATCTGATGGTGAATTTTCATTAAAATACTGTGACTTTTAGTGAGTGTTTGCCCCTTTTTTCGAAAGTCAAGCAAATTTTCTCAGGCTCATAGCTTTAATGGGTAAAACTGAACTTTATGAAACTTAAATACTTGGAATCAGCACAATAATTCAATTCTTTTGATATATCTATTGGTATCAAAATTCCGTTTTTTAGAGTTTCGGTTACTATTGAGCCGGGTCGCTCCTTACTTACAGTTCGTTACCACGAACTGTTTGAAAATAACCGTGTTGGTTTTGTAAGGTCTGGGTGGCAACAGTAAATGTTAATCACCAATAGTGAGCTGGTCACTATTTTTTTAATCTACTGTGTGTGGTATAAGTACCGTAAATTGACGGTTTGCGATGCTATCGTGGGCCAGCAATTGTATTTTGTCAAAGCTGTGTGTGCTAAGATTTGTTGACTTTATCTGTTTTTGGACAGGGAAAGTGTTTACATTGCTAGAATTATTGCTAGAATTACTATAACAACATCTGCTTTTAGAACTCTTCGTGTCTCAGATGATCACAGAATGGGCCTAACAAGGGATGAAAGCATCGAAGAAGCCGTTCAGCGTTGCTACCTTAATAAATTTCCTCAGACATTGAATTCAATCAACGTTGTTGACTTACCCCTGAAGACTAGTTGCCCATTCCCCCAGTTTTTCGTAAAATCTGTATCAAGTACAGGATACATATCCAACAAAGGAAGACCCGACAGTGAAGGTAGGTTTTCCCGTTTTTACGGTTGTTCCTTCTATTGGGCCATTTCTCGTCCTGATGAAACCCTCATTTAATGCTTTACTCTGATATTTTTATTTTTTCACTGAAGATGGCGGAATGGAAGTCTGGGTGGAAAGATTTGCTTTTATCTTCGTTTATCACTTTCTTTCTTATTTTTCTCCTTCTTCTTCTGCTTTGAACTTTTTTCTTCTTCTTCATCCTACGTTTTCTCTATTTGCCAAGTCTTCTTTGAAAGTTTACCTTGCTGTTTTATTTTGAATGCCACTGACATGAGAAAAGAATTGTTCAGCTCTGGCCCGGAAAGAAACAAAGTGCATGTTACGCCAGATGAAAGCATTTATTTCATGGAATGACGTAAAATTAGGCTGTCGCGTTGTAAGGCGACGATCTTCTCTAAGAAAAAACACGATTTTCTATGATTTTTCTTTCGGTTGTTTCCAGAGGTATTTAGGGGTTTGAACCCCCTCCCCCAAATTTGTGTCCGACTCGTAGAAACGAAAAAAAATGGGTACCTTTTAGTTATTCAGATCATACTCAAAGATTTTACTCTGTAAGGTCTGATAGAAACCGGTTTTCTCTCTGCAATCGGTTATGCTTTGCTTATTTTGAGTGAGAGAAACTACGATTTAGGTATATTTTAATCCAATATTTAATATATAGAGTTTCTAATTTCCATAATTTTGTTAATTAAGTATTATATTTACATCGTATTTTGGTATATTTCATTAGGACTAACCTACCTTTTTTCTCGGTTGTGTTCTGAATAATTAACATGTACCCAAAAATACATATAAATTATTTTATGCGTTTTTAAGTTTTTTTTTTGCAGACCCCCCCATCCCAAGAAAAAAACAGACATGGTTGTTTCAAAACTGTGAAGTTTTCAGGGAAGTTTTCATTTTTTCGGCTTTGCTGCCCCGTCGAACGGTGAAAATAAGCAAGGAAAGTTAATTGTTTAAATTTAACAACTTTAACTAGTTTAATTTTAAATTTTTTAACAACAGATTGTTTAAGTTTTAATTTAAAATAAATTTAAACTGTTTAAATTTAAAAACAGTTTTCTGAGAAAAATAAGTAAATGGAAACCCCTGGCTGTTTATTAAAAGATTGATATCTCTACATTTGTTAACCTAAGTGAAGATGCTGAAGGAAAGATTAAATGAGGGATTTACCTTCCATAGCGTAAATGGGATTTTGAAAAAGTTTTTTTCTTTTGGTAATGAATACTTTAATGAAGACTGTTGCTGAGCTCTGTTGCTGTTGCTGAGTTGTTACTGTTGCTGGAGACGGTAAAAAATATTTTTTACCGAGCTATCTAGTTATATACAGTAAAAAAACGTTTAACTCAAAACTTGTTTAAATTTAAACTGTTTAAGTTTAAGTTTAAATTTTCTGTGATAGTTTAAGTTTAAATTTTCAATGCTTTTAGTCTATAAATAATCTTTTAAATCCTTAGAAGGTTCCAAAGACAGCTTTACCTTCTTCAGCTGTTTAATACCATGTTCCTAGTTTTAAATTCCTGCCATATCCCTACTTTAAAAAAATATAAATTATAAACGGTTGAGTAAGTGATACTTAACTAATGTCAACTACCATATTTCAATTATTAAAACGTAGAAAATATTCGTTATGCAAATTTAGTCTATTTATTGGGACACATTTAGAGGTTAATTTTTTAACTAACATGTCTGAGTTTATTAACTAACGTTCCCCCTCCTCCCCCAAAGTAACAGTTTGCAAAATTGT
The DNA here is from genome assembly GCA_027921565.1 of Artemia sinica. NCBI lineage: Eukaryota > Metazoa > Arthropoda > Branchiopoda > Anostraca > Artemiidae > Artemia > Artemia sinica. The sequence goes on along the minus strand of CM051271.1, from coordinate 6,887,052 downwards.
AGAGGTTCCGAGGCACAATTAAATGCAAATTCTTTAAAATATCGCTTCTGGTATGGGAGATGAATCCACGACTTTCGCGGATAGTAATTTGCTGCATTTCTTGGTGACTAATTGTCACTAAGAAATCAACATGAACAATCACAAACAATTGTGGGGAGTGTCACAAACAATACTCACCAATAGACACATCTGACTTTTACAAGGTATTTTTACTAGTTGTATTGTTGTTTTATTTTAATTGTATTTGTTTAGGAGTTTTACTGTATTTATGTTTATAGTTTTATTAGTTTGTACTTTAGAATTTAGTAATTCATACAAATCAAACGGATTGAAATAATAGTCCAGCACAGGGTTTTATTTTTACGGTAAAGAAATAAGTATATATTGAGATATACAAACTGGTCATTAGAACTGCTGACCGGCTTAACTGAGACCCAGGGTCTATATTTTACGTAAGTAACAAGTACTGGACTTCAATTTGTTAATTAAAGATTGTTGCCATAGTTGCTATTGGCAGCAATAAAATACAGTGAAAAGATCGTTAGATGGGTCATTAGTCCAGGATGGGAACCTGCCGGGCCCACGCCATCGGCGTCGCACTTGTATTTTGTTATTATTTCAAGTTATTTCGTTTGTGCAAAGACAAACAAAAGGTGTGTAATTCAGTTGGAAGGGAAAACATCTCAGTAGAATATTGAAATATATGTCAGTAGAATATTGAACATATCTCAACCATTATTTTAAGTTATAGTTTGTTTCTCAATAGAACGTTTCTCAATAGAACGTATAGTTTGTTTCTCAATAGAAAACATATCTCAGTAGGATATTGAACATATCTCAACCATTATTTTAACGTATAGCTTGTTTCTCAATAGAATGTCAAGGAGGCACACTTGCGCCTCTTTAAAGAGGCGACCCACCACAATGTTAAGCGATTTTCGGTCCTGGTGGTCGCAGAGAGACGGCGGTGATCGCATTTTGTAGCCTAAGCTCAAACTAAGAAATATGCAAAATTTCACCCCCCTCCGACTTTATCTTCATGGGGGAAAGGGGGCCGGAAGTTTCGACCCTCCCACCACAGCCCCCCTTTAACGTTGTCCGATCGGGCTGAAATTTAGAGGATAAGCTTTCCTAGTGCCTAGAAGCTTATCCTCAAAATTTCAGCTCAATCCGATCACTCCTTCCCTGTTTTCCAAAAACCAAATATAGCCACTTAATGTTCATCAAGTTATTTTTTTTTATCTGACACGCCTACAGGCCATAGTTGGCAACGGATCCGGGTGAATGAGGACTCATTCGAAGCGGAATTCGATATTTGATATTTTTGATATTTTCAGACCGAAAAAATTATCCCCCGAATTTACATTTACGAAAAACCTCGTTTTCCTATAAGAGCCCATGTTAATTTTTGAAATTCCTAAAAGCATAGTATTTCATTATTAAATTAGATCAAAATAGTCCTCTTAACCTGACGAGACCGACTGCAAGCTTCCAAAAATTCCAGCTCTTTCCCAGAAGTTTTTTTTGTCGAAAAACGAAAATCTTACTTCGCATTTGCTTGCGTCGAAAATAGATTCCAGAGACTAAAAATAATTTAAAAAGAGTCTCTGATGGTACAGTGGTCACTTTTACTGTCTGTCATGCGGAAGACCCTTGTTCGATTCCCCGTCAGAGTAAATTTTTTATATATTGAATTTAAAGTAGTATCTCTTAAATTTAAAGTTTAAAAAAGAAACTCAGTTTCTTTTTGAAATCCAATCTATTAAAACCTTCGGCTCAACAGGCGTCTCCAGAAGAATATCACAGTCGGCCTTCAGCTTACAGGTAAGTCTCCATTGCTTTGATAACATGCCGTATACCCGCATGCTCGAAGAAAAGTTGAAAAAAGAAAATCTTACTGGGCATTTGATTTGACTAATCAGGAATTAAAAGCCTTAACAAAAGAATCGTCAAAAGAGGGGGGTTTGGGGGGCGGCAGCCCCCCAACTTTAACTCCTGGCACGATCAGCTAACAGTTAGTCAAGCAATAATAAGTAATAAATTGTACAAAAACATGCAGAAATTATTTGAAAAAAACTATGTTTTCTAAAGAGTTAAAGAAGCTGAGTCACAAGTTCGAACCTTAAAACGTACAGGGATTAGGAGGTACAGTTGGGGGGCTGCCGCCCCCCAAACACCCCGCTTTTGCAGCCTCTTTTGTTAAGGATTTTATTTTGGGGGTCTACCGCCCCCCTCAACCCCCGCTTTTTCCCTTGCAAAGAAATGCTTTGCAACACGAACGAAGTCTGCTTGAATTTTTTACCGTAAGAACATCCTATTGCATCTCTTTGATTAGAAACAGTACTGAGCCTGTTTGCTGGATTTTTTACAGGAGATTTTTCCCTAACCGATAACAAGCTATTATGTGATGAACTTAACAATTTTGAACAGAAAAAACAGGTAACAGAAGAAGGGCTCAGCATAAACAAGCAGTTTAGGTTCAGGTGGGTTCAGGTTCATCTATTTTTTCATCATACGTAATCACACTAAATACATAACTATACCTGGCACAGAGACAAGTTTGTAGTTATAGCTGTAACAAACTGAGTTGTCATTGCCAAATTCTCTGAAGATTTAAAAAAAATGCCATTGAAACAATTTCATTCGTGTTGGTACGACCAACTGATTGCAGGCTACAGGACTTAAAAAATCTTAACAAAAAAGGCTGCAAAAGGGGGGGTTTGGGGAGCGGCAGCCCCCCAACTATACCCCCTAATCCCTGTACTTTTTAAGGTTCGAACTTGTGACTCAGCCTCTTTAACTCTTTAAAAAACGTAGTTTTTTTTCAAATAATTTCTCAGTAGAACGTATAGTTTGTTTCTCAATTGAAAACATATCTCAGTAGAATATTGAACATATCTCAACCATTATTTTAACGCATAGCTTGTTTCTCAATAGAAAGTTTCTCAATAGAACGTATAGTTTGTTTCTCAATAGAAAAAAATATCTCAGCAGAATATTGAACATATCTCAACCATTATTTTAAGGCATAGTTTGTTTCTCAATAGAAAAACATATCTCAGCAGAATATTGAACATATCTCAACCATTATTTTAAGGCATAGTTTGTTTCTCAATAGAACCTTTCTCAATAGAGCGTATAGTTTGTTTCTCAATAGAAAAACATCTCAGCAGAATATTGAACATATCTCAACCATTATTTTAAGGCATAGTTTGTTTCTCAGTAGAAGGTTTCTCAATAGAGCGTATAGTTTGTTTCTCAATAGAAAAACATATCTCAGCAGAATATTGAACATATCTCAACCATTATTTTAAGGCATAGTTTGTTTCTCAATAGAACGTATCTCAATAGAGCGTATAGTTTGTTTCTCAATAGAAAAATATATCTCAGCAGAATATTGAACATATCTCAACCATTATTTTAAGGCATAGTTTGTTTCTCAATAGAACGTTTCTCAATAGAGCGTATAGTTTGTTTCTCAATAGAAAAACATATCTCTGTAGAATATTGAACATATCTTAACCATTATTTTAAGGTATAGTTTGTTTCTCAATAGAACGATGTTCGTATGTCAGTCATGAATTTCCAGAATAAATAAATATTCTTCATATCCAGACTTAAAAATAGAATAGGATTTTTTGTAACCTTCTCGCTACTGTCAAAGAAAGATATCACTTGTTGGAGGTTGCAGGCCGCCCATTATCTATGTGCTAAATGTCCCTTTTTCTTTTTGTAAGATTTTTAAATTTGACTTCATGACATTCTATTCTCAGTTGCGAAGTTATGAGTCATTAGCCCCCTGTTTTAGCTATGCAGCTGGGTTTCACCCTGTCCGTTCTTCTTTTTTATTTTTAATTCATTTTACTTCAGTCATTGTTAAGCAGCCGCCATTATCACACTGACATAGATCGCTCATTCGAACCTCAAAGGAATGCTTAAGTGTATAAAGAATATATTTCAACTTAATTTTTTGTTTGACTTATTGCTGAAGAGAATTTTGAGTCCCATTGTATTTATTGCGGATATTAACCTTATTTTCTGGCCAGGGTGGTAAATTTACCGTAAATACTGTAAAGTTACAGCTGGTGTAAATAGGGAGAGTTGAACTCCTAGTATTAGTTTTGTGGTACTGCTCAGCAGGGAGGATACTAAGAGGCTACCATATCGGTGTTTACGCCACCAGGCATAATTTCGGCTCAGTTAAACTCACGTGAAGTACCCCCTGCTCTGACCCAACTGCCCTACCTTAGTAGTCAGAGGTAGTTTTAAGTTATACCAAGGCATGGCATTAACTATAGAGAGTAATCCTAATTCCAAGACTTTCCTGAAGGTTTAAGCTGCCGGTGTAGCCTAGCCCATAGCATTGTCTTAAGCCGGTGTAGCCATAGCCTAAACTTATTTTTTGTTTGGCAATAGTTAAGCCTACCAATATGTATTCGATGTGTGTCCTACAGTTGTAGCTTGCCTATTTGTCACCATACCAAAGAATGTGTTTGTCGGTAAAATATTTTAAAGTAAAACAAATAAAACTTAAATGAAACTTAAAAGTCGACAAAGCATTAAAACTAAAATATAAAACTCAATAATTCAAAAAAAAACCTCTCAAAAAACATTATTGCGCATATGACATATATATATATATATATATATATATATATATATATATATATATATATATATATATATATATATATATATTATATATATATATATATATATATATATATATAATATATATATATATATTATATATATATATATATATATATATATATATATATATATATATATATATATATATATATATATATATTCATATATATATGTATATATATGTATATATATATATATATATTTATATATGTATGTATATATATGTATCTATATGTATATATATGTATATATGTATATATATATATATATATATATATATATATATATATATATATATATATATATATATATATATATATATATATATATATATATATATATATATATATATATATATATATATATATATATATATATATATATATATATATTATATATATATATATATATATATATATATATATATATATATATATCTATATATATATATATATATATATATATATATATATATATATATATATATATATATATATATATATATATATATATATATATATATTAAGAAACTTTCTGAAATTTCAAGACTAACCTGTGATCACATTTCATTCTAGGTGTGAATTCTATCCCCATGGGATTGTCCCTTCAAAGTGGTGAAACTTCTCAAAATACATTGGACATTCTATTGCAAGATATTGGAAGGTTTGGTTTGAGTAATCAACCCTCACACATTCGAGCCAAATCTTTTAGACCCTCTTTCAACTTGGAAAATGATGAATGGAAGGAAATAGTTGAAAAACTTGATTTTTATAAAGGATTATACACATAAGTGCACATAGGCTCAACCCTTAGGTAGCTTGGGGTGGGGGGTCAGACCATGAAGAATATAGCTTAATGCAGAAAATTTTTCAAAAGAGGCTTTTGGACCATTCTCCGTGGTAATCCCTAACCCTTCCCCTATGTACAGTATGATTATATACTCAGCGAACAAAAGATTTTTCATTCATGGGTGCGATCCATAAATGTTTATTTTTGCTTTTAATAAATCACTGTTAAACTGCTTGAATCATTTGATATTTTTTATTTTGTACATAGTAGTTAGTTTCCCTATGTCTTATCGTAGTCCAGGACCAATACGCTTACTATCAGCAGTAACCATTTCTTTTAAGACTGGATATATTTCTGAGTAAAACAAACAAGTTCACATGTTTCACATGTTCCTTCTTGTCATCATCACCTTGTGCATGTCATGTTTACTTCAAATCGATTACGATTACATATTACGATTTTGAATCGGAAAAATATTTTTGCAACCCAGCAAGACAGTATATTAAGCAAGGAAAATTAATTAATAAAACATTAATCTTTAATTAATAATACATTAAAATAAAACATTATATAAACATTATATAATAAATACATTATATAATAAATGATTTAACTAATGAATTATTTACATTGTATAATAAATAAACATTATAACGGCGAAAAATCAAGGAAAACAGTTTGTACATTCATATCTTAGTTTTTTACAAGCTATGTAAAATTTTTACTGGTGGTACCAATTGGGGTTCCGAAATTGGTAATTTCTTCGAACGGTGTTTGGCACCACCAGTAGATAGTTTCGGACAACTTATAAAAAAAAACTAAGATAGGAGTGTGCCAAACGTTTCCTTTAATTTTTCACGGTTAAAATTTTATAGACTCAAAGAGTCAAACTGGTCAACTTCTAAATGTTAACATCTCCTGAACAGCTAAACATAGGTATAGGACATTATATATATGAAAAATTTCTAGAATTTAACGTAGAATCGACAAATTCATTAATATACCGGGTTTTCCATTCAAAAAACGTATATTTTTGTTCTCCACACTTTTTATAGACAAAATATATTTTCTGAGACTACTTATAAAGCTGCTGAGTTTAAAAATTTTCTCTACATCAGGTCAAAAAAAATTTAAGGGGGTGGGAGAACTCCAAAAATTACCCTGTACATATATTTAAGCAAAATTGGTAAAAATATTCACATACAAAAAAAAAATAAAAAAACAAGGCATTGATAATAATTTTTCCCCAAAAATAAAAAAACAGTAGTTTGTACTTCGAAAAGTGTACTTTTCTTTTATTCCGAGGCCCTCTGAATAAGGAAATTCCTTCTTCTTAACATATGTCACATCGTTGAGGCAAGTGGAAGTTCTTATAAAGAATGAATTATTGTCGCAAAATGATTTTTTTGCCGTTTTGTTTACTCCATAGGGGACAAACTGCTGTTCCTGTGTATTTCAAATTTCTACAGATGATCAGTTTGAGTCCGCTACACTTTAGAATACCAGATGACCTACTTAAAATATCAAATGACCTACTTTAAAACCATTCAGATGACCTACTACGGTAGACGAATTGCTATGCCTTTTTGACTCGCTGGACGCTAGAGCTGCTGAATTTACTGGCCATTGCAAGACTGTGTCGGAGTCTCTTGCTTCATTTAGGCGAGTAGAAAGGTGGTAGAAAATAATTTTAAACTTCTTATAGTACATTATAAAAAAAGAGAGAAACAAGAATAATAACAGCCAGTGAAAAAAACGAAGAGTACTAAGCAAATATTTCGGTCGTCTTGAGGCCAAATGATAAAAAATACCGAAAAAAAATCCAAAAGATAAAATAAAAACGCAACCTTAAAACAAACACTAAAACTAATATAGGAAATATCTTTTCAAAGCAACGGTGAAATGGGAAATGAGTAAAAAATACAATCCTGAATGGCATTGCAGAATTTAAATTCATGTAAAGAATTCTTAAACGCCAATTGCTTACCAGGTATGGTGTTATCATACTACTGCTACTAACAACTCACCGCAGCACCAATCCGCCTGAGGCCAATACAGCTACGCACGCTCCTCCTCCACCCCAATCCATTCAAAGCCTCCCTTTTTACACCCGCTCACGAAGTTCCCATTTCCTTTATATCTTTCTTTATGACGTCCTCCCACCCCAGAAGAGGACGATCTGCTTTCCGTTTAGCCCTAGAAGGTTGGCCGAAAAGAACAATCTTTGGCAATCTGTCATTCTTCATCCGCACAACGTACCCTAGCCACCTCAACCTTTCTTTCATTATAGCCGTAGAGAGCGGTACTGAACCACATTTTTCGTATAGCCTATTGTTTGAAATACGGTCACTCAGCCGGGTACCCAGAACAATCCTTAAGCAATTTCTCTGGAAAATATCTAGCAAATCTTCATCCGCTTTTCGGAGCGTCCATGCTTCAGAGCCATATTTGACCACTGTCATCACTGTAGCTTCCAATATTCTAATCTTGGTTTGCCGACTTATCTTCCTATTCTTCTAAACTTTTTTTAACTGTGAAAAACACCCTGAGCCTTGGCTGTTCTACTTTTGATCTTCACTGCCCCCACCATCTTTACTAATAATAGTACCAAGTTAAGTGAAGCTGTCCAGCTGATCAATCTTTTCATTACCCAACTTCACCTTTTCATCTTCACATATTTGACCACTGTCATCACTGTAGCTTCTAATATTCTAATCTTGGTTTGAAGACTTATTATAGATATAATAATGTATAATAAGATCTCCTTAATATAGAAATAGGACCGCATAGATATAGGGGACGGGAAGTAATATTTTAATTTTGGTTTGGAAGCAAAGAAAAAGCTGAATAATATTACATTAGTTTCGCACCTCTGGGTGGACGATGTCCACTTATTCAAATCGTACGCTTCTTTATTTATTATTTTTTATCGGCCTGAAAGTGTTTCTACTCTAACTGTGATTTCATTTGACAAAAAACGCCACATTACACCTTTTAAGATACCAGAGCCCGAAATGTGGGCTATAAATCTCAATTTGACATAACATATCCCATTACACCTTTTTAGATACCAGAGCTAGACTTGCGGGCTATAAATCTAAGTTTGACAAATTACGCCTTTTAAGTTTCCAGAGCCACATATGTGGGCAATAAACCTCAATTTGACATATTTGAATATAATATTTTAAGTTTAGTGTATAAAATTATAAATTACAATATATTTTAAATTTGAATTACGAGTAAAGTTGTGTGGTTTAAGTTTCGGAAATTTAATAGTAGAAATTACAGAAGAAAAATTACTAAAATGACAATATGAGCGGGAAGGGACGGGGGAGGGGTAGAGTATACAATACATAGAGTAGAATAACTAGGGTTGTTAACCCCAAGCCCTAATAAATAAATATTCTAAAAGTAGTTATCGTGGTAACTATGCCTGTAAGTAATTACAGCCAGTCTCAAGCCTGGATAAAGGAGGAGAGTTTTGCGGTGGTTGAACAATCTGTCCCTGGAAAAAAAAATTGCCAAAAGAAACATCCAAGGAAAATATAACCGGAATTCCCTTTTCAACGACGACCCCTGCACCCGCCCAACGGACAAAATTTTTGAATGCGAAAAAACCACTAAAAATTGTATTTTGGCACGTTCGGACGCTAACACAGCTGTCGAAGGTGGAACAGCTAGAGAAAGAGATGACCTGCTATCGGCTAGACATCATGGCCCTCTCGGAAGTGCGATGGCCGGGAAAAGGAAAGCAACTGCTCAGCGGGGGAAACACTTCAACCTTCAGCGGCCATGAAACACGACGAGAAGCTGGAGTGGCCGTAGTCTTTTCAAAACCTGTGACAAAATCACTGATTAACTGGAAAACCATGAGCAGCTGCATCATGACTGCTCGATTACATGGGAAACATGCCAAAATGACCCTGGTTGCGTGCTATGCACCCACTAACGAAGCCACAGACGATCAGAAAGAGACGTTCTACAATGAACTGACATCTATCCTTAAAGATGTACCCAGAGATGACATTCTGTGTGTCATGGGGAATTTCAACACAAAGGTTGGCAACGATAGAGAATACGATGTGTCGACGTCCTGGACAACCATGGTCATGGAGAACGAAACGAAAATGGAGAGTTGCTTATTGAAATGGCTCAGTCCTTTGGCTTGGTTGTTGGCGGCACTCTCTCCGCCCATAATGATATTCACAAGTACTCCTGGACTTCACCTAATGGCACACAAAAAACCAGATCGACCACTTTCTTATTGGTAAAAAGTGGCAGACGTCACTATGTGATGTGCGTGCATTTAGAGGCACTGATATATTCTCTGACCATAGCCTGATGGCTGCAAAAATCAGAGAAAATTTGTCAGCCCCGATAAAGGTGAGGACAGCTAGGTAAACTATGACTGCGAAAAACTGAGTGACTTAGAAATTCGGTCACAGTTCGTGTTAAAACTGACCAACAGATTTGAAACCCTGGGTCTGCTACGAAATGAAAGTCCAGAGACAGCTTGGACTGCTATCAGAAAAACCTACAATGATACTGCCTACAGACGCTTGGTATGAAAAAGTCGCCAAAGGATGAGTGGATTTCCGTCGAATCGTGGGATCTGATCGAGAAGAGGGCTGACAAGAAGAAATTTCTTCTCAACACTTTTCCCTGATGCGAGACACCCTCTTGAACTAGAGTATGCTATGCTTGATAAGGCTATAAAGAAGAGCGTCCGTGATGATAAACGCTATAGCCTTGAACAGAAGGCTAAAGAAGCTGCTAGACGGGGAGACTCTTGGTTAGTGCACCGCATCACCAATGAAATAGTCTGAAAACGTCCAAAGACAGATGGACCTATCAAAGATGAATTCGGACGACTTCTTTCTGACCCTAATAATGTGACCGAAGCCCGGGTGACGCATTTCAAAAACTTTTAAATTGACCACCACCTGCTGATCCTTCAGATATACCAGACACGCCATTTCTAAATCTAATCGTCGATATTAAAGTACCCTCTGGTGGGGAGATACTAAAGGCGGCTAAGAAGCTGAAGGCTGGAAAGTCCCCTGGGGAAGACCGAATTGCGGCTGAGATGATTAAATGCTCAGTAGCTGCATGCATAACTGTGTGGACCACGTTTTTCTCTATAATTTGGAGAACAGAAGACATTCCTAAGGATTGGACAAAAAGTACTCTCGTCAAAATATTCAAAAAAGGCGACGCTGCAAAGTGCGAAAACTGGAGAGGTATCAGCCTTGTATCTATACCTAGAAAACTATTGACGACTATACTCTTTAATAGAATCCAACCAGGGTTAAACGAACATCTCCGAGAGGAGCAGCATGGATTCCAGCCAAACCGATCATGCGCTGATCTCGTATTTACTCTTAGAATGCTGCTAGAAGAAGCGAACGGGTGGCGCAATAAGCTTTATTTGGTTTTTATAGACTTCGAGAAAGCTTTCGATTCGGTTGATCGGCAAACGCTTTGAAAGGTTCTCCAATACTGCGGTATTCCTGGTAAGCTCATTCGAATCATTGAAGCCTTCTACAAAGACACAGAATGCTGCGTAGACAAAGACAAGTGAGGGGTGTACCCGTTACTTTCGTATCATGACAAGGGCAAAACAAGGCTGTGTGCTATCACCAGTAGACTAGCTCGTAGCGATTTGCTTACGCCCCCGTACAAACAGGTTTTTCTAGTAGTTACAGGTCATCACACTCTTTGCCAAAGCCCCTGTACAAAAAGGTCTATAGGTCTTTGCCAAGAGGACTTGCGCAATTTCAAAGTTCAATGTCTTTTTTAGTTCAAAAAACCGATGTCTCTTCTTTTTTACTCGCCTATTATTTTTTGTATATAATCAGGTTCCATATTTGATTCTCCATCAGTTTCGAATCGTTTATATTCGAGATTACAAGCATTTTTTGTAAAAAACATTTATATAGAAAAAATGGATAATTCTAACCTTTTTCTGGTGAGTAAAAAATATTCGCATTATTAAAAAGAAATTGTCATTAAATTAAGGAAGAAATTCTTTCCTTACACTAGAACTAAGGGTACTTATGTACTTAGAAGCTTGTTGTTTTTAGGAGTTGAAAAAACCTCTAATTCTCTTATAGGTTGAAATTTACGGTGTGATTTTTTATCAAGATCAGTGGTCTTTTTAGGGAATGTTTTTTTTGAAAAAAGTGCTTAGCTTTTCGATCGGTAATTTAGGATTAGAATAAAATGTTGATTTTTTTAATGTATTAATTGTTACAAAAGCTTCCTTTTTTATCAAGATCAGTGTTTTTTTTTTAGGGATGTTTTTGAAAATACTTCCAGGCCAGTCTGCATTTATGGTGTGATTTTTTATCAAGATCAGCGGCCTTTTTAAGGATGTTTTTGAAAAAAAGTGCTTAGCTTTCGATCGGTAAATTGGGATTAGAATAAAATGTTGATTCTTTTAATGTATTAATTGTTACAAAAAAGCTTCCTTTTTATTACAGTGTGATTTTTTTTTTTTTATCACGATCAGTGGTTTTTTAGGGATGTTTTTTTGAAAATATTTCCTGACCAGTCTGCATTGAAGAATCTCTTCCTGAAATTTAATGCGTTCAAAACCCTCACCCCCCATTTCCTCAAAAATAAAATTTGTTACCTTATAACCCTATTTAATAAATAACATTGTTAGCTATCCTTTTTATTTAACGGACCTAATTATCTCATAAGAGGGATTGACTGAGCCGTGCTAATTAACTTTTCCACTTCTTAAATTTCTATTTATGTCTACATTTGATTGAAATCTGATAGTTTTACTTGACTGTCATATGCAATTCTTCTCCATATTGTTTAATAAGGAACGCAAATACTGCTTTTTAAGTTTGAATTTACAAATACAGTCACGGAAGCATGGACATAGGAGGAGAGGGGGGGGGGGGGCAGTTTATAAAAGGTCCTCCATCTCACTATCAAAACCTCTGATTTTGAAATCAAGATGTCTAAAATAAACTAAATTATTTTCCAAAAACCCGAAATGCATTTTTGCTACATGCTAAATTTTTTTTGTCTTTTTTTTTAAGGAAGAAGAGACGTGCAATAATCCTCCTTCCGAGAAGAAAGCTAGATATGGCGAACCTTCATTAATACAGCTCACAAGAGCGTCTGTTATCAAATTCGCTAGAAAAGTTACACACGATCATGCATCAAGCACTCAACTTATAGCGACAGAACCCTCTGACTCCTGCGTTGGCTCCATGGCAAACCCCCCTCAAGTATTACAAAGGAGTTCAGATATAGAAGTCCAATCAGATTTTGTAAGTATATACATATTTTTTTTTCTATCCCTATTTTCAAAAAAATAAGACAAAATTTTCTCAGGCGCATAGCTTTTTAAAAACTTAAAATTTGTTTTTAAGCTATTTAATTTTCTTTCATTAACCAAATTAGCGATATTTATGGAGTGCTTATCATGCATTTCTAAATATAAAAAAACCTTACCTCGTAACTTATAACTAAGATGCATTCTAATACAATATTCCTTTTAGACAAAAAAAACTAACTATTTGAAAACAATTGCCACTATACAGTTAACACGCACTTTTAGACTGGTATTTTCGTCCCTAATGCATTTGAATACATCCGCTATACTTATCAGATCTACCACTGCTTTTAATCCGACTTGAATTCTAAGTAGGGTCGCATGCAAATTGGACTTTAAATAGCAAGATATATATCTTCAATAAGCAATTTACACAGGGAAAAAGGTTTTTTGACAATTTCCAAATATGTCTTCGCAGCAATTTTAAGAAACATTATTTGGATGAAAGTCGTTTATGGCCATTTCATTGAAACACTTAGGTGTTTTCAAGAAAAGAATTTGAGACTATTCTATTTGAACAGTGTTGTGAAATCCGATACCCCTCCAACTCGGAAAGGGTATCGATCCTCCTACCTCGAAGGAAGCCCCCGGTTCCCAAGGGTTCTCCCTGGGAGGGGTTTGGGGGGGGGGGCTCTAAAAGGGGCCCATTCAACATTTTAATTGTTGATATGGACGGAGAAAAAAGTTCTTCTCTCTTACCAGTATTTATTTAGCCCAGGTCGAAAAAATCCGTTGGCAAAAGACAGAGGAAAATACGGATTATTGAGAAGGTAGCACCACCGAGCTCCGACATATGGAGTTCGTTTCCTTTAACTGAAGCCGAGGAGCAACTGCTCGTACAACATACTGCATCAGTCGAACAATGGTCCAATTTCATTAACAGTTACAATGAAGAAGCTCAAAGAATTGAATTGGACTCATATTTTGCGTTTTTATTTTAAAAAAAAAATTTGGAATAAAACCATTAATTTTTTCTATCATTCTCTTGTTCGAACTTACCCTTCTAATAAGAATAAGACTACATTTTCCCGACAAAAAAATATTTTTTTTTTTTAACATGTTCAGTTGACATTATGAAAGACATAAGGCAATGTAACTTTTTTTCTTCTTTTAATTGTTCAGGTGGTGGGACAATGACTATGAGAAATTGACAAAATTTTATTAACTATAAAAAAAAAATAATGATTATTTTACATAAAAAATAAAAAACTTTTTTTTTCTACAGATTAAAACAAACATCAGAATCAACTTTAGAGGGACAATTTATCTGTAAAAGAGGGGTTATTATTTCCTTACTAAATTTTTCTTCTTTTTTTTTTAAGGAGGAAGTGGATTCATGCAATTACTCCCCCCCTGAAAAACGACCGAGATGGAACGATACCACATCGATGCAAGCTACCAAAATACATGGTGAAAATATCTCTTTACACATTGACAACGATTCGAGTGAAACAAGAAAACAGTTAAGGGCACTTCTAAAAACACAGAAAAAGGACAAACATACCCTTCTGTATAATGGTAGAGATGTGAGACGCTTTAGTCTATTAAATCACGCAATGAAATACCCTGTGATATCGTTATACCCCGTGATATCGTTATGCTAAGCATTCCAAAACACAAAAATGCTTCAGCGACCAAAGAGATTTTTTTTTTTTTTTTTTTTTTTTTTTTTTTTTTTTTTTAATGTTTCTGTACATTGTGATTTAGAAATTAAAGGCTATTAAATGTTTCACAAGTTCAAAACGGTTAATAGTTTTTTTTTTAGAGTTTCGGTTACTATTGAGCCTTACGTGCCTGAAATCATGAATTAGAATATTTAATTAGCTGCTTGGGTTTTCAGACACCATAGCTAGTTGAAACTCTACATAAATATCTTCATTTTTAACCTAATTGCGTATAGTTTAAATAATTCTAGGAGGATGAAGTATTTTTCTACTTAACAACTACATTAATAACTTCCAAGATGATAGGACAGTATGACACAGAATTTATCAGTTACCGAGAGTTCAATAACCCCCCTCGCAATGACTTCCAAGGGTTTTATGACTCCTCCCCACAATGAATTCAGATGGTTTTAAGACTCATCTCAATAGTCATAACTCCATTCAACCTTGAGCGAAGGTATAAAAGTTTGATGAAGTATTTCTCTGCTTAAAAACTACATTAATAGCCTCCAAGATGATAGGACTGTTTGACACCGAATTTATCAGTTTGAAAAAATCATCTTGCGGTGTTATATTCGAATGTGCTTTTTTATTATTGTCTATGGATCTCGAAGAAATTGACTGTTATCATTGGTTAGTGAACTATAATCTGTTTGAGTATGATAAAAGCTTGTGGAGTACTACATTACGTTATATAAACAGACTGGGATTCTATGATAGAGTGATTACACCACTTAATAATACTGGTCAGGAACTGAGAAATGTCCAGGAGGAAGTCAGTGAAATTTGCAGCTTTTTCGGAGTTGAAGCGCTCTACGTAAAGGGCAATGTACCTACAGATAAAGTTTTAATTCAAAAGTGTGACCCTAGGATTCCACTTTTCAATCTAGAAGAGTTTAAGTGTCCTAAATTTGAAGGGGGCTATCACCGTCCTGAAGACGAGGTTAGGTTCTTCGCACAGTGGATACCTAAGAACATACCTGATCGGGATAAATCCATAAGACATGTTAAAAACTATCCTATATCATGGGACCATCGTTTGTGGATGTTTAAGAGTGAACTCTAAGTACTATTTTTATGTAAACATTTGTTGTTGTTGTTTTTTTTTCTCAAAAAAAAAAAAAATCTGTTAATACATTTAAGCAATAAATATCTTTAAGCTTAACCCCTTCATGTTCTTTAGAATAGTTCTATTGTAAGCAAGTAACAAACTCTTTCCTGAAGTCACCTCTTGGATACACAATACAGAAATTCATACTATACTTTAAATGCATTCACACACACACACACACACACACACACACACACACACACACACACACACACACACACACACACACACACACACACACACACACACACACACACACACACACACACACACACACACACACACACACACACACACCACACACACACACACACACACACACGCACACGACTTACACATAGAGACGACACACACACACACAGAGACGACAAACACACAGAGACGACACAGATAGAGAGACGACACACACACACACACACAGAGAGACGACACACTCAAAGTGACGACTTACACATAGAGACGACACACAGAGAGATGACAAACACACAGAGACGAGACACATAGAGAGACGACACGCAAACAGAGACAACACACACACACAGATACGAAACACACAAAGCGACGACACACGCACAGAGACGACACACACACACACACACAGAGACGGCAAACACACAGAGACGACGCAGATAGAGAGACGAACAGAGTTGACACAGACACAGAGACGACACAGAGACGTCTCTGTGTCGTCTCTCTGTTTCGTCTCTGTGTCTTTAATTCAAGAAATTATGAAAAAATTCTCAGTAAGTAACAATTTCTTTCTTGAAGTCATCTCGTGGATACACAATACGGAAATTTCATTCAAGAAATTATGAAAATATTTGTAAGTAAGTAGCAAACTCTTTATTGATTTCACCTCTTGGATATACAGTACAGATACTTCATTCAAGAAATTATGAAAAAATCGCAAGTAAGTAACTTTTTTTTTCTCTTTATCACAAACAATTTTCACTTAGCTAAATGATGTAGAAACTTAATTCAAGAAATTATTAAAAAATTCTCAGTAAGTAACAATTTCATTCTTGAAGTCAACTCTTGGATATGCAATACGCAAATTTCATTCAAGAAATTATGAAAAAATTGTAAGTAAGTAGCAAATTCTTTTAACAAAATCTAAGTGTTAGAGTGATAATATTCTTAATGGCTTGTTAGCTCAGTTGGTTAGAGCGTCATGCTAATAACGTGAAGGTCGAGGGTTCGATCCCCTCACGAGCCATAGTTTTGACCTTCGTATGGTAACTCCATAAGTTATTTTAGGGATATATTTTATATCAACATGCAAAGTCGACATAGCTTTATTTCATTTTTTAGGGTTCATTTAGACGAGGTTTAAGAAATTATCAAAAATTGTAAGTAAATAGCAAATTCTTTCTTGAATTCACCAGCTGGATAAACAAAAAGACATTTCGTTCAAGAAATTATGACAAAATTCTAAGTAAGTAACAAACTCTTTCTTGAAGTTACCTCATGGATTTCTTTCTTGAATTCACTTGTTGAATAAACAAAAAGAAATTTCATTCAAGAAATTATGACAAAATTCTAGGTTCACTTAGAGTGGCGACAACACATAGAAAGACGACACGCACACAGAGACGACAAACACACACAGAGACAACAGACACACACAGATATGAAACACCCACAGAGAGGACACATGCACAGAGACGACACACACACACACACACACAGAGTCCACTCAAACATAGAGACGACAAGCACACAGAAACGACACACACACACACACACACACACACACACACACACACACACACACACACACACAGAGACGACACACACTGTAGAAACTTAATTCAAGAAATTATTAAAAAATTCTCAGTAAGTAACAATTTCATTCTTGAAGTCAACTCTTGGATATGCAATACACAAATTTCATTCAAGAAATTATGAAAAAATTGTAAGTAAGTAGCAAATTCTTTTAACAAAATCTAAGTGTTAGAGTGATAATATTCTTAATGGCTTGTTAGCTCAGTTGGTTAGAGCGTCATGCTAATAACGTGAAGGTCGAGGGTTCGATCCCCTCACGAGCCATAGTTTTGACCTTCGTATGGTAACTCCATAAGTTATTTTAGGGATATATTTTATATCAACATGCAAAGTCGACATAGCTTTATTTCATTTTTTAGGGTTCATTTAGACGAGGTTTAAGAAATTATCAAAAATTGTAAGTAAATAGCAAATTCTTTCTTGAATTCACCAGCTGGATAAACAAAAAGACATTTCGTTCAAGAAATTATGACAAAATTCTAAGTAAGTAACAAACTCTTTCTTGAAGTTACCTCATGGATTTCTTTCTTGAATTCACTTGTTGAATAAACAAAAAGAAATTTCATTCAAGAAATTATGACAAAATTCTAGGTTCACTTAGAGTGGCGACAACACATAGAAAGACGACACGCACACAGAGACGACAAACACACACAGAGACAACAGACACACACAGATATGAAACACCCACAGAGAGGACACATGCACAGAGACGACACACTATCGGGAGAGATATGTAAAGTCGACATAGCTTTATTTCATTTTTTTAAGGTTCATTTAGACGAGGTTACGTGCGCGCACGTAACCTCGTCTAAATGAACCTTAAAAAAAATGAAATAAAGCTATGTCGACTTTACATATCTCTCCCGATAGTGTGTCGTCTCTGTGCATGTGTCCTCTCTGTGGGTGTTTCATATCTGTGTGTGTCTGTTGTCTCTGTGTGTGTTTGTCGTCTCTGTGTGCGTGTCGTCTTTCTATGTGTTGTCGCCACTCTAAGTGAACCTAGAATTTTGTCATAATTTCTTGAATGAAATTTCTTTTTGTTTATTCAACAAGTGAATTCAAGAAAGAAATCCATGAGGTAACTTCAAGAAAGAGTTTGTTACTTACTTAGAATTTTGTCATAATTTCTTGAACGAAATGTCTTTTTGTTTATCCAGCTGGTGAATTCAAGAAAGAATTTGCTATTTACTTACAATTTTTGATAATTTCTTAAACCTCGTCTAAATGAACCCTAAAAAATGAAATAAAGCTATGTCGACTTTGCATGTTGATATAAAATATATCCCTAAAATAACTTATGGAGTTACCATACGAAGGTCAAAACTATGGCTCGTGAGGGGATCGAACCCTCGACCTTCACGTTATTAGCATGACGCTCTAACCAACTGAGCTAACAAGCCATTAAGAATATTATCACTCTAACACTTAGATTTTGTTAAAAGAATTTGCTACTTACTTACAATTTTTTCATAATTTCTTGAATGAAATTTGCGTATTGCATATCCAAGAGTTGACTTCAAGAATGAAATTGTTACTTACTGAGAATTTTTTAATAATTTCTTGAATTAAATTTCTACATCATTTAGCTAAGTGAAAATTGTTTGTGATAAAGAGAAAAAAAAGTTACTTACTTGCGATTTTTTCATAATTTCTTGAATGAAGTATCTGTACTGTATATCCAAGAGGTGAAATCAATAAAGAGTTTGCTACTTACTTACAAATATTTTCATAATTTCTTGAATGAAATTTCCGTATTGTGTATCCACGAGATGACTTCAAGAAAGAAATTGTTACTTACTGAGAATTTTTTCATAATTTCTTGAATTAAAGACACAGAGACGAAACAGAGAGACGACACAGAGACGTCTCTGTGTCGTCTCTGTGTCTGTGTCAACTCTGTTCGTCTCTCTATCTGCGTCGTCTCTGTGTGTTTGCCGTCTCTGTGTGTGTGTGTGTGTGTCGTCTCTGTGCGTGTGTCGTCGCTTTGTGTGTTTCGTATCTGTGTGTGTGTGTTGTCTCTGTTTGCGTGTCGTCTCTCTATGTGTCTCGTCTCTGTGTGTTTGTCATCTCTCTGTGTGTCGTCTCTATGTGTAAGTCGTCACTTTGAGTGTGTCGTCTCTCTGTGTGTGTGTGTGTGTGTCGTCTCTCTATCTGTGTCGTCTCTGTGTGTTTGTCGTCTCTGTGTGTGTGTGTGTCGTCTCTATGTGTAAGTCGTGTGCGTGTGTGTGTGTGTGTGTGTGTGTGTGTGTGTGTGTGTGTGTGTGTGTGTGTGTGTGTGTGTGTGTGTGTGTGTGTGTGTGTGGTGTGTGTGTGTGTGTGTGTGTGTGTGTGTGTGTGTGTGTGTGTGTGTGTGTGTGTGTGTGTGTGTGTGTGGTGTGTGTGTGTGTGTGTGTGAATGCATTTAAAGTATAGTATGAATTTCTGTATTGTGTATCCAAGAGGTGACTTCAGGAAAGAGTTTGTTACTTGCTTACAATAGAACTATTCTAAAGAACATGAAGGGGTTAAGCTTAAAGATATTTATTGCTTAAATGTATTAACAGATTTTTTTTTTTTTGAGAAAAAAAAAACAACAACAACAAATGTTTACATAAAAATAGTACTTAGAGTTCACTCTTAAACATCCACAAACGATGGTCCCATGATATAGGATAGTTTTTAACATGTCTTATGGATTTATCCCGATCAGGTATGTTCTTAGGTATCCACTGTGCGAAGAACCTAACCTCGTCTTCAGGACGGTGATAGCCCCCTTCAAATTTAGGACACTTAAACTCTTCTAGATTGAAAAGTGGAATCCTAGGGTCACACTTTTGAATTAAAACTTTATCTGTAGGTACATTGCCCTTTACGTAGAGCGCTTCAACTCCGAAAAAGCTGCAAATTTCACTGACTTCCTCCTGGACATTTCTCAGTTCCTGACCAGTATTATTAAGTGGTGTAATCACTCTATCATAGAATCCCAGTCTGTTTATATAACGTAATGTAGTACTCCACAAGCTTTTATCATACTCAAACAGATTATAGTTCACTAACCAATGATAACAGTCAATTTCTTCGAGATCCATAGACAATAATAAAAATGCACATTCGAATATAACACCGCAAGATGATTTTTTCAAACTGATAAATTCGGTGTCAAACAGTCCTATCATCTTGGAGGCTATTAATGTAGTTTTTAAGCAGAGAAATACTTCATCAAACTTTTATACCTTCGCTCAAGGTTGAATGGAGTTATGACTATTGAGATGAGTCTTAAAACCATCTGAATTCATTGTGGGGAGGAGTCATAAAACCCTTGGAAGTCATTGCGAGGGGGGTTATTGAACTCTCGGTAACTGATAAATTCTGTGTCATACTGTCCTATCATCTTGGAAGTTATTAATGTAGTTGTTAAGTAGAAAAATACTTCATCCTCCTAGAATTATTTAAACTATACGCAATTAGGTTAAAAATGAAGATATTTATGCAGAGTTTCAACTAGCTATGGTGTCTGAAAACCCAAGCAGCTAATTAAATATTCTAATTCATGATTTCAGGCACGTAAGGCTCAATAGTAACCGAAACTCTAAAAAAAAAACTATTAACCGTTTTGAACTTGTGAAACATTTAATAGCCTTTAATTTCTAAATCACAATGTACAGAAACATTAAAAAAAAAAAAAAAAAAAAAAAAAAAAAAAAAAAAAAAAATCTCTTTGGTCGCTGAAGCATTTTTGTGTTTTGGAATGCTTAGCATAACGATATCACGGGGTATAACGATATCACAGGGTATTTCATTGCGTGATTTAATAGACTAAAGCGTCTCACATCTCTACCATTATACAGAAGGGTATGTTTGTCCTTTTTCTGTGTTTTTAGAAGTGCCCTTAACTGTTTTCTTGTTTCACTCGAATCGTTGTCAATGTGTAAAGAGATATTTTCACCATGTATTTTGGTAGCTTGCATCGATGTGGTATCGTTCCATCTCGGTCGTTTTTCAGGGGGGAGTAATTGCATGAATCCACTTCCTCCTTAAAAAAAAAGAAGAAAAATTTAGTAAGGAAATAATAACCCCTCTTTTACAGATAAATTGTCCCTCTAAAGTTGATTCTGATGTTTGTTTTAATCTGTAGAAAAAAAAGTTTTTTTATTTTTTATGTAAAATAATCATTATTTTTTTTTTATAGTTAATAAAATTTTGTCAATTTCTCATAGTCATTGTCCCACCACCTGAACAATTAAAAGAAGAAAAAAAGTTACATTGCCTTATGTCTTTCATAATGTCAACTGAACATGTTAAAAAAAAAAATATTTTTTTGTCGGGAAAATGTAGTCTTATTCTTATTAGAAGGGTAAGTTCGAACAAGAGAATGATAGAAAAAATTAATGGTTTTATTCCAAATTTTTTTTTTTAAATAAAAACGCAAAATATGAGTCCAATTCAATTCTTTGAGCTTCTTCATTGTAACTGTTAATGAAATTGGACCATTGTTCGACTGATGCAGTATGTTGTACGAGCAGTTGCTCCTCGGCTTCAGTTAAAGGAAACGAACTCCATATGTCGGAGCTCAGTGGTGCTACCTTCTCAATAATCCGTATTTTCCTCTGTCTTTTGCCAACGGATTTTTTCGACCTGGGCTAAATAAATACTGGTAAGAGAGAAGAACTTTTTTCTCCGTCCATATCAACAATTAAAATGTTGAATGGGCCCCTTTTTAGAGCCCCCCCCCCCAAACCCCTCCCAGGGAGAACCCTTGGGAACCGGGGGCTTCCTTCGAGGTAGGAGGATCGATACCCTTTCCGAGTTGGAGGGGTATCGGATTTCACAACACTGTTCAAATAGAATAGTCTCAAATTCTTTTCTTGAAAACACCTAAGTGTTTCAATGAAATGGCCATAAACGACTTTCATCCAAATAATGTTTCTTAAAATTGCTGCGAAGACATATTTGGAAATTGTCAAAAAACCTTTTTCCCTGTGTAAATTGCTTATTGAAGATATATATCTTGCTATTTAAAGTCCAATTTGCATGCGACCCTACTTAGAATTCAAGTCGGATTAAAAGCAGTGGTAGATCTGATAAGTATAGCGGATGTATTCAAATGCATTAGGGACGAAAATACCAGTCTAAAAGTGCGTGTTAACTGTATAGTGGCAATTGTTTTCAAATAGTTAGTTTTTTTTGTCTAAAAGGAATATTGTATTAGAATGCATCTTAGTTATAAGTTACGAGGTAAGGTTTTTTTATATTTAGAAATGCATGATAAGCACTCCATAAATATCGCTAATTTGGTTAATGAAAGAAAATTAAATAGCTTAAAAACAAATTTTAAGTTTTTAAAAAGCTATGCGCCTGAGAAAATTTTGTCTTATTTTTTTGAAAATAGGGATAGAAAAAAAAATATGTATATACTTACAAAATCTGATTGGACTTCTATATCTGAACTCCTTTGTAATACTTGAGGGGGGTTTGCCATGGAGCCAACGCAGGAGTCAGAGGGTTCTGTCGCTATAAGTTGAGTGCTTGATGCATGATCGTGTGTAACTTTTCTAGCGAATTTGATAACAGACGCTCTTGTGAGCTGTATTAATGAAGGTTCGCCATATCTAGCTTTCTTCTCGGAAGGAGGATTATTGCACGTCTCTTCTTCCTTAAAAAAAAAAGACAAAAAAAATTTAGCATGTAGCAAAAATGCATTTCGGGTTTTTGGAAAATAATTTAGTTTATTTTAGACATCTTGATTTCAAAATCAGAGGTTTTGATAGTGAGATGGAGGACCTTTTATAAACTGCCCCCCCCCCTCTCCTCCTATGTCCATGCTTCCGTGACTGTATTTGTAAATTCAAACTTAAAAAGCAGTATTTGCGTTCCTTATTAAACAATATGGAGAAGAATTGCATATGACAGTCAAGTAAAACTATCAGATTTCAATCAAATGTAGACATAAATAGAAATTTAAGAAGTGGAAAAGTTAATTAGCACGGCTCAGTCAATCCCTCTTATGAGATAATTAGGTCCGTTAAATAAAAAGGATAGCTAACAATGTTATTTATTAAATAGGGTTATAAGGTAACAAATTTTATTTTTGAGGAAATGGGGGGTGAGGGTTTTGAACGCATTAAATTTCAGGAAGAGATTCTTCAACGCAGACTGGTCAGGAAATATTTTCAAAAAAACATCCCTAAAAAACCACTGATCGTGATAAAAAAAAAAAAAATCACACTGTAATAAAAAGGAAGCTTTTTTGTAACAATTAATACATTAAAAGAATCAACATTTTATTCTAATCCCAATTTACCGATCGAAAGCTAAGCACTTTTTTTCAAAAACATCCTTAAAAAGGCCGCTGATCTTGATAAAAAATCACACCATAAATGCAGACTGGCCTGGAAGTATTTTCAAAAACATCCCTAAAAAAAAAACACTGATCTTGATAAAAAAGGAAGCTTTTGTAACAATTAATACATTAAAAAAATCAACATTTTATTCTAATCCTAAATTACCGATCGAAAAGCTAAGCACTTTTTTCAAAAAAAACATTCCCTAAAAAGACCACTGATCTTGATAAAAAATCACACCGTAAATTTCAACCTATAAGAGAATTAGAGGTTTTTTCAACTCCTAAAAACAACAAGCTTCTAAGTACATAAGTACCCTTAGTTCTAGTGTAAGGAAAGAATTTCTTCCTTAATTTAATGACAATTTCTTTTTAATAATGCGAATATTTTTTACTCACCAGAAAAAGGTTAGAATTATCCATTTTTTCTATATAAATGTTTTTTACAAAAAATGCTTGTAATCTCGAATATAAACGATTCGAAACTGATGGAGAATCAAATATGGAACCTGATTATATACAAAAAATAATAGGCGAGTAAAAAAGAAGAGACATCGGTTTTTTGAACTAAAAAAGACATTGAACTTTGAAATTGCGCAAGTCCTCTTGGCAAAGACCTATAGACCTTTTTGTACAGGGGCTTTGGCAAAGAGTGTGATGACCTGTAACTACTAGAAAAACCTGTTTGTACGGGGGCGTAAGCAAATCGCTACGAGCTAGTCTACTATCACCACTGCTATTTATTTTTATCATT
Organism: Artemia sinica; assembly: GCA_027921565.1. Classification (NCBI taxonomy): domain Eukaryota; kingdom Metazoa; phylum Arthropoda; class Branchiopoda; order Anostraca; family Artemiidae; genus Artemia; species Artemia sinica. The sequence goes on along the minus strand of CM051271.1, from coordinate 6,862,620 downwards.
GATTATACTCTCTGGACCTGCAATGGACATGGGATCTGGTTGCATAATAAGAGACTCGGAGATGTTGATTTCGCTGACGATATCAGCCTCCTAGAGTCCTGCAAACAAAAGCTCCAGCATTACCTTAACCAAGTCAGGGACGCTGCCGAACCTTTTGGCCTTAAGATAAATACCAGCAAAACAAAAAATATGGCGAACACTGGATCTCCACTCGATCTACGATACAATAACCAGACGATAGAGCAAGTCGTACATTTCAAATACTTAGGAAGTACCATCCACAATTCAGGATCGTTTCAGCGAGAAGTCAAGATAAGAATCGGCCAGGCTAATACATCTTTCAGGAAACTGTGTCAAATTTGGCGCAGCCAGAAGTACTTTCTCCGACTCAAGCTGAGGCTGTTCTACAGCAACGTCCTCTCAACGATTTGCTATGGTTCTGAAACTTGGCACATAGATCAAATACTTGAAAAGAAACATCTCACGTTCGAAAACATTTGCTTAAGGCGCATTCGAAATATCCCCTGGTCCTAAAAAGTAACAAACGCTACTATACGACAGAAGACATCTCAACCTCTGGTAACCAAAGTGATCAAATATAGGAAGTGGAGATACCTTGGTCATGTGATCCGCATGTCCGAAACTCGACTACCGAAGGTCGTCCTTCAGTGGCAGCCATCTGGTACCAGAAGAAGAGGACGCTCCAAAAATACCCTATGACGCAGCTACCGGGCTGACCTCGCAAACCTCATTGCCTCAATCCAACCTGAATGGGAAGATATCTGGGCGGCCGCAGCAATCAGAGATGACTGGCGACTCTGCTTGGATGCCCTAAGCGCCTCTGGAGGCATTGGAGGATCTAAGGTCTAAGGTAAGTTATCGTGGTGGATTTTTTTACACCCTTATAATCTTTTTTTTCATTGTGGTGAAAAAAAATTCCGTAAAAGAGATGTATTTACTATCGTACCCTGATAAGTGAGGCAATTCCTCACACTTCAGAGTCCAGTTCAATTTCTAACAATTTTGGATTTTTTTTTCTCTCTTTCAATGCTTTTCGGCTGCCAATTTAAGGCTTTATTTTATACACTAGTCCAGGTAAACAACGAAAAAAAGGCCAAACCTCAGCGTTTTAGCACGGAAATATTTTTCTCCTGGAATGTTCAACAAATTCTCCTAATAACAAATACTAAATCGACTGAATTTAGAAGTGCAGAATTTGTGCAAAATACGTGGAAAGGAGGGGGAAGGGGATGGAGAGGAAATGTAGTGGGGAAAAGAGGGGGAGAATTTTCTGTAATATTTTCTTGATTCAAAGATTGGACTTGAAGAACATTTTCTGGATTCCGACTAACAATTATATATTTTAACTATTATCTGCTATATTATATACTATATAAAGTAGGTCAATAGCAAATAAGGGTGCTTTCATCCTTCCTGGCCTCACTAAGGGTAGAAATAGGGTTCTAAGTGATGTAACTTTTCAATTTAAAAAGTCATTTTCAGTCTATCCAGATTTGAATTAATGGGAAACGACCTTTCAATTATATATTTTTACCATTACGTACTATGTTATTATAATATCACAAAAGGAATTTTAATCCTTTCTGACTTTACCTAGGGTAAAATTGGGGTACTAAGTGATAAAATTTGTTAATTCTGATGCCATTATTACTCTTTCCAAAGTTAAAATACAGGAAAAGACCTTTCAATCCACCAGATAAATTGAGATTCTGATTTTTCATCCCCTTTGACCTTGCTTAAGATGGAAATAGAATACCAAGCGATGAAATTTTCGATTTTATGTTTCAATATTGAATCCATGGGCTTGAATTAATAGAACATACTTTTCAATTATATATTTTTCAATTATTTATTATATTATTATAATACCACAAATGATGTTTTTACCTCTTGTGACATCGTCTATGATGGAAATGCTAAACAACCGCCTATGGTGAAGGGCTATACAACCTAATTTGAATTTAGTTTGAATTCAAGTGCCAGCTTGATTCTGTTCCCCTCCTACATTGCACTTAAATATATAATTAGAAGTTAAGAGGAAGAATTGACCCCTTTTCTTATAGGATTTCATTACATAGTGACATAGTTTGGCAATAAAAGCTATTTCTGGGCATAATTAAAACAAACAGTATCACGAAAAAACTGTTTGACAGCGTTGCCAGTACTTTGAAGTAACGTATGCCAATTTTCCAAATAAAATTATTTTACAAGTGGTTTAACAAATTCCTCCCAAAAAATAATCTTGTAAATTCATTTTAAATTGAGGTACATGTTCCACCGCTCTATGCTCAATGGTAGCTCATTCCATATGGATGGACCCAGGTGTTTCATTGAAAATGAATACCTGGTACCGCGACGCAAATCAACAACCATATCATCACTTTGCCTAGTTCCATAATTATGCAGGTTACTATTAATTTGGTAAAAATTCTTAAGAACATCAGGGTTAAACCATTCTTACAGTGAAACACAAATACTGCAGCTTGGTAATCTCTTATCTGACCTACATTAAGGAGCTTCAGGAAGCTAAAACAAGCACATGTGTCAGGTACATCCTGGACATACCTGCCAATTGTTCTAACAGCTTTATTTTGTAGAACTTGCACTCTTCTATAGTTGCATAAGAAGTTACTGCTCCATAGGAGGTAACCGTAGGAGATATATGGATAAACCAACGAATAATAAATAGTTAAAAGTATTCTTTGAGGAAGAAAGTGCTGCAGACGTCGAAATATTTCTACCGCACGGACAATTTTTGATGAAATTGCGTCACTGTGACAATTCCATGCCAGATGGCTGTCAAGATAGAAACCGAGGTAGCGGAAATGATCAACTTACTGAGCTAGATTACAACATAAAGTTACCAGGCCAGGCACATCCAGTGGTGTACCAACTCTACAAAACGTCATTAAAAATGTCGTGCGAACATTTACACACAATAGACTTAATGAAGTGAAAATCTCCAGCTTTTCCAATGCGAGATTCGCTTTTCTCACTAGGTCCTTCACAGATGAGGCAAACACAGTTAAAACTGTATCATCAGCAAACGAGATAAGACACACATCTTTCAAATAAAGACGCATAAGATCAACATAGATGAGGTAAAGCAGCGGACCTAACACTAATCCTTGTGGTACTCCACACGTCACTGGAAATGCTGCTGAGCCCACATCATTCAACACTACTTTGAGGGATCTCTCTGTGAGATAACTTTCAAAGCACTTTCCACGGACACCTAACGACTCCATCCGACATAGCAGAGTTTAAAATCAACTGTATCGAATGCTTTGCGAATATCTGTAAATACAGACAAAGGTGTTTCACCTCTGTCCATACTGCTATTAATTTATTCCATAAGTTGTTTCAAAACATTCGTCGTCGAGTGCCCTTTGCGAAATCCGAATTGGGTCTCACTCAGCAAACCAGTCGCCTGCAGGAAACTATATAGACATTTATGAACAACTTTTTTTAATAATTTCGAAAACAATGGAAGGATCAAAATCGGTCTCTAATTCTCAATTTCCTTTTCAGGGCCACTTTTATGAAGTGGTATCACTTTCGCAACTTTTAGCTGGTCAGGAAAAATGCTCTTTTCAAGTGACAGGTTTATAATAAAAAGAAGACACGGTAGAATATAACGCATTGTTGCCTTAAAGGCTCAAAGAGATAAGCCGTCCACTCCCACCGAATTTGATTTCAGAGATTTTATTATTTTAAGCAGTCCATCACTTGTACACGGATCAAAGGCTAATTCAAAACTCTCACCTCTATTATCATATATAATGTATTCTTGAACCTGTGACATCTATTTTTACATTCCAATATTGGAGAAAAAATTACCAAACTTCCAGATTGCAATTCCAAGATGCAATTCCAGACTTATCATCAGGGGCAAACCCTTCAAGTTGTACTTCATTCCTTCCAATTTCAGCATTCCCATTGGTCACTTCATTTATCAGTTTCCATGTTTCTTTCATATTTCCTTTAGTATTTGAAAACTTTCTATCGTAATATGCAGCCATAGCTTTGCGACGTAATTTGTTCACTAAATTGCGCTGTTTTTTGAACAATTCATACGAAACATCACTTTTATCATCTAGATATCTTCGATAAAGCTCAATCCTTAGCTTTCTTTCTTCCAGTATTTCGCTCATTATCTACGGCTTACGGGGTTCTTATTTTTACACTTTCATTACCTTAATAGGACACGCACTATCATAAGTGGGTAGAATAATAGACATTAGATTATCAAGTGCTCTCGTAGGGGATTCTTTTTCAGGAAGCACAGTGGTCCAATCGATAACACTAACCTCCTCCACAAACTTTTGAAGATTCCCTTTTTTCATTAACCTTGTCTTTATTTTCTTTTTCTTTAGTCTGTGCAACTGACACTTCATAATACTTACCTATGGAAGATGGTCAACCAGGAACCAGGAAAGGCCACAACATCAGTATAACAAAGCTTCAAATTGGCAGAACGAACGAAAATGTTATCAATTAGGGTTGCACTCCGTCCAATAATCCTTGTGGGTACACTCACAGGCGGGTATAGATCATTCGATATCATAAAATTTTTAAAATCAACATTAAAATTAGAAAAATCAAGCAGGTTAAAATTAAAATCACCCATAACAATATGACTAGCTCCAGACGGTTCCCTTGAAATCAGCTGACTTATACCTTCCACAAAATCCTCCAGGTGAGCACTGGGTGGCTTATACACCATACTAAGTATATTTTTTCTCCAATCAAATTCAATTTCAATTAAAAAAGCTTCAACCTTACCTTCAATCCATATATTAAGATCATCCCTTTCATTATAATTCAACCCGTTCTTTATAAGGACTCCAACACCACCACGACCCACCACCACTCGGTTCTTAACACAAAGATCATAACCTGGAAATGAATACAGTGAGAGATACTGGTTTGAACTAAAAAATGTTTCACATAATACTATAATATCAAAAAAGATGAAAATTGTTCATATAATTCTAAAATATCCAGGTAGCTTGTAGTCACGTGGACATTCCAAGAACAAAGTCGCAGACTCTTTTCATTTATATCATGAATGTACGGCAATCGAATATAATCACTTTCTCTCAGGCTTTAGCTCAACAATTGGTATATCATCATTGCCGGCAATACCTCTTAATAATTAATCCTGAGGACTAAATCGGTCTTGGTGAGACACTATCATTTTTCATATAAAAGAACAAGAAATAGCACTTGAAAAAAAAGAGAAAAAGAAAAAAAGAGAAATAACAAAAAAATAACACAAATATTTAAAAAAAACTATAAAAGGTAATCAATTGACCAAAAACGCCTCATTGGAGCAGTCTCAGTTTCGCGCATAAAAATATGGCCTTGATCAGACCACACACTGCGATTTCCAAACTTATTTCTTGAAGTGCTCAGAAGATTGCGCTTACGTTTCTTAAGGTTCTCAGCTACAAATAAGCCTGAGCCACTAAGCGGCTTCTTCGCTTTAAACACAAGGCTTGTGTTTAAAGTGAAGAAGCAGCTTAGTGGCTCAGGCTTATTTGTAGCTGAGAAGCTTACGAAACGTAAGCGCAATCTTCTGAGCACTTCAAGAAATAAGTTTGGAACCCTTTGGGGTTGGAATAGGGGGGCCCTTTGGGGTTGGGGTAGGGGGACCCTTTGGGGTTGGGAGGCCCTTTAGGATTGGGGTAGGGGACCTCACAACATTGTTCAAATGGAACTTGTGTATTATAACGACCACAGAGTTTCACCCTCAAATCATCTTCTAAAATGCCTCAAACGGTTTCGCCCAAATCATCTTCTAAAATGTCTAAAACGGCTTCGCCCAAATAACCCCCTAAACGTAAGTTCTGCGTGTTCCTTTTGTTTTGGCATCCCTGCGCTGTCACATTTGAAATTCCTTGAAAACCCTTTCCCGCGTTAATCTCTTCATCTCTAAGATGTTCCTAGCTACACTTTTAAGGTTTCGATAGAATATTAATTTATCCCTGTCACCTAAAGATCAAAGAAGCCGTATTTAAAAATAGAATATCAATTTATCTCTTTAGAATCCTGTATAATTCCTAGGAAACAAGTGATGTCATTTCTAATTCCCCTTTCGTAGATCAATAATTCCCCTCGATTATGCAAATCAATTTCTCAGAAATTCACTTGTCCTAGTCGATTATGTAAATCGTGTTCTCGGAAATTCACTTCCCCCTCGAGTCGATCAATACATTCCCCCACCAATTACGTAAATCAATTTCTCGGAAATTCACTCCCCCCCTCGAGTCCTAGATCAATACATTCCCCATCGATTATGTAAATCACCCCAGTGTCATTACACCTGGACGAACAACAACAAATTGACCTTGACCTCATTAGACTCGATCGATAATCCTTGAATAAATTATGTCCCGTCAGCGTTAGACTAAATTGTAGATGGCAGCACGGTGTTCGTTCTGTATTCAATGCCCATATATGGTGCCCCGTCACGAGCAATAGGGGCCTTTCTACTTCCTACGTGGACAAAACACCTGTATATATGTATAAATGTTTTACTGTTTAATGATAATTGAAATAAATCAGAACCATTAAGCCTAGGGATTGACCATCTTAAGCTTTCAATCTTACATTTTTTAAACTGCTAAGCCTGGAAATAATTTTAGTAAAGGGAAGTTTCCTTAACTAAATTTACAATTTAACACCTATTATCGGCCACTTTACTTATGCAAAGTTGATTTTATTCTACAAATCACAAAGATATTGGAACTTTATACTTTATTTTCGGAGCTTGAGCAGGAATAGTGGGAACTTCTTTAAGCATACTTATCCGGGCAGAATTGGGTCAACCCGGCTCCTTAATTGGAGATGACCAAGTGTATAATGTCATTGTAACGGCTCATGCATTTCTTTTTCATAGTTATACCTATCCTGATTGGGGGATTTGGTAACTGACTAGTACACGGTAAAAAAAACATACTTTGACGTTGACAGCATTATTTCACGTTTGATCAGCGTACTTTCTAGTTGTTGGATTAGCGTGAAAATACACTTTTTTAGTGCATAGGTACTTCTGCCGTATTTTTACATTCCTCGAATATATGTTTAAACTCGTTCAGTGTACTGGGAGGAGCTAATGACAATTAACTCTTGCGCTTATCAACTCTTGCGAAAATGGGTCATACCGCGGGGCATGGCCGATGCAAAAATATAGTGAAAGGGGGTCGTGCGGGTTTTTGATCTATTGGGATTAAAAGCTACACAAACGAAGACCTTTCACTTGTTGTTGTGTACTTATTTCTAAAAGGTAAGTTCTTTTGATGTTTTTTTTACTTTTATATAAGTCTTATGAACTTTGCAGATATAATGGTAAAATTTTACTTTAGCTACTTTTGGCTATCTTGGAAAGAGGTTAGGTTAGGAAAATGAAAGTTTTAGGGATGCGCCTACAGGCTAAAGTATGTACCGGGAAGGTGTTTCGAAGTATTTACCTCCACTACTCCCTCTAGAGGGTCCTAACTTTTGATGACCTTTAAAAATCTCTGTGTTATAAAAGTGAAACCTTCTTGTATAGACCTTCTGCTTAAATAAAGTACAACGAAATTCTTTTCAGCTTAACAACTTTGCTGAATCCCAGTTTATAAGGTTTTAAAGATATGCAAATGTAATTCCTAAATTGAAAAAAAACATTGATACGGCTTAAAATTCTACTCAAATAACAGGAATTGATACCTGTCATGTAGGCGAATTTAAGGAACCTCTAGAGGCAAAAAGATTGTAGATAGGTACTTCAAAATACTTTCCCGGGGCATGCTTTAGCCTGTAGACCTATCCCTGAAAGTTTCTTTTTTCTAGCTTAAGCCCTTTCCAAATAAGCCAAAAGTAGCTTAAGTAGCATTTTACCAATAGAATTAAACAATGCTCTCAGTGATTCTAGGCGTTTACCCTCCCCGAAAAATACCCAGCGGGGTATAATATTAAACGGTGGATATTTTCCGGGGGGGGGGGGGGTAAACGCCAGTGACCGCTCTCTGTACAGTGGCGTCCATTTGTGAAATCAAAAGGGAAAGGGGATTCTTATCAGAAAACACTTTTATAATACACTATTAATATACATAAAAATCTATTAAAAAGATTTTCATGTTTCTTTCCATTTTTATACATGTTGTCAAATTGTAATTAGATAATATATTTATCCCACTTCAAATAGATTGTAGGATTGTACTAATATAAATTAAGCAAATTAAGTGACATTTGAGTTTTGCGTTAACTTCAAGAGGAGGTACGGGATAAAAGTCATATACAAAGGAGTGTTGGCCTTTGGGTCCCGGCTTCTTCCAATGTCAAATTTTCTGATAATCGAATCCGATATTTTACGGGTGGCGCCTCATCTTCGCAGAGAAGTGTAATATAATGAAATTGTCTTATTTTTATTCTTTAAGAAAAATCATATGATTCAGAATTCAATCCTCCATTTGAGTGCAACAGCCACTTCCTCTAGAAGCTCTGGTCAGAAAATTAGAAATTCTGGAATTTCCACATTGTCTCCCACACTAAACCACGAAATTGCAAAAGTTTTCAGATACTTTAGTATATTAGAAGTATTGTAGTAGTTGAGTCAAAATTCAGAAATTCTTGTTCACTAAAAGTTTTTTCTGCACCTTCATCTGTATGTCAAATTTGAAACATGTGAAAGGTGTTTTGGCTTCTACAGTACTAATGGGAGCTGTTCTGTCTTTCTGTTTTAGCCTACCTGCCAAGAAAATGTCTAAATACATTACATTGTTGACTTTTTTTTTTAGAATGAGCTTTAGCTTAGTTTAACAGCTTGCGCCACAAGTCACCATACAGAAATAAACTAACTATGTTTCTTTCAGAAACACTTTATTCATAGAACATGCTCTCTATGGTTATCAATATTTTGGATGTGCATTACAATATTTTGTCATACTCTTGATGAACATAAATTATCAAACCATGATCTGCTGCAAAAATATAAGCATTTATTCTATTTGCTTTATTACTTGTCCATTCATGCTTAAGTTTCTACTCAAAAGAGCATGATAGGAATATTTAGCTACAAATCAAGGACGTTATTCGCTATGGAAAAGGGGGGGGGATGCGCACCTAGAATTTTTTAAAGCCATCTTTTCCAGTTTTGTATATTGTCAAACTTCATTTCAGATCTGATCTTGATGGCATCAAATTGCAGAACTTCATGGCAAATCCTAGTTTGTTCATTGGAACTTCACAGCCTGCGATAATATACAGTTCATGTTAAACTGCATGCCAGTCTGTTCGCCTCTCTTCGTGCCATATGCCCCATACCCAACTGCTATCAGGCAATCAGTTGGCACAACAAATTTGCTATTCATCTAGATTCCCACTTAGTAACTGAAAAGGCTGCTATTACACTAGTGCCTAGTGAGACTGCAATCAGACTTCCCTGCAGTATAAGTTGCTGTCAATCAGAGTTTGTGAGGAGAGACCTTCTGTTTAGCCACCTCTACTCCAATATAAAAGATTCAGATGAAGTACCATGTCCTTTTAGAGGTTGTAGTAAGAAGTTTCAGGGACAGAGCTCCATGCGGTTTTACATTTGCAGAGAACTAAAAAATAATAAGGCTTTAAACTACCTGAGCACTCCCCCTGACCACGATAAAGATTGTGTTGAAGAAAATGAATCTTCTGAGCCTGTAGACTCAGAAATGCTAGATTTGAACCAAGATGAAATAATGGGAGCTGGTTTAGCAGCTACAAATAAAACATCAGGATTGAGACAAACATCCTCAGGGGACTCGGGTATCCGTGATATGGAGCCTAGAAGGCAAGCACTTGCAGATGGGCTTGCTTTGCTTCTCCTTCGATTAGAATCAGAGAAACATGTAGCTGCCTCAACTGTCAGTTTTATTCTTGAGAACTTTAGGCTTCTCTTCACTGAGTCTCATGAAATTGTAGCAGAAAAACTTAAAGAACGTGTTGCTAAATGCATCTCTTCTGTTTTTCAGCCAGATTTGTTTAAGAAAATATGTGATGAAATTGACTGTCATTATATGCAGGATCCTTTGCTGCTTGTTACAGACCCTGCCACTGGATCACTGAGATCTCAGTAAATGAGAGACCAGTATTTTACGAGTCGCGGTACTGTGGTACCGGAGCAAGTCTTTATCGGACTTGGTAAGTACGGAAACAGAAGATTTGTTCAAGTAGTTTCAGTTGCAACAGCCTTGGAGAATCTTTTCAAACATAGAGGACCTCTTGGATTTCTGATGGATTGGTATCATCCTTCAGAAGAAGGTGTATATAGAGACTTCTATGATGGTAACTGTTTTGCTTCTGATCCAGACATGAAGAAAAATGTGATATTTCTTCAGCTAACAAGATGAATTACAAATAAAAAAACAAAAACACTTAAAAAGTCTATATCAGGAAAGTACAGCACTCTAGCTTTTTATATGAGAGTTCTCGATTTCCCACCTTGGCTTCGAGCAAGGCTAGATCTAGTGCAGTTAGTTACGCTAGTGCTGGCATCGAACTTCAAGATCGTTGGTACTGAAAAAGTCTTCAAGAAGGTTGGAATGAATTAGAGTTTCTTTGTACTGAAGACATTGTGATAGATGGGACAAGGTTCAAAATTATAGTTTTCTACATACGCGGAGACAATTTGGGCTCGAATTTTATTGGGGGGTTCGTGGAATGCTTCAACCGAAATGTGCAGAATCCCTGCAGAGTCTGCATGTTCTCTTGAAAAACTGCAACTAAAGACTATTGGAAAATTCAGTTTCCTCTTAGAACTAAAGCATCCTATGAGGAATCTTTAAACAAGCTGCAAGACCCAAATGTTAGGAAGCAGTCTGTAAATGGCGTGAAGTTCAATTCTGATTTCAATGCCTTGCCCAACTTTCATGTCACAGATTACCACCATGCATAGCCCATGACTTGTATGGCTGGGCCCCCTAATTCACTATTCGACTCTTCAGTTTCAATCAAGACATAGACATTTTAAAGATGCTGCTAAAAGTGCATCCTCAACTGGAAATCTGACCAAGACAATGGCCAAGAGTTACCAGAAGTACCAGAATTACCTATCTCTTTCAAATAGAATGTGTCAGGAAATCAGCTGTACAGTTTCTAAAAATGGAAAGCTGACAATCACTTGGTACTTGACACTGTTTCCACATAAGCTGGGGAAAGACACATGCTTAGTCCAGGAGCTCATTTTCAAGGGTGTTGTCTATAAGAAAAGACTATGTGATTAGCGATGTGACAGACTCAGCTGTGGAAGCTGCTGAAATAGTGGATGTGGTTAGGTCGCTGGGACAGTTCTTTCTCATTCTGTCAAGGAAATCGCTAAGCTATGATCAAGAGTTGGTGTATCTTTACTGTGATGCTGAAGAGAGCTCCACTCTTGTTTGCTGGAACATTAGAGAAGTACCTGATTTTGATCTTGATCCTGGATCATCTTATCTCATTCGTGGAAGGTGTTATCTGTCGTTTAGAGCTTTGTTTTGAAGGTGTGTATGATTGTTAAAATTAGAGGCTAGCTGTCCTGCCTCAAGACAATGTATTTGAGGCAGGATGAGACAGATGGTCATTGGATGATGTATCAGCACATCATAGCCATAATTTCAAGTTCAAGATAAGGTGTTTCGAATTTAGAAAGCCGAAATATTCTTTCTCTTTTTTGCCTGTTAAACTCATCTTGGACTTTTTATGGGAGGAGATGGTTACATTTGCAAAGCGAATACTTCTATAATAGGAATTTTTTTCTTTTTTCTGGTTATCTGTGTTAATTACTTTGAATTTCAGAACACCTTAATCTTTTGGATGTTTCGGGAAGCAGTGCTTTCTTGTTCAATTTGAAAGGTTACTGTGCCATCTACGTCTTGCTCTAACTGCTGTCTACTTCTAGGTGTAACAGATGTACATATCGCTAAGCAGAGCATCCATCACAAAGACAGCATCACTCTATTTTACAATTATCCCATCTTCGTTTGATATTTGCATAGTTCAAGATCGTTTGTGGCCTTATCTGGGAGTGTTTATTCAAAATGGATTTTTTGTCAGTGAAGTCCATACAATTGGAATATCAGCAACAGAAGAGGATTATTTCAGCCATGTGTTATGAGGAGCTCTTTTCAAAGGGTAAATAAATTCTTAAGTGAAATAGCCTTAACTTGTAAATAGCCTTGATAAATTTTTTGTTTTATTTTATTTTATTTAGAATATTACTTGACTGGAAATCATTAGTAAGAATGCTTTATATTTTACTTGTTTTCAATGCTTCTGTTGCATGCTTGATTTGCAGGAAGTTTGTATTATATTTTGGGATGATTTAATTGAACTTGCGACTTAAGCAGAAAAATCTATCAACTTGCATTTAGCTACTAGGGGCAAGTGTGACGTGGCTGATCTTAGGGCAAATTTTGGCAAAATAGTAAATTCTTTGTATTTCCTGAATATGTAGGAAAATGGATCGTTGGTTATCGTTGACTTGTTTTATGAGGCGTAACTAAAAAAACGAGTTTTATTTTTACTGAAAGTAAGCAGTGACATTAAAACTTAAAACGACATTAAAACTTAAATTCTGAATCTACCAATAGCCACAAGATGGGCTTCCACTTCGAAGTTTGACTGTTTTCGCAAAGATGCAAGCTTTTTTTACATATTATTGATCAGTTTTAGATTCCTTCAAATTTTGCAAGTTGTAACTTTTGTTTCGAGCATGCAATCCTTTGCTTGTAAGCAAGACCTTAACTCCCCAAAATTTGGATAAATCATTCGTAAGTCCCAGCTTAAAATAAAAACCCTCACCCCACTCCTTCTTGACTCCTGCATAAACTTCAAAGAAACTGAGCTATCTTTTTGTGTCTATTATGTCGGTATTTCCTGGCCTCCTTAAACTCTGCTGGACTAATTTTGCAACCTGTTCTACCTCCATCTTGCTAAAACTAACCTAGCCTACAATAATTTTAAATCGCTTTTACTTGATATAACCAAGGAGTCATCCCTCTTTTATATTCTAGGTCTTCCTCCGAAAATAACATCCTGTCTTCGCTACTGCCGTTGCTGGAGACATTGTTAATCACAGCTTGACCTAACCTGAATGCTATACACATTGACATTATTCTCCCACTGAATAATTACTTATTGTTACGAAGAACCCTTCCTGATTGTAGTAACCTTATGAACTATCTTTGCAGGTATGTTGCCAAGATGGAACCAGTGAAGATAGCTCTCCTACCAGCAAGAGTCAGGGAATTTTTAAGCAAACTTAAAAATAGTTTTTCTTGTTTTTATTGTAATTCCTTAGTCAAATATTTGTGATATTGATTATATTGAGTTATATAATTATATTGAATAATAAAGAAATAATTGGATTCGTTTGTCTTTTTCCGTAGTGTTTGGTCTGATGGTCGTGTTTTTAATTTGATACCAATTAGTCAAAAGTGATAGGCCAAGACTGTTTATGCTTTTTTCTCGTCATGTAGTTGGTTTGCGTATACAGTTTTTAGTATACTGGGCAGGAGCAACTGCGCTGGACATAGTAGAGGTTTCGCTTGGCAAGTTTCCCTTTGAATTTAAGCTTTGTATGGTACGATGGATCAAGGTCTTTTCGCACTTTTTTCTACTGCCATTTGAATTGATATTTTCCCCAGAAATCTGGATCTGTGTTTAAATCCAGCCTTTCAAACAGTTCGTGGTGACGAACTGTAAGTAAGGAGCAACCCGGCAGAATAGTCACTGAAACTCTAAAAAATGAAATTTTGATACCAATAGATACATCAAAATAATTGTATTTTTTTGCTGATTTCAAATATATAAGTTACGAGCCTGAAAAAGTTTGCCTTATTTTCGAAAAAAGGGGGAAACACCCCCTAAAAGTGATAAAATCTTAATGAAAATTACACCATCAGATCAAGCGTATCAGAAAACTCTTCTTTAGAGGTTTTAAGCTTCTATCGGCAAAAATGTGGAATTTTGTATGTTTCGCCAAAAGAAAGATCACGGATGTGTGTTTTTTGTTGTTTTTTTTTGTTTTTTTTCTTTCCAGGGGTGATCGTATCGATCCAGTGGTCCTAGAGTATCGCGAGAGGGCTCATTCGAACGGAAATTAAAAATTCTAGTGCCTTTTTAAATTACTAAGAAACTGGAGGGCAACTAGACCCCCCCCCATGATTTTTTTTCTCAGTCACCCGATCAAGATTTTGAAATAACCATTTGGTTCAGCATAGTCGAAAATTTAATAACTATGTCTTTAAAGATGACTTAATCCCCCATAGCCCCTGAGGGAAGCGCTGCAAGTTATGAACTTTGCCCATTGTTTACATATAGTATTTGTTATTTGGAAGTATACAGACTTTTTCAGGAGGGATTTTTTTTAGCAGGGGTGGTCAGGGGAAGGGGATTACGTGAGACGATATTTTCATGGGGAAGGGATATTTCTATGAAGGGAGCGCCGGATTTTTAAGCATTATTTAAAAAACGACCAGAAATTAAGGTAAAAAACAAGTTTTTTCAACTTCAAGTAAGGAGCAACATTAAAACTTAAAACGATCAGAAATTATTACGTATATGAGGGAGTTTGCCCCCTAGTCAATACCTCGCTCTTTACGCTAAACTTTTTTTTAAGTACTTTCAAAAGAGCTATCTTTTCTAATTAAACGGCCTTTGTGCTTCAAGGGTCATTCTTAAAGAATTGGAACAACATTCGAACTTAAGCGTAAAGAGCTAGGTATTGACTAAGGGGCAAATCCCATCATATAGATAATAATTCTGGTTCGTTTTAAGTTTTAATATTGCTCCTTACTTTCAGTTGAAAAAGCTGGATTTTTTGTTCGATACATTAGGATTCGATTGCGGTAGACCTGTCAAACCACTGTTTTCCAGTCGTTTGACAACCTGTTTGCTATTGGAAACGATTTAATTGTAATACAGCTGTTAGATTATAGACTATTTTTAACGATTGTTGAACAATAATGCTGGTTTGAATACTAGTTGTATATAGTATAGTTGTACTATATTAATTTTACAATTAATCAAATCGTAAAAGCTGCAATTCAAAATTTCAAATCGGGACCCTCCCCGCTCCAAAAAAAATTACTTTGTCCTGACCCCAAAAAATTACGTGTACCCCCCATATAAAATTGTATGGGTTGCCCCACCCCTAACGGCTAATCATTATCCATTTACGCTAAAGGAGTGTAATTGTACGCCAAAAAATCAAGACGCGGAGGCTTCTTTGATAGGTAGAAATGAAACTGGAAGGCCACGCCTCTCACGTCTAATCAACCAAAATGACGCTAAATGACTGTAGTTTCGCAACAGAAAAGGGTCATTTTATGTTGAAAAATTGTAATTTCAGGATCATATGGATTGGCTGTGACGAATACAGTGGGTCCACCCTTAACGTTAAATCAGTCACAATGTACGTTAGAATACCTTATTTTTAACCCTCTGACTGAAACACGCTGAATTGGCGAGTAGTAAGGCAATAGGGAATCCGACCAGTGCTTGCGTAATTTTTCTTACCTCTAGCATGTACCAGAAAATACACTACAGTTTCACGTGTACATTGTAAAAAGCGAGCAGTCCTTTACCTATAAAGTGAACAAACACGTTTTGGAAGTATGATTGAGATTGTATAAGACAAGCAGACTGGTTATTACTATATATTTGAGGGATATATGGAATTACACAAGAATATACACTACAGTTTGACGTGCACATTGCAAAAAGCGATCAAAGCTTTACCTATAAAGTGAACAAACATGTTTTCAACCAGATGGGTTTTTGAAGCACATTCAGCATAGTGTTTTATTTTTTTTATTTTTTTGGCAATTGACATTTTTTATGATAACAAGTACCATTCATTCCGATCGTAGCTCTAATGACTTGAAATAAAATTTTTTAACGAAAAATGTCTGAAGTGTTTTTGGGGGGATGGGGTGATGTCAGCGGGGTGTCTTAGAGTAGCTATAGTGCTGTACTGTGGGCCGAATTGCTTGCAAAAAAACCCGAATGAATGAGTTGAAATACAATTTTTAACTAGAAATGGCTGAAAAGTATTTTGGGGGAGATGGGGCGATGACAGAGGGGTGTCTTGGAGTAGCTATGGTGCTGTACTGTGGGTCGAATTGCTTGCGAAAAAAACCTGAATTAATGAGTTGAAATAACATTTTTAACTAGAAATCACTGAAAAAATATTTTTGGGTGGAGATAGGGCGACGGCAGCCGGCTGTCATAGAGCAGTTATAGTGTGATAGTTTGGGGCGTATTGCTTGCAAAAAACCCGAGCAGATGACTTGAAAATAAAATTTTTAACGAGAAATGTCTGAAAAGTGTTCTTGGGGAGATGGGTTGATGGCAGAAGGATGTTTTAGAGCAGTTATAATGAGATAGTGGGGGGCGTATTGCTTGCAAAAAACCCGAGTGGAGGACTTGAAATAAAAGCTTTTAACCTGAAATGTATGAAAAGTGTTTTGTTGGCAGATAGGGCGATGGCAGCCGGCTGTCTTAGAGTAGTTATAGTGTGACAGTGTGGGGCGTATTGCTTGCAAAAAACCCGAGTGGATGACTTGAAAATAAATTTTTTAACAAAAAATGTCTGAAAAGTGTTTTTCTGGCAGATAGGTCGATGGCAGCCGGCTGTCTTAGAGTGGTTACAGTGTCATAGTGGTGGGCGAATTGCTAGCGAAAAACCCGAGTGGATGACTTGAAATGAAATTTTTAACTAGAAATGTCTGAAAAGTGTTTTGTATGGGAGATTGGTTGATGGCAGAAGGATGTCTTATAGTAGTTATAGAGTGATAGTGGGGGGGGGGTGGGAATTGCTAGCGAAACACCCGAGTGGAAAAGAGTTTTTGACCGTAAACTCTAGTTTTTTGTAAGAAAATTATGGGAAATACAATTCTCTGGTTCAAATGTGAAACTTAAGTCCATTTTTGGATCGAAAAATAAAACTATTTCCGTAAAATCTGAGCTTATAAGGGTTTTTGACCGTAAACTCTAGTTTTTTGTAAGAAAATTATGGAAAATACAATTCGATGGCTCATAGGTGAAACTTAAGTCCAGTTTTGGATCGAAAAATAAACTATTTTTTTAAAATCTGAGCTAATAAGGGTTTTTGACCGTAAACTCTAGTTTTTTGTAAGAAAATTATGGAAGATACAATTCTCTGGTTCAAATGTGAAACTTAAGTCCATTTTTGGATCTAAAAATAAAACTATTTCCGTAAAATCTGAGCTAACAAGGGTTTTTGACCGTAAACTCTAGTTTTTTGTAAGAAAATTATGGAAAATACAATTCTCTGGTTCAAATGTGAAACTTAAGTCCATTTTTGGATCGAAAAATAAAACTATTTCCGTAAAATCTGAGCTAATATGGGTTTTTGACCGTAAACTCTAGGTTTTTGTAACAAAATTATGGAAAATACAATTTTCTGGTTCAAATGTGAAACTTAAGTCCATTTGTGGATCGAAAAATAAAACTATTTCCGCCAAATCTCAGCTAATAAGAGTTTTTGACCGTAAACTCTAGTTTTTTGTAAGAAAATTATGGAAAATACAATTCGTTGGCTCATAAGTGAAACTTAGGTCCAGTTTTAGATCGAAAAATAAAACTATTTCCGTAAAATATCAGCTAATAAGGGTTTTTGACCGTAAACTCTAGTTTTTTGTAAGAAAATTATGAAAAATACAATTCTCTGGTTCAAATGTGAAACTTAAGTCCATTTTTGGATCGAAAAATAAAACTATTTCCGTAAAATATCAGCTAATAAGGGTTTTTGACCGTAAACTCTAGTTTTTTGTAAGAAAATTATGAAAAATACAATTTTTTGGTTCAAATGTGAAACTTAAGTACATTTTTGGATCGAAAAATAAAAATATTTCCGTTAAATCTGAGCTAATAAGGGTTTTTGACCGTAAACGCTAGTTTTTTATAAGAAAATTATGGAAAATACAATTCGTTCGCTAATAGGTGAAACTTAAGTCCAGTTTTGGATCGAAAAATAAACTATTTCTGTAAAATCTGAGCTAATAAGGGTTCTTTACCATAAACTCTAGTTTTTTGTAAGGAAATTATGGAAAATACAATTCGTTGGCTCATAGGTGAAACTTAAGTCCAGTTTTGGATCGAAAAATAAACTATTTCTGTAAAATCTGAGCTAATAAGGGTTTTTGACCGTAAACTCTAGTTTTTTGTAAGAAAATTATGGAAAATACAACTCTCTGGTTAAAATGTGAAACTCAAGTCCATTTTTGGATCGAAAAATAAAACTATTTCCGTAAAATCTGAGCTAATAAGAGTTTTTGACCGTAAACTCTAGTTTTTTGTCAGAAAATTATGGAAAATACAATTCGTTGGCTCATAGGTGAAACTTAAGTCCAGTTTTGGATCGAAACATAAACTATTTCTGTAAAATCTGAGCTAATAAGGGTTTTTGACCGTAAACTCTAGTTTTTTGTAAGAAAATTATGGAAAATATAATTCTCTGGTTTAAATGTGAAACTTAAGTCCATTTTTGGATCGAAAAATAAAACTATTTCCGTAAAATCTGAGCTAATAAGGGTTTTTGACCGTAAACTCTAGTTTTTTGTAAGAAAATTATGGAATATAACATTCGTTCGCTCGTAAGTGAAACTTAAATCCAGTTTTGGATCGAAAAATAAACTATTTCTGTAAAATCTGAGCTAATAAGGGTTTTTTGACCATAAACTCTAGTTTTTTGTAAGGAAATTATGGAAAATACAATTCGTTGGCTCATAGATGAAACTTCAGTCCAGTTTTGGATCGAAAAATAAACTATTTCTGTAAACTCTGAGCTAACAAGGGTTTTTGACCGTAAACTCTAGTTTTTTGAAAGAAAACTATGGAAAATACAATTATCTGGTTCAAATGTGAAACTTAAGTCCATTTTTGGATCGAAAAATAAAACTATTTCCGTGAAATCTGAGCTAATAAGGGGTTTTGACCGTAAACTCTAGGTTTTTGTAAGAAAATTATGAAAAATACAATTCGTTGGCTCATAGGTGAAACTTAAGTCCAGTTTTGGATCGAAAAATAAACTATTTCCGTAAAATATGAGTTAATAAGGGTTTTTGACCGTAAACTCTAGTTTTTTGTAAGAAAATTATGGAAAATACAATTCGTTGGCTCATAAGTGAAACTTAAGTCCAGTTTTGGATCGAAAAATAAACTATTTCTGTAAAATATGAGCTAATAAGGGTTTTTTACCATAAACTCTAGTTTTTTGTAAGGAAATTATGGAAAATACAATTCGTTGGCTCATAGGTGAAACTTAAGTCCAGTTTTGGATCGAAAAATAAACTATTTCTGTAAAATCTGAGCTAATAAGGGTTTTTGACCGTAAACTCCAGTTTTTTGTAAGAAAATTATAGAAAATACAATTCTCTGGTTTAAATGTGAAACTTAAGTCCATTTTTGGATCGAAAAAATAAAACTATTTCCGTGAAATCTGAGCTAATAAGGGTTTTTGACCGTAAACTCTAGGTTTTTGTAAGAAAATTATGAAAAATACAATTCGTTGGCTCATAGGTGAAACTTAAGTCCAGTTTTGGATCGAAAAATAAACTATTTCCGTAAAATCTGAGTTAATAAGGGTTTTTGACCGTAAACTCTAGTTTTTTGTAAGAAAATTATGGAAAATACAATTCGTTGGCTCATAAGTGAAACTTAAGTCCAGTTTTGGATCGAAAAATAAACTATTTCTTCAAAATCTGAGCTAATAAGGGTTTTTGACCGTAAACTTATAGAATTTAATAATTCTGATACTTAGATTTTGTCAATTTTATCCAACATATCCGACAAAGGATGTTGTTAAAGCATTTATTCATTCTGAAATTTATATTTTGTCAATTTTATTTGATGTGTCTGACAAAGGATGTTGATACAAAAAAATTAGTCACTCTGACAGTTAGATTCTGTCAATTTTATCCGATGTATCTGACAAAAGATGTTGATAAGAAAATTATTCACTCTAACATTTCGATTTTGTCAACTTTTTCCTATGTATCCGAGAAATAAAGTTGATATAGAATTTAATCACTCTTATACTTAGATTTTGTGAAATTGCTGTATTGTCTGTCTAGGAAGCGACTTCAATCGATAATGAATGTTAATAAAGAATTTGTTCAAGTTTTTTCATAATTTCCTGAATTAAATTTCTGTATTGCGTATCCAAGAGGTGAATTCAAGAAAGAGTTTATTACTTACTTACCTACAATTTTTTTATAATGAGATAATGACATATCCAACAACGGATGTTGATAAAGAATTTATTCATTCTCAAACCTAGATTTTGTCAATGTTATCCCATTATTCTGACAATAGATGTATGTAAATTCCTTTTCTTACATCTCCGATGTTTTAATAGACATTCTAAACGTTTGATATGCTAGCTTTCTCTAAAAATAGTGAACACATAACAATGTAATACATAATATATTTTTAATGAAATAATGCTATGTAGAATATTAATACAAAAATATATTATGATACATTATTAATATCAATGATCAACTTTGGACATTTTGAATCTGTTCCATAAAATAGTTCACCATGTTCTCTCTTGATATTGTAGTTATTGTCTTCTCTTAGTTCGTAATCAGTAGAATAATCATTATTCCATTTTGCGTCATACACAATTTTTACTGGTGTGTCATCAACAGGCTCAATATGCTTTTCGTCTTTGGTATTATTTGGTTCATTGACTGTTTGATCCATGGCAGTAACGTTTGCTGGTGCTTTGTTTTTCATCGATTCATCTTTATATTCTATTGCCAATGCCCTTTTTATTTTTCTGGCAATTTCACTGTCTATCATCACATTATTTTTACACAGGTAATAGTTTCAGCACGTAGACAAGATATGGTTTACGATATTAGTAGAAGAGTAGGCCTTTCTTTTTTTGACCTTTCGTTGAATGCTAATACCTGAAAGCTTACGATTGGATGTATCAGTAGGTAATGTGCTACCTGCAACAGTAGCAAGGAGTTGTCCTCTATCATCAACGATTATTTTTATGTTGGCATTCTCTTTGAGTGCAATCATCCCTGGAGATCTCAATCTCGCATATCCACCAACATAAGAGTTGAATTTTTCGGTACTCCAAAGAAATTTAATTCCTTACTGTCATGACAATGCATGCATACATTTCCAATAGTGTTACCACTTGTACTTGGTTCATAGTTTAAATACTTCTCCTTGTCAACATTCAATGCTACAATAACATTGTCACGTGAACACACTTCATTAAAATGCTCCATCTTCACTTTTTTTTAAAGGTATGACTTATGTGTTTATCGTTCCACTGCGTAAAAAATACTGATTTAATACATGCAAAAGACTACGTAGTGTCGATAACCGGACATAGAATACCAGTGGGAAAGCCACATCGTGTCTCTGAGCAATCATAGAATACAATTATTAGAGCTTTAAGCATATTTTGTCATTTTAAGATGCGTACCAAAAAAATATGTAAATTTCGAAATAAATAAAGTTGAATAATTTCGAAGTTAAAAAAATAGTTTGTTCTTATGAAAAAATGTTGAATTAGAACCATCAGTCCTCATCATTATGAGTATCCAAAACTGGACTTAAGTTTCACATTTGAACTAGAGAATTGTATTTTCCATAAATTTCTTACAAAAAACTAGAGTTTACGGTCAAAAACCCTTATTAGCTCAGATTTTACGGAAATAGTTTTATTTTTTGATCCAAAAATGGACTTAAGTTTCACATTTGAACCAGAGAATTGTATTTTCCATGTTTTTCTTACAAAGACTAGAGTTTACGGTCAAAAACCCATATTAGCTCAGATTTTACAGAAATAGTTTATTTTTCGATCCAAAACTGGACTTAAGTTTCATCTATGAGCCAACGAATTGTATTTTCCATAATTTGCTTACAAAAAACTAGAGTTTACGGTCAAAAACCCTTATTAGCTCAGATTTTACGGAAATAGTTTTATTTTTTGATCCAAAAATGGACTTAAGTTTCACATTGAAACCAGAGACTTGTATTTTCCATAAGTTTCTTACAAAAAAACTAGAGTTTACGGTTAAAAACCCTTATTAGCACAGATTTTACAGAAATAGTTTATTTTTCGATCCAAAACTGGACTTAAGTTTCACCTATGAGCCAACGAATTGTATTTTCCATAATTTTCTTACAAAAAACTAGAGTTTACGGTCAAAACCCATATTAGCTCAGATTTTACGGAAATAGTTTTATTTTTCGATCCAAAAATGGACTTAAGTTTCACATTTGAACCAGAGAATTGTATTTTCCATAATTTTCTTACAAAAAACTAGAGTTTACGGTCAAAAACCCTTGTTAGCTCAGATTTTACGGAAATAGTTTTATTTTTAGATCCAAAAATGGACTTAAGTTTCACATTTGAGCCAGAGAATTGTATTTTCCATAATTTTCTTACAAAAAACTAGAGTTTACGGTCAAAAACCCTTATTAGCTCAGATTTTACAGAAATAGTTTATTTTTCGATCCAAAACTGGACTTAAGTTTCACCTATGAACCAACCAATTGAGTTTACGGTCAAAACCCTTATTAGCTCATATTTTACGGAAATAGTTTTATTTTTCGATCCAAAAATGGACTTAAGTTTCACATTTGAGCCAGAGAATTGTATTTTCCATAATTTTCTGACAAAAAACTAGAGTTTACGGTCAAAACCCTTATTAGCTCAGATTTAACGGAAATATTTTTATTTTTCGATCCAAAAATGGGCTTAAGTTTCACATTTGAACCAGAAAATTGTATTTTCCATAATTTTCTTACAAAAAAAAACTAGAGTTTACGATCAAAAACCCTTATTAGCTTAGATTTTACGGAAATGGTTTTATTTTTCGATCCAAAACTGGACTTAAGTTTCACATTTGAACCAGAGAATTGTATTTTTTATAATTTTCTTACAAAAACTAGAGTTTACGGTCAAAAACCCTTATTAGCTCAGATATTACAGAAATAGTTTATTTTTCGATCCAAAACTGGACTTAAGTTTCACCTATGAGCCATCGAATTGTATTTTCCATAATTTTCTTACAAAAAACTAGAGTTTACGGTCAAAAACCCTTATAAGCTCAGATTTTACGGAAATAGTTTTATTTTTCGATCCAAAAATGGACTTAAGTTTCACATTTGAGCCAGAGAATTGTATTTTCCATAATTTTCTTACAAAAAACTAGAGTTTACGGTCCAAAGCCCTTATTAGCTCAGATTTTACAGAAATAGTTTACTTTTCAATCTAAAACTGGACTTAAGTTTCACCTATGAGCCAACGAATTGTATTTTCCATAATTTTCTTACAAAAAACTAGAGTTTACGGTCCAAAACCCTTATTAGCTCAGATTTTACGGAAATAGTTTTATTTTTCGATCCACAAATGGTATAATTTGAGATTGTTGCTTGTGCAAACCAGTATGCCATTTATGTTGACACTGATTTGACAAAATAAATTAAGTAATATACAATTTTCATAGGATATTCCATCAGCAAGAATTGGCAATTTATTATCGGATTTCCGGACTTTCATTCGTAAATATATAAATGTTGAAGAAATGTCCATAAAGTAGTCTTCATTGGAATAAATTTGAAAGTGGATATTATCGGATAGGGGTTGCTGTGGATAAAATTGTTCATAGTATCCATGTTTTACACTCACATCAACATTTTCTGCATTGAATAGATTTAAAGATGAAGTGATTGAAGGTTGAGAATCCTTATGCGGTAGATATGTGACCTAAGAAGAGAAATCTAGTTTCGATCTAACAATTCTCTTCCTGGGGCCTCTTCTTCTGTTTACTGTGCGTGTCGTCTTTTTCCTTTTTTTCTTTGACAAGGGTGATGTCTTTCGTTTATGACCTTAGTAGAGACTGATGAATGTGGGGTCTTTCGCACCCTTTTAAAACCTTTTCTGCGCTGTTTCAATCACTCGCCAAGGGTTCGGGCACTGGACCTAAGATTTTCCGAAGCACTTTTTTTAAAATACTTGCCAGAGCTCCGATCGTATAGTGTAGAGGATGCAAAATCCTTCGAAGCCGGTACAATATATTTTCTAGAAAGAGGTAGTGCAGAGCGAAACGGCTTAGCGAACCCACTGCCAATCCCATAGCCAGACATTGATGAGTGACCTTTGTAATAGTCCATTCCATTGCCCAGTTGTCTTGGGCCAAGAGTATTAACATAGCAGTCAATATAAGGACAAATGAATACCACTTTTCTATTAGACATTAGACATTATATTGAGCTTAAAGCCAAGAACATCCTTTTGATTATCATTGAAAATAACCTTTTCATCGGCAATAGGTGAACTAATATAGATCTTGCCCTCCTCCTTTGAATAGTTGAAATAAAAGCCTAGTTTTTTACGAGCGGAAATTCTTTTATTGATAGAACGACATAAATCATTCATACAGGTGAGTTCTTCGTAGGGTAATTTAATATATGGATAATTCATCCAATTGATCTTTTGAATTTGTTCTTGATCACCTGAGGGTGGCGGCCAATCATAGGTTCTAATTTTTATATCACGTTTGCGATCTTTTCTCAGAATGTTATATGTATTTTTGAGAATATAGTCGACAAGAGCCACTTCATACGTGCCGTCGAATTTGATGGTGGGGGAGTGTTTTGTCCAAAAATCACTCGTTCTATTCAAATCATTGTAGAGAGGATCAGAAACATTGGACATAAATGTAACATAGAAATCATTGGGAATTGTTAGTGTCTTCAACTGCAACCCAAGAATCAAAATCAGAGTTGTATCCTAGCCAGCGATCAAGCAACTGTCTCTTTTCCCTGCGAGTACGACTCTTTAATATCTTTTCAATCTGATAAATTTCACTAGTGTTTCTAACTTTTTGTAGTTCATATTCCTAAAAACCGCCAAGAATCTCGTAATCTTTGGTGTCTTGCAGTCGATATGTCGTGGGTGTAGTGTCTAGGATTTTGGACACTTTAAAAAGTTCAGTGCACCATAAATAGTTCCCCTTTTCAAAAATATTGGTAGTTCTATTAATTCGAACTGTATCGCCAACATTAAATTTCTTCTTCACAATTTTTCTTTTTCTTTTTCACTGGAATATTGCTTTAGAAAAGTATCAAATGTATTTTCACTGGAATGAACTTCCCGTGGGCTAACATTGGACAGGGATCGATGTGGTCGTTGGTTGTATATTTGCATGATTTTATCTAAATCATGAATAAAAGCAACAGTATTTTTCAGTGTACAATATCTTGAAATTAATAGACGAATCGTTCTTATCAATCGTTCAGCCAATGCAACCTTTATCGGGCTGTGACTATGAGCGTTGTATTATATTTCAATAGAACCTTTTGCACATGAGGATTAACTAATTCACTACCGCGATCCGATTGAATTTTCTATAGCAATCCTGCTCAAGAATAGTTTCTAAAGCATGAGTAACTTCAACACCTCTCTTTGATCGCAATGGAATGGCATAGGCATAGAGACTAAAGACACTGATTGCCACTAGAATATATTTGTAGGGTGTATTGTGAAGCCGTTGAATCTTGTCTAAAGTTAACAAATCAGTTTGTATTATATGCAGAGGGGAGGGAAAAAGGCTTTAGTTTGTCAATATTGTCTGCCAAGAAGCCTGCGATTCCGATGCAGTGTGTAACTCGGTTCATTTTCTAGATACTCTTTTGCTTTTTTTTTAATGTGCTACCATCTTTGTCAGAGGCAACTTTAGAAAGTGTTTTGGGGAACTTAGCCTTTCCGCTTCACCAATATTTTCATAGACTTGTTTTAAAACTTCATCCATTTTGAACGCAAACACGTAGTGTAATGTTCACTCCCCTTTTGCACACTGGAGGGTGAACCAATACGTCTTCGCTTTTGTCTAGAAGCCTCTGGTGTTATAAAATCATAGCTGCTGCTGCTGCTAGTATTTTCCAAGATTGAATCTTCTTCTTCTTCTTTTTTAAATGGTGTTAGCGTTGTTGGAGGACTATATTTTCTTAGTTTCTTTAGAATCTGCTTATTGCCAATAAGACTTTTGGGGAGGTTTGATGCATTTAGAAGGTGTATAGATTATTGTTAAATGATAAAAGTCCTTTATGATTCATAATCATATCACAAATTAAATCAACTAGATTATAACTTTTTCCCTGAATTATAATTCGTTTCCCTGTGCTATCGACTTGAACTTGATCACCACCACCTTCCAACACGAGATATTTTAATACTCTTTTACTCTGTTCTCGATAGGTCACTGGCAATAGGTTTCTAATTGATGTCACTATGGAATTCAATTCCTTCTCCTTTGATTTCACTGCTGAATCTTGAGGAGATTTTTCCAGTTTAGGGGGATATGTGACAATGGTGGTGACGATGGATCTCCCACGATAAGGTCTATGTTTGTCCACACGTTGCAATGCATCTTGAAGTAAAACTAGCTTTTTATCATCAGCAATATTTTCATTATTATTGAATTTGCTTAGATTGTCTTCAAAGTGTTCCACGGGCGAGAGGACAAGTTTTATTGGTGTCAATTTATAGGATTTAACCATCTAGAGAAAACTATTTACAAGTCCTGCAATTATTGGCAGTAAAAGTGTAAAAAAGCTACCACCCGCCTGAAGGAGACGTTTTCTTTTATAAATTTTTCCTATGTTTTCGCAAGCCAAGGCACGTACAGTGGAATGATATTGGCTTGTCTGTTGTCTAACACCTTCAGGCAAATGTACATTGACCACAGTTAAATTTAAACAAAGTTCAGATATTAGATTAATAAAATCATTGTCAACACCATGTTTGAGTATGACCTTCCTGAGTGGGGGTTTTGAAGTGCCTAAAATGGAAAATAAATGTGGGTATTCGTGTAGTTTCTTCAGTGTCATGATGGCAACTAATAGCCTTTTCTACTGTTCCCCGGAAGATATACAGTAATTTCTTTGTATGTGTACTTTCGATTTGGCCCTTGTATGTGTGCAGAGTTAATGGTTTTACACCGGAGCTATTTAAATCATTGCCATACTCCATTGAATTTGCATAAGTTCTAACCGTTCTTTCCACCCTCTTAAAAAATTGGTAAATCGTTTCCCCAGAAAGATATTTACACCTGTCAAGATTTATCTGTCTAATAAACCGTCTTAACTAGACAATAAAATCGTCTATTTGAAAGGTTGTTATAGGCATGATAAGCCATGCTAAATCTGTTGTTCTTCTTACTGAAAGAGAATCAGAATTTATTGGCTGAGCAATAGAATTTCTTTGATTTTTGTTTTTAGACGTAAGTAGGAAATAGTGGTTAAATGTGGCTGTTTCCCAAAGGCATATTTCTTGAAAAAATTCGGCTACCTTTTGTGAATCATATTCATCACTTGTTAGGTCAAAACTATTTGGCACTTCTATGTTACGCTGTTGCTGCTGCATGATAAATGCTTTAGCTCTTATTTTTTCAAAATTTGGTGATTTAGGATTAAGCTCTGACATGATGTTCATGATGATTTATTATTTTGGAAAGATTAATTGAAACAAAAGGCTTAATGATTTGGTGCAAAAAGATGAAACAAATGTATAATTGGGTAAATATGCTCTAAATATTTTCCTATGTGCACTAAAACAGGTTGATAGGCTCACACTTACGTTTTTGAGCTTTCCTCTATTCCGTCTTGCGTTGGCTTGAATTGTTTTTCTTTCTTCCGGAAGGGTTTTGCACCTGACTTGCTTCTTAGCCTCTCTTCTTAATGCTGGAGGCGGTGATGTTCTGGACGGTTCTTTTTAAATCCACTCTCTTTAATCGCTTTTTTGGTGATGGTGACGTTTTCTGCTGGTTATAGGTCTTGTAAGGATCTTTTCTCTGGCTATGATGGCGTTTTACTTAATTGCGTCTGATGATTTGGTTTTGAAATTCAAGTTGAAGTTTTTGTGAGACCAGTTTGTGATACAGGTTACACCAAACTTTTGAGACACTTCTGACACCAGATTGTGAGACACTTCTGACACCAGATTGTGACACTTGCTTTGGTTAGGGCTTAGTTCATCTAAAGATGCTAGTTAGCCTATACTATTGTGTAGTATTATTTTTTTAGGCTATTTATAGCCATGAAATATTAGCCGAATTGCAGTTGTTTTTTCTTCTTCTTTTTTCATAATTCAATCTCATCCACACTTTGCGTTCGTTTACTATGGATACCCATCACTCCAGACTATTTTTACTAAGCCATCTTGACAGGAATAACATTAAGATTGCATTCATAATCGTGAGTCAGCAAGTAGAGTAATTTGTAATCTATTTTGCAATTCTATTCTGGTGAGTCTCTAGTCCCTCCTAAGAAAACAATTTTTCAGCAAAAAATAATTTTCTAGCACTTGGAGAAAGGAGGAAATATTTAGGGAGTGTAAGTGTAAAGGAGGGTCCTTACTCATGCCCTATGTGCGGAGAAAATGGTGAGGATCTGCTTCACTTCATGGCCCTTTGTCCCGAACTACAGGATTTAAGGAAAGAATTATTTTTTGTTAATGTGGGGACAAGTGAGTGGTTGGTTTCAGTAATGGGATCAAAAAATTATGGGACAATAAGAATGATAGCAAAGTATATAAAATTGGGTATGTCACATAGAGATAGATTTTTGTAAAAGGGGTGGGGTGAGTGTGGAAAGTATTGTTGTATGTGTGTAAGTTGTTTTCTTTTTTGTTATTTTTGTAGTCATGGCCCTTGATAGATGTAACATACATCTATCTATTTATGTTAGTTTAATGGTATTGTGTGCTTTATTATGTTTTTGTAATGTTTTGTAATTTTGCGTTGTTATTGTTATGTAGGCTACCATACTTTGCTATGAGTGTTATAATCATGTGCTATTATTTTGTGTGATTTTCCTTTTTTTGCCATGGCCCAAAGTGGCTTTTATTGCAATAAATATCTATCTATCTATCTATCGCACCCTTCGAAAAAGCATCGAACGCTCATTCTGGTTGTTAGCCGGCAGCACTTAATAATAATTAGTTTTCTAAGCACAATACTTCTTCTTCATATCCATATCGCAGGATTTACTGTTTAATTTCAACCTGCAAATATTCGATAATTTCCCGGTCACCCGGTCGTGGTCTGAATCACACTTAGCATAATTTATTGGCTCGGAGCGATTAAGTAGTACAACATTTCCCTTCTAGAGGCGCTAGAGGTACGCGGGGTCGCTTTTGGAGAGTTTTGTCAGTACTTTGTATGTGTTTATACTTTGGTTTATAGTGAAGTAGACAGGATTAGTGTTGTTATTCGCCTAGTTGCATGCAGTTTTCCAGTGCTAAGTATTTGTTGTTATCTTTTACAGATTACACCCGGGGAAGCTAATTTTAAGCGGGTAAGGAATGCTCCAAGGCACTCTTGGCTCGGTGCAATAACAAACCAAGTCCTAGGCGATCTTGAGTCCCCATTCTCTTAGGACCTACATTCCTCCTTTGTCTAGTAACAGTATTTCCATTCCAGTTTAGGAGGTTTTTCTAAAATGAAATGGGATAAATGAAATGAAATAAAATTGGATGAATATATAATAGTTTAGAAACAAATTTGGGCTATATATTTGCACATTAGGGAGGGTGGAGGGTAAAGCATACCATACATTGAATACGTAACCTAACCTAGGTACCTTTCTCCCTCCTAAATCCCCCAAAAAACAATCGTTTAAATATTGAGAAATCACGCTTTGGCATCAATTTATCTAGCAAATCACCCGTTGTCTGCTAATTAAATAGCAGTTTGACGGGTTTCGTGACTGGTTTCTTTGATATAGTATATAGCGATGCCTGCATAATGCACCAGTACCCCGTAATTTATTTCGGCTAAAAAGTAAAGGGCAAAGCATGGCTCAAGAAATCTGAACAAAACTAGCACAAGTCCATACAGAATATTACTCCATAAGACATTGATCTTCTGCACTTGAAAAATCAAAAGATACTACCATCCTGGAATGCAGCTTCCCTCGTACTACTTTGTTTCTACTAAGTCTTTCAAGCTCGAGTCCATCTTATAGGACTTTTGTTTCATTTTCTATTGCTTTTCTACGGTTCAAAGCTTAGGGTTCTTTAGTAAGTTTGTACTCAAATTCTACTATAAAACTGGAATTAGACTTGAAGGCCATCTATTTTTCAATTCAGTGTTCTGGCTACATTGTTAGTAACAAGATGGAATTATAAAATTAATCTAGTAAATGACAAACAGAAAGGATAAATACTAATAAAAATAAAGTAAGTAATCATTTACCTGATGAAGTCTTACTGTATTGTTTCTGTGTATTTTGCTCGGGTGATTAAAAATTCAGCTTTTGTGTCCATCTTTGGAGCAAATTTAGTAATGTCACAATATAAGTTGTATTACTACCAAGTAAAATGAGTGAATACCAACAGCTTCAATGGGGGGGGGGGGTATTTTTCTGCAAGATTTAGTTCTCATTCCCCCTTCCAGATTCAAGAAAGTCTTTTTGTGGATTATTGTTGAAAAGGGGCTTGGTTTTTTTTTTGTATTTTGTTCAAGAAATTGGAAAAACAACGAACTTTCCCTCCCTGGATTATAAAGAATACTCTTCCCATCCCTAGAGCCGTGTCCAGAATTTCTCTTTGGAGGAGGGGTGTATAAAATGGTAAAAAAAAAACTCATCGAAAATTTGTTTAAATGCATTGCGTTTCGTTTTAACGTATCAGACAAAAATATTGGGGGGGGGACTAGATGTTACCTAGCCTCTATAATTTTCGTGAATTGACACCATTGATCGTCACCAGTGGTGTCTTTGGGGTAGAGGGGACATTTTTCTTGTCATATTTGCTCGGCTCATTTTGAATCCAGTTTTTGTGTTTATGTTTTTGAGCAAATTTAATAACATCACAACATAACTTGCATTATTGTCTAGTAGGATATATCAGCGTAAATGGCTTTTACGTTGGAAATTGAAATAAATCAAAATTCACTATTTGCATCCAAGGTTGTCAAAAGGGTGTATATGTGATATTTACGGAAAAGTTAAGGAAGTTAAGTTAAAACTTTTAGGGTATGTGGAGGGTAAAAGTTGCGTACTATTTGTCTATACGCAAGGTTGTAACATGATAGGGGCTGGAATCTCTTCAACCCTATAGAAACCAAAAGATTATGCAGATTTTCAACTTATTTATATTTGAATATTTCTCCCCCCTAACCATCAATCGAAAGTATTATAGTACAACTTTTGTTAAAAAATTGGGTGCTCTTGCATAATGCGGGCCTTTCTAAAAAGTCAAGTTTGTGCTAATGAAATAAAATAAAATAGGATGAATATATAATAGTTTAGAAACAAATTTGGGCTATATATTTGCACATTAGGGGGTGGGGGTGGGTGGGGTTGTAAAGCATAGCATATATTAAATACGTCACCTAACCTAGGTACCTTCCCCCCCCCCTAAACCCCAAAAACCACAGTCTAATATCGTATACGCAATGAAAACCACGCTATCATTGCCTAGTCTATAGCGGTAAAATGTCGAAAACGGGTTTTATCACTGCCTACTCTATAGTAGTTAACCCGAGAGGCCTGCATAATGCAAGAGTACCAAAAATTGTTGCAAAATTTGTCAAACATATAAATAGAAAGCCAAAATTTGAATTCTTATAGAGAGAAACGGAACAGATCTAAAATATTCTTTTCTTAACCAATGAAAAAGAATATGTGAAATAAAAACTGTCAGAAATTGTTATTTTATAAATGACAGAAATCTTTATTAAATAAATAACATTATTTGGCACGTGATGTAACTAAGTAGGACTTTTGTAATAGTATTTCTTAACAAAGGCACCACGATATATAGGTACTGTACCGTGCCCTATCTTTCCCTTGTTACGTTTCCCCTATATTTGGGACAATCCTTTTTTATTTGGATTGTCCCAAATCATTGCTTCTATTCAACAAATTTCGTAGGATGGTGTTAAACCGTGACGAACAGTAAGCAAAACTAATCACCTAAATGTTGCAACTCCTTTGGCACATAAAACATTAAAATCAACAAGGTTAATGTAGCTTACTAATTACCATATAATGCAAAATTTAATTCAACGCCTCCTAGCGCAGTTGCTTATGCGTACAGGTGAAATCAATGCCAGAGAAATCGTATGGAGGCTTAAATAATTTTTTTTTTTTTTTTTTTTTTTTTTTTTTTTTTTTTTTTTTTTTTTTTTTTTTACAACAAAGATAAAATCCTTGAAAATAAAATTTGTTGCTGATGTTACAAATCGATGCAATCTTATGTTTTTTGAAGATATTTTTTCTACGTCAAGATGTTCCTGGCTTTGCCAACATATAACGTTAAACAAAATTTTAATATCAAAATTAAAAATTAAAATTAGAAGTTAATATCGAACATCAGGGTATTTTTTTCGGGGGGGGGGGAAGGGTGGGATTTTAAACTAAACAAGAGACACTTCATGCTTTCAGTTTTGTACAAAGGGCGATACCTCAAGAACGGCTAAGGGTACTACGTTAAAATTGTCACGACATGTTCAATGGGAAATTGAACGAAATCAGAATACACTATTTTCAAATTGTTCAATTTTCTTTTGCGGGAGGGGGGAGGGGTCTTCAGGATCTGTACACTTCTACCCTGATAGATAAAATATCGTTTCGTTGTATTTTATTGAAAAAAGGGCTTGTTTTCTGTAATTTAGAGTTTTCTGCTATTTATAAATTTTTGATATACTGAGTCATTAAAACAAAGAATATGTTTTTCGTTTCACGTTTTTCGAAACTTTTCCAAAATTCCTGGTAAATAGTCATTTTATTCCTGATTAGTTTCAAATCCTGTTAAAAAAAAACTCATATGAATTTACTATGATTTATTTTTCGAAAAGCTAAATGTGCTCTCAGGCGATTAGGACGTTCTTACCAAAAAGAAAGCATGTTTTTACTATCTAAAAAAAATCTAGAACCTTGATTTGTTAATGTGAAAATGTTTCACAACATTTGAATTTATCAAATCATACTTTTTTGGCTTTTGAGCTGCCTTGATCATGAAGGACGTACTCCAGGGGCACAATTTGCTATGGGACAGGGGGACTACTCCCTCCAGACCAAAGCTTGACCCCCTCTCAGACCTCAGTTTGTCCCCCCCCCCCAGCTGAAATTTAGTTTCTGCAAAATATCATGTCAAACCTAAAATAAGCCTATATAATTCAAGGATCCAGATAAACAGGTCAGTTTTGTGTTTTTAGTAGCCTAAATCTTTGTCTGATTTTGGCTTTTTGAATGACAGTTTTGTCCAAGTCTTGATTGGAAAATTTTCCGTTTACCATTATAATTTTGAGATAAACTTTGATATTATGGGAAATGTTTTATACTGTTTATAAAAATCTAAAGACAAAGTGACAAGTTCATTGAATTTCATTAGAGTATTGCAGCTGAAATTAAATTTGTGACAAAGTTTCTTACTCGTATTCTTATATAGACTTTGACAATCCTTGTTTAAATATCGCTTCTCGGCAGTGATGCCAAACGTGGTACAATTGTACCATTTTGGTACATTTCACCTCTACTGGTACAATTTAGTACAATCCCATAAAATATGGTACATTTTACAAAATTATGGTACAATGTGGTACAATTCAGTATTTGTACCTATGTCTGTATTCTTTGATCTACAAATATTTTATTTCACCCTGATCTGTTCGGCATAGTCAAGATAAGGGACAGACAAGCAGTCACCTATTTTCCCTTTTTCGTAAACAGACACTTCACTTCCGGTATCCAAAGGTCGACAAAAACATCTTTCTGTGTATCAACATCAAGTCTTACTGATTGAAAATGAAGCTATAATGACACTTGGATTCGTGATGGTTGGGAATCTAGTGGAATAAAAACAAAAGCCAACCACCCAAGGTGAATCTCCTCAGTTTGAAAATTTTTATTAAGGAAAAAGGAGTCTGCTGAGAGAAATTAAAAGTAAGAATAAATTTAAAATAAGACGATCTAGTTGAACTATATATATATATTTATATATATATATATATA